>VWZO01021727.1:163382-464476 GCA_013396975.1 Bucco capensis | reverse complement strand
GGGAGGTTTGGATCTTGGTGCTGGCTCTGTATCTATGCTTGTATATATTTGCTTCTGCCATTGTTTTCTATTAAAATAGTTAAACTTATTCAGCCTTTTCCAATCCACAAGTCTTGTTATTTCATCCAAAGCATAACACTCAGCCAGGCTGGCAGGTCATTGGGCAATCCAGGGGTGCTTCTTGGAAGGTTGAAGCTGCTTTACTAGTGGAGAAGGTAGTAGATGGGTCACAAACTTTCTGTCTGTCACCTTTTGTTAAGTGCATTTGGCTGTATCTAGCTGTTATGAAGAAGCTATGGCTTTGTTAAGTTGTGTGGGTGGACTTGCAGCTCTGGGTGTGTAGGGCATAGCTCTTGTCTCTGGATGATATCAGAGGTGTGGGTGAAGTTTGTAAAGAATTGGGAGCTGTAGATGCATGCATGGATGTGTTAAGGGGTGGCCAGGTTGTCTTAGAGGAAGTGTTTGTGGCACTAGATGTAGTGCCCAGTATTGGCCTCCTCTCCACGTGCCCATGTCTGGAAGCTGTGAAAAGAGTCAAGTTTGCAACTGGAGAAGCATTATGAGCAGTTCCTGAAACATGGCTGTGATCTAGGCTCTCTAGTCAGTGCTGGAAGGCCACAGCACCAGCAAACATTCTATGGTGAATGCTGGCTTGGTTGTCTGTGGGGCTGTGAGCAGCTTCTTGTAGCAAGTCACTGGTCCTATTTTCACTTAGCCTTTGCCAGATGCTTAGCCCTTAGGCTTGCTCTCTGGCACTCTCTCCCCCTTTCCTGTGGCAAATAGCTTCCATCAGTGAATGTGAGAAATTTTTGGTCATGCGTAGTTATACACCAGTGCATTTTTCCCTTAAGGAAACTCACAGAGAATCAAACTCCATACTCTGATGTGCATGTTTTATCTAGTAATTAAAGGCTCTTATCACACTAAGCTCTAGTTTAAAAATAGTTCACAGTTCCCCCTGGACTACAGAAGGAAAAAGTCATTCTTAAGCAACATATGATAGAGAAGCTTATGCATTTCCTCTTACTTCTGGAAGCTGAGCCCTTTCCTGAGGAGAGAATCTGGAGATGCAAAGTCAGTGGGAGAAAGGAGACAGGAAGAGACAATCATAGTAATTAAATCTCTTTCTCTCTCTCAAAGAAAAGAAGGTCTATATATATTTATCATCCTAACTGGTTGAGTGTGGAAAGACATCCCCAGTGAGGAGAGATGGGGGAGAGCAGAAGGAACAGGGAATGAAGTTTCTACTCTGGCTTGAAACAACCCACTGTGAAGGACGCAGGACAGCTGGCAATGCCACCATGACTTGTCCCTGTCCCTCTGGGCTTGGTGTTGGTGTTTCTTGGAGTTCTTTGCAACACTGGCCACTAGCCTCTCCAGTTAGTGTTTTTTGGTCAAAAAGAGCCCATAATAAAACCACAAACCTGATGTGCTGAATGAGGAAAAGAAGGTGGGGTTTACAACAAGAGAAACTTGCTTTCCACCTCACCCTCTACAACCCAGGACATCCTCTGAGGACTTTCTTAATTGTGTATGAAAAATAGCAGCATCTCTCTGTGGAGTGTCCATAATACTCTGTTGAGAAGCTCAATCCAAGAAGATAATCAAAGAACAGAACTGGGAATTTAGTTCTTTACTTTTTCTATTAATTCAGCTTGACAATATAATAAGGGGAAGCGCACCTCATGTGCTGGTGATGTCAGGGTGATGCATGGCTGAGGTGGACTGTGCATAAGGAAAGATTATTCCTCCAGCCCTGGTGTGAAGCCCCCTCCTCCCCACTGAGCTGTTGAGCCTGTGACACACACCACACACATCACCTCAATTACATGCACAGCTGTTCCAGCACCAATTAGACATGTGATATTTGAAACATCAAATATTCTTTTCCTGCTTATCACCACTGTAATTATGGCCTGTCAGAGTTTTATGCTCTTCTTAAAATAAACACCCAAATGTTCATGTTAACCCTTCAGCTCTCTGCTGCTGTGGGATTTTACAGCAGCTCGTAGGGCAAGGGGACCACAGAGCTCCTGTTATGGGGCAGATGGGGGATGAAGGGTAGTGACTTGCACTGCAGTTGTGACACCTAAGTTTTCAACTATCTAATCAAAGGTTTTCATAATAGATCACCTCTTTTAATATTCATGTGATGTTATGAACATACTGAAGCTATGTTGGAGTACCCTGGGCAGAATTGACAGTTTTTTGGAGAACCTTTTTCCTCCATGAAACATGTTCTTTCTGTTCAACCTACATTTTACAGAGAAGAACCATATTTTAAGGGAGTTTGTTTTCATTTTGTTTAGTAAACACCAGTTTACTTCTGATCTGTTGACCAAAGATGTTCTTGCTTTATGCTTACAAAAAGGGATGAAAACCAAAAGGCTTAAGGTTTTTTATAACTTTTTAATAGAGAATTTTTTTTCTGCAATTTCACACAGGAAGACAGAAGTTTGTTGGGTTTTTTCAGCTACCTGTAGCCTAAGCCTGCATTAGTGCAGGCTTCTGTTGGGTGTGCATTACTGGACACACTGCAAAATCTTTGTGCAGGAGAGGGGCTATGGAGAGTTTGTATGACTAGTTTAGTGGCCAGGCAGGTCCTGTGCACTGGGCTGCACCACTCATAGCCACTGCTTGCCAGCCTCAGGCTGTTACCCTGCTGTAATGGGTGCTGTGAAGGCAAGGAAGCTTTGAGGTGCTTTGGGATCACAGGGAGGAGAGGTCAAGTTTTGCTGCAGTATGTGCAGTGAGTATAGGCAGTGGCTTGCCATTGCTGCAGGCTGGATTTTTAAGATACAAATGACTTGGGTCATCTCACCCAGGCCACCTCTGCCTTTTTGTGGGATGAGCTTGGCAGTCTGTGCTCAAGAAAGACCCTTGCGTGTGTCAGGTTGGGAGCAAGGGTCACTGACACTGTCAGCTCTGAGACACCTGCCCTGCTCCCACCTCAGCATGTTTTGGGGTCTCTGGCTGCTGTTTGGGCTTTGAATTCCTCACTAAATTCACCCCAAAGAGAAGATGAAGTAAACAAGCAGAGAAGCTGTGGGAGAGGTCACATATACGTGTTGACTCTGAGTGACAGACCCAGCTCTGTTCTCTCCTTCTTGGTGACCTTAAGCTCTCCACTTCTCATGCCTCTGGCTTTGCTATGCAGGGTTTTGTTTAGAAACTTGAAGCTATACAGTGCACTGCAGTTAATAGTAACGACATGCAAGCTTGGGTGGTTTTTTTTTCATTATTCTCTATTGCTGCTTAATGACCTAAACATCTTGAACACTTTTATAAGTTGGTGAAGGTGTATAGATCAAATTCCTGGAGTTTCTGCTGTGAAGGGCTCTAGACAATGAGCAATGACACAGCTGCTCTGCAGCTCCAAGGGCCTTTAACATGGTGCAGCAATGTATGGAACTACAACCTTGCTTTATGGGTGCAGCTCCAACATCTGCCTCTGCAGCAAATGTCCATGTAAAACAGAGAAGAAAGGTAGTGAGCTTGTCTTGGGCTAAGAGAAGGTCAGCTGTGTCCTAGCCTACTCTTTATGGGTGTCCCATAGGCTTTTCACTGCCCAATTTTACCTTAGTCTTGTGTTTACTTATTTCTTGAAAGGCAGAGCTTGCTGGTAGTTTGCATCTTGAATGGCAGCACTAATCCAGTGCAATGTTGCAACTGTTGAGGAACAGTTGCCCAACATGTAGTTTTGCATCTATCTTTCAAAAAAAAAAAATCCCAAACAAACAACACCCCAGTAGTTCCATTATTTATTAGAATATTTTAAGTATTTATGCTTTCAAACAACCCTTTTTCTGCTATCTACTTTTTGCCTTTGGAAGATAATGTTTTGAAAACTTGCTTTTCCTCCAGGAGCTGTGTTGGGTGCTGTCTCCCATCAGCTCCTGGTCAGATGTGGGAGATGAGCTCTGGTGCAGGTCTCTGCTGTGCTGGCCAGGTGAGCTGGGTGGAAACCTCCTTCCCAGATTGCTCAGCTCAGTGTCTCCTTGGCAGCAATGTGGCAGATGCAAATGCTGCTAATGAGGGGTACCAACCCAGTGCCATGGTGCTGGGTACCAACCCAGCAGGCTGGCAGGCACAGCTTAAACAATTTGGCTGTTTAGCAAATGATTCTCTGCTTCTGAAGAGCTATCAGAATTTGCAAACCAGAATTAAACCTGAATTTGCAAAATGCAGCCTCTGAAAAATGCTGGCTCTTCTGGGCTCTTCCAAACCCAGACTTTGGTATGTGTCTGGTATTTCAAAGGTAATTCAGTGAGGCAGGATGAGCCCAGAGCTGTCCAATTACCTAAGTCTGCACTGTAGCCTGAGCTAGGCATGGCAGCACACAGTTTGAAATATTCATAAAAGCTGCAGCCTGAAAAAGACATGGGCAAATTGCAACTCCAAGGACACAAGCTCAGCAGCTGGCTTTGAAAAAGGTGCTTTATAAGAGAATGCATATTACCCATTGACAGAGCACAATGTGCCTCAGTTTCCCCTCTCACCTGGGCCAGCTCAGCGCTCTGGCAAGCCCTGGGATGTGTTGCTCTGCTTCTCACATCCTCCCAGCAACCTGCTCCAGTGCTTGCTTGCTCCCCTGGGACCCACAGGAAGGAGGAACAGCCTAATCCAACTTGAGATTTCAAACCCAAAACACTACCCAGGCTTCAAGCACTTTCCCTGCTGAGCTGCTATTGCTGCAGGCTTTGCTCCATGCCAAAACCCATTGCCCTTGACAAAGCTGAGTACAAGTCCTTCAGGTATTCTGTCCAGGATATGGATACAGCAGGCATTTCCCTTGTCTCTCCACTGCTTTTCCCCTGGAGTTTCTGCATCCCCAGAGGCTGCAACTTCCCAGAGTCTTCCCTTTGCCTGATAGCAGGTAGCGTGCTGGAGCGTTCAGAACATGAAGTACCTGTTCAAGTGCAGTAGCTGGAGCCTGGAAGTCACTGCTCTGTGTGACAGTCTGTTTTGTAATTTCTCTCAACATGGCAGTTCAGGTTAGTGTGACCATCACAGTTGAGTAGTGGTCTTGTTTTGATGTCAAAATGATGTTTTGTTACTTTCATTTATTTTCTATTATAAGCAACCAATGTGTTACTTTGAATTTCAAGCAGAAAATCCTCATCTAAAGAGGTCAAATGCCCTATTCAGATCACCCTTTTCATATCTTTTAAGAAGAAATGCTATTGATAATTTCCAAAGGGGATTGTGACAGTCTGGGATAAGGAATACTGTTTTCTGATAGAAAAATATTTTACTGAAAACAGAGGCACAGTTATCCTGCCTCTGTGAGCAAAACCTGGGGGAAGCCTTCCAATGGTTGCCCATGGGGACACAGCTGTTCTTGACCTGCCCGAGTAGCCTAGGCCAAGGCAAAGGGTGCAATCCTGCACAAGCACCTGGAGAAGGCACAGGTAGCATCTCTGGGTCTCTTGCTGCTATGCTCTGGCAGTGGCTGCTGCCACCTTTCTCATTCTTTAGATGTGACCAGACATTTCTCTGTGCCTCAGCTTTTAGAACCCTGTGTTTTGACACAAACTCCCACTGCCAAATCCCTGTTTCGAGCACTAAGTTTGGACAGTGAGTTTTTTCCATAACTATACAAGAGCCATGTAAGGGTGAACATGGAGAATGTTGGCTTCATCTATTCTGAATCACTCAACCTCTTCATGCTCAGCAGCACTGTCCTTGCTGGTGGCCAGGGTTTGCAACAGGGCAGAGGTGATGCACTGGCACTGATGTGGCTCAGCTATGAACCTGACCCCCTCTCTGGATCTTCTTGTTCACAAATTCCCAGTCCAGCCTTGCAGAGCTAGAGCTTATAGCTGCTGGTGTGTACTTGACACCCAAGGATAGGAAGGATGCTGTTATCAGTGTTTGTCCCTTACCAGAAATGGGCAAACTCATGCTGACTGCTCCTGGCAGGTACACAATTAACCTTGCTAATCAGCAGCTCTGAGGAAGAAACTGCACTGCTTCTCCAGGGGATTAGGTTTTTTTTTTGCTTCAGGTTGATTGAGATTCATGTACTTCAATATTTTAGCACTCCCCTGCTCAGAGTATCAGGTACCCTTCCAGCAGGAGGGATTTATTTTGTCTGCCAGAGTAAGGCAGAATTGCTGTGGAAGCTGGTATCTCCCTGCAAATCTGATCTAGGCTGGGAGCTGCTGGAATGCTTAATAATACTTATGGAAATACAGGGAAAGGACAAGAAGGAGAGAAAATCTGCAGGGAAAAGTATCAAGTGAACTAAAGAGAAAAACAGGATTCAATTTTGGATGTTGTGGAGCCCTGGAGGTTTGCTGTGTTATGCTGGTGGTCCCATGGGCCCCAGTTTAATGTGGGTCCTGCTAACTCGTGGTAATTTAAAACTCAAAGAAAAACTGAGTTGGAGAGTGTTAGTGTCTGTCCCAAATGTAGAGATCAGGCTGGAAAAAACTGGACTTCAACTGTTCACTGCCAAGATAGCGTATGAAGGAGTGCTTGCTGCCTGGTGAAGCCCTTGGCAGGACCCAGCACTGGGGTACACACACTGGCAGCAGGAACATGGTTGGACTTGGGATGTTTAGCAGGCTTTAAAAGCAAAACTTGACCCAAACAATGGATGTATTAAAATTGGATCTTTTTTAGGTGCAAACCCCTTCTGCAAGACACACCTGCATTTTTCTGACTTGAGCTACCTTCCTGAAATGAAAGTGAGTCCCTAAATTTGCCTAGAAAGGACATTCCACCCACAAGCATATACATTTACAGGCTAAATTTATGCAAGGAAAGGCATTGCAATTTTTAAAGGCTGTCCTTGTGCCAGTTCATCTTATAAAAGACCATCTGAACATGTAGATGTGCTGCACCATCTCTAGAGCACTGGTTCAAGGCATGACTGGTGCCCCCATCACTTTGACTCACTACCCTTAGTGCTGCAGAAAGGCAGCTGAAGAGGAGAGTGGCTCTGTGTCCCAGTGCTTGATCCTGCAGACTGGCTGTGGCCTGAGAGATGTTCTTTAATAACATCATCACTCTTTCTAAGGTATTTTAGCCTAGCTGAATTTATCAGTTTAAACAGCTCAATTAAAAGGCCAGCAAAAAGTCCTTGAGGGTGCTGCCTTTCCTTACTGATGAGAAGATGAATGCTGTACAAACAGATTGCAGAGAGATGATAAATAGCATTGAAAATAGACACCAAAAATAAAAAGGAAAGGAACAATTTCCCAAGCAACTATCACTCTTTTCTCTATGGGCTATCCTGATCAAGACTGGCATGACAACATAGCCTTGTGTGCCCTGGGTGTCCTCATGGCTCATGGGTTAATCTTTTTTGCAGTTTGTGGATTGTGAAGAGGTTTTGTGGTTGTACCCTGTGCAGTTCCCATCCTGCAGAGATTCAGCCCTGGAGAAAAGCTTTCAGAGACTAGCTCAGCCCCATTCTCCAGGCTGTGGAGAGGCTTTTTACACTAGAAAATTAGCCATGAAGTTGCCTCTGGGGCTCATGCTTACTTTGGTATCTGTAAGGTAGCTTCAGCTGTATATGTCAAGGCTCAGCTGTACTCAGCACTGTAAAACCAGAGCTCAAGATGGCTTCATGCCCAAAGAGCTCATGGTGTGCAGTGGGGGATCCCAGATGGATACCTCTGGGCATGGGGTGCAAACAGCTGATACTAGTTAGCATGGGAGACACAAACTTCACTGTAGGACAATTTTCTGAGTAACTGACCTGTGAAAGGGAGCTCCCATGAAATTTTGTTGGTTTTAGTCTTTTCAGCCTCCTACTTCATTCTTTTTGCAACAGTTCTCTGAACCACACAGCTGGCAGCAGGACTCAAACTGCTGAGGCACCCCAAGCCCAATTGCAAATACACATGGAAGATGAAGCTCAGGTCTGGCTTGAAACCTACAGTCAGGAAGACATGTAGGAGTCATGAATTGCTACACAGTCCCCATCTTAGTGCACTGCTAGACTGTCTCACCTGCCACAGAACTATGTACAATTGAGAAGGTAACTGTCATTCATTATTTGGGCTTTCTTTCAGTTCAAAAAGCTTAAGGATTTGGAAGTTTGTGTATGCTTTTTTTGCTTCCCAAGAAACAGGAGATGTTATGCAGTGCAAGTGTGTTATGCATTGAGGTTGCCCTTTTTATAGTTCCTGTGCTGGGAATACTCTGGAGTCACTGGAACTCTGCCAGATTAAAACCAAATGTTAACAAAACCAAAGGTGGAGTCATGGAAAACAAGGACCAGTGAGAGAGAGTGTTACACTGTCTCTGCTGTCTGTGAAGCAGTAGACACCAGGGAGGGAAAAGTTTTGAAACAGTCCAGGTAAAGTAATTAGTTTTACTTCATTCCTTCCTGATTGTTGCTTTGTCTTATGTTTCACCACATTTAGCTAGAATATGGTCATGTGCATCATGGCTGCTGCTGGCTGACAACTGATGGTAAATCCAGGTGGATGCTTATGGTTTATTGTGGTTATCTTCTGGGAAGAATCTTCCATGAGGATGAGTTGCAACCTCTTCAAGTTTCACCTTTTCTTTGGCCTGGCATATGGGTAAGGCCAGGATGAGCTGGAGGAACATGCTCTATGGTGGCTGCAAATTCTGTGTCAATAGATTTTTATTTTAATTGGGGAATGGCCAGAGACAGGGGTTTCAGGGAAAGTCTGTGTGCTGGTCTCATTCTTGTCTGTCTGCTCTGCCTTGAAACAAGTTGTCAGACTTTTCTGTGGAGTGATGAGGGAGCTGGCATGTGCAGGTCCCTGAAGCATGGCTGGTGGAGGGGACCAGCCCATCACTGGGGTCCCCTTTGGGTCTGGTGGGTGATTTGGTGACATGCTGCTCAACTGGTGCCATCCATCCAGAGCCAAGGGCTAAATTTAACCCCCTTCCCAGGGCACTGAAGAGTGCTACTGTCCTGCAGCACTTTCCTAGGGTTTTAACACTATGCAGTTAAAAACTAAAGGTAAACTGGCCCTGTTTCCCAGGGGTCAGAAATGTCTGAAAACCATCAATCTGTTGCTGTCAAAATGTTTCCTTCATGTTGTTTTCAGCAGGGAGCTCACCTGCTTTGTGCTGTGCCCTGCTCAGAGCTGTGTGTTTGCAGTGCACCAGCCTGGCAGCCTTGCCAATGCTTGACAGAGTTGAGAAAAAAAAAAAAGGATCTGCAGGATTTTGGGGAAAGGAAGAGTCTCCATTAGCCTCCCTTAATTATCACTACCCTCACAGACATCACAGCTGTGTCCTCCTCTGAAGGGCATCAGACATGTTTCCTTCTTCCATCCTTGCTCTAACTGTATGGTACCCTGGCTGTGACCCTACCCTGGGTACCAGAGTCTCAGAGCTGACTTTGTGTGATGCTCTGCTGCAGAAAAGCAGCTTAATCCAAGTGTCTGCTGGTGTCCATCTCTGAGATAGGTTGCTTGGGTTTTGCATGACTATCTCTGGACAGAGCTGCTTTGTGCCCTGGACAGGGAGCCAAACAGTTCTGCTGGCAGACCAGCATTTGGCAGCAGTACAATAAAGTGTTGAGGGCATACACTGAACAACAAGGGTTAAAAAAGATTTTGAAGAATGACTCATTAACTAAACATAATTTGTCTGGGGCAGGGCCAGGGGGGCTGTGGGAAAGGGTCCATCACTGTGCAGACTGAGCCTGTACCGTAACACATACAGACAAGCAGTGCTGCATGGAGGCTGCTCAGGCAGCTCTATTTCTGGCTTTTTGTAACTTTTAAGTGCTTGCATTTGCAACCTGAATAATGTTCTTTTAAGTGTAGAGTTTGGGTTTGTTTTTGGTTTTTTTTTTTTAGGATGTAATTACAATCTTGTTCTACATAATTTAACAGCATTGGGGCAGGAGATTTTTATCCAAGGCTGGAAGGAATTGTTAGGCTAGCTTGTTAAACAGCAAAGGTGATACAAGGGAAGAACAGAGGAGCGTATTTCCAGTCTCACAGTGGAGGATACAAGCTCAGCCATGGGTGTGCATGCACAGATTCTGCAGTGGGTGGGATGGCTTGGCTGCTCAGGGCAATGGTTAGACCTTTGCCATGCCTTAGGTGCAAACCATTGCACGTGAGGGATGAAGATCATCACTGAGGTATTTGCACCACAGATGCAGAAGAAAGGAAGGGGCTGTTTGGCACTTCAGTGCTACATGCCTGATGGCAAGCTCAGGGTGGTTATGCTCTTGGTGTGAAAGATTTGAAAGTTATCTAAGGCATGGTGCATCAAAGTTTGGGGACCAGGCATGTGACTCAGCCCAGAGGGCCCAGAATGCTGCTTCCCCATGGTTCCCTTTGGAGACCCTTGAGTCCTTTGTGGTGATGGATCTGTAGAAACTGGCTGTGGTAATCACAGAATCATTTGGGTTGGAAGGGACCTCTGGAGGTCATCTAGTCCAACCCCCCTGCAGTGGCCAGGGACATCCCCAACTAGATCAGGTTGCCTAGAGTCCTGTCAAGCCTCACCTTGAATGACTCCAGGGATGGGGCCCAAACCACCTCCCTGGGCAACTCGTTCCAGTGTTTCATCACCCTCGTAGTGAGGAACTTTTTCCTAGTATCAAGTCTAAATCGACTCCTCTCCAATTTAAAACCATTGCCCCTTGTCCTTTCACTACAGGCCTTTGTAAAATGATTCTGTGATTTGCTCTGGTTCTATCATTAGTTACTAAGGAGAACAGGGCAACCCACACCTCTCTACAACCTCCTTTCAGGTAGTTATAGGGGGCAATGAGGTCCCCCCTCAGCCTCTTCAAACTAAACATGCCCTCTGGGCTGTGGTGTCTCAGATACAAAGGACGTGCTAGGCCATAAGAGATAGAAAAACTTAAACTTGTGGGGATTTACTGTTAAAAAACCAGGCATTCAGTGGATTCAGTAAAGATTTGAGGATTGTGTTCTGAACCAAGCCTAATTTCCATTCTGAGTTATTTTGTTTTTATGTGGAGTCTTTTTGAAACACTAGAGTTTCAAGAGTGACTGTATAAGAAAGGAAGTCAAGTGTCAAAGCCAGACAGTGAAGCTGACTTTTTTTAGCTGGGGTAATGTTGCACTGTCATATGTGGCTTCCCTTCCATCCTCTCCCTCGCTTTCCAAATTTCTTACATCACTTTTTTCTTTCCTGCAGCTATAACTGACAGGGATGGGTCCTGAAGAATACACTCTCTACCGTATTTTAGGGCGTACGGTCGCGCGCTACCGTATTTTAGGGCGTACGGTCGCGCGCTACCGTATTTTAGGGCGTACGGTCGCGCGCTACCGTATTTTAGGGCGTACGGTCGCGCGCTACCGTATTTTAGGGCGTACGGTCGCGCGCTACCGTATTTTAGGGCGTACGGTCGCGCGCTACCGTATTTTAGGGCGTACGGTCGCGCGCTACCGTATTTTAGCACGCATTGATGTGCTTTACCTCTAGGGAGGTAAAGCAGGGCAGTTTTATTGCCAGGAGAGGAGACTTCAGCTAGACCAAGGGTTGTCTGGTGTATCCCATCTAGTTAGACGCACAACACACAGTGCTGTCTGTGCATTGAAGCTCCCAAATATCTCATGCCCTGGGATATCCCAATGCAGAAGCAGATGACCGTCACTTCTCCCAAGCAAAACAGACCATTTCATTTCTTCATGTTTTCTGTTTCTCTTTTTGCCTGTGTGCTTTCCCACTCCTTCCTGAAGGTTGTTTTAGAGGAACCTCTGACTAAAGGGACATTCCCATGGCACTATTCGGTGAAATATCAAGTGTTATTTTTGGAGGCTGAGACCCAGCAGCTCCTCTGTGCAGGGGTTAGCCAGCTTGTGCTAGGAGGAAAGAGAATGGCTAGTGGTAGGACACATGGTGCTGCTGGTACTTACTTGCTTTCCCACCCATCTTTAAGCATATGGTAAAGTGGTGCAGAGGAAGCAGCAAGTAATGACACCAGCACTCCCCTCCTGTTGGTTTTGCAGCCTTCTGCAGTTTTAGCAAACTCCTGTGGCATTGTTCAGCTGTCTTGCTGTATTAATGGCTTTGAACTCTTGCTTGTGAGGGGAGTGATTAAGGTGTTGCTGCTTAGTCATCAAACTTTGCTTCCTACTTAAGCTCTGTTGTTCATCACAGATTATGTGCATGGTGATTAAAGCTGTAAGTGCCTTCCACGTGGAAGGTTTCAAAGTGCTCTTCCTTTTCGCCCACTTGATTTTGGGTCTGGAACTACCCAGCAACATCTGGCACGAGAGAGCCTTGGCTTATGACCTCGAGTTAAGTTTTCAAGTGGTTGGGGATAAAAAGTGCTTTTATAATTGCATACAGATTGGTAACTGCAGTTAGGCAAAAGAATAGCTAGGCTGGAATCTTCAAGGAGAGAGATGATGAAACCTCCCACCTTCTTCATATGCATTATCACATGATACACTAGAAAATCTACCTTAGGAGTTTTTCTTGAAGGCTTTAGCCTGAATTGTGTAGGAAGCATGTTTTCAATTCCACAACATTTTTAGCTGCTTTTTTTCTGATCCTGTGTATGGGATGAAAAATGAAAATCTGCACAGTTTTCTACGAATTGAAAAACCTGGAAAATAAACCTGGGTCAATATAAAGAGCTTTGTGGGAATAGTGGCAGATGACTCCAGGTGTAAATTTTGGGTTTTTTTGTTTTCCAAAACAAATTAACTTTTGAAACAAAATGGTGTATTAGAAATGAAGCTAGTTTGGGGTGAACTGAATGGCAAAAACAGTATTTCAGCAGGTTTCTGATATTTTTCCCTGAAATGTATTAGAAGTAGAAGACATTCCTTAAAAAAAGCCATATTTTTTCCCCTACAATCTGCAGCAGTGGCTGGTTCTGCTGTGCTGTACCAGAGGGAGTGAACATGTCTTGTCCCCTCTATCCAACCTGCCTGATTCCTTCTTGAGATGCTTCCATTTCTCACCTTTTTTTTTTTAAATTTCCAAAATAAACAAACCTTTTCTGTGTTATGGATGAGAAAGCTGATTCCCCATCTCTCTTCATCTTTCTTATGTGTAATTTGCTGCTCTTCTGCCTGGAAATGGCCATGCTTTAGTATTGCTGGACATACAGGGTTTGTAGAATGAGGATTTCTTACCCTCTCTATTACAATAAAATCATTAGGCAGTGAAATATGCTAAATTCTCCTCTGAATCAATATAGTTCAGTTAAAAATACATACTCACCTACCAGCTCCCTGTATGAAAATGGAGAGCTATAAAAAAGTAGACAGGCTTGTATGGAGAGTTCTGCTAATGTTAACACATTTTTCAGAGTTTGGAGAAATTTGATTCATTTTAGAAAACCTGGTGTGAATTTGCCTGACAGCACTTCCAATTTCTTTTCAGATCACTTCTGAAGGATGAAAAAGTCCTTTGTGTGAAATGAGGTTTGTTTTATATTCAGCAACCACAAGTTGGGACCAAAACACTGGCTTGTCAGGGGACCAGCATGTGGCTTTTCTGGGCAGCAAGTGTGGCACCCACCCCTCCTGGTTCACTGTGAGCACTCAAAGCACAAGAGAGGATATAGTTCAGGTAAGCCAAGTAATACTGGTCCAAGTGCTGTGCTGGCTGTGCTCCTGGAGCTACAGCCTCATGCCAGGTGAACTCCCAGATGTACTGGCCACAGGCTCTGCCTGCAGAGTCCTCTCTAATTTGAGCAACTCAAGCAATTGGCTAGTATGAACCGCTCCCAGGAGCGGTAGCATCTTCTGGAGGATGTCTGCACCCTGGAGAGGAGCTGGTGTCTGGCAGCTGCTGCCCCACACAGGCAATGCTAATGGATAAATGCTCCATTCCTTCCTGCTGTCCCCTAATTTAGAAGATGTCATAGTCTTTGAGGTTGGTGCTGTGCTTTACTCATTGTAATTGTCAGTGAAGTTCTCTGAGACAATGACCACCCAAGCCTGACTGGAGCCTAGCCAGGGCAGCTGATGGTTATGTCTGTGTGACTGATTCTGCACTTTGCTGATGGGTGGAAAAAAGTGGAAGGAAGGAAACGTGTTGCTAGTCGGCCTCAAAAATCTAAAGTGTTCAAAATAGTCAGTGAAGCAAGCACTTGCTGACAGTTTTGCTTCATGTCAGAGGAACTATTATATTTATTTCTCAAGCTTTCCTAACAGAAATCCTACCCCCACCATGGGTTTTGAAAGGCAACATCAGTTCAAACTAAAAAATAGAAACCAAAACACTGAAACCAAATAATTGATGTTTACCCCTGCTTTTCCCTTCTTCACAACAAAACCAATTTGGCCAAGTTTGTAGCCAGTTGTGAGATGTTTGGGTACACCACAAACAGTGCCTGCTTGCTTTCTGCAAAATTGAGTGCTGGGAAGTGACAAGTGTTCAGTGGAGCAGAAAAGTGAGTGTTTTCTTCCCAAATCTTTGATAGATGATGAGCAGTACAGTGGCTAATGGAAAGTTGATGCTATTGTACTCAGATGCCAACTCTATGTAAAAAAAATTGTACTACTGCAAGATATTGGTTCAATCCACTTGAATGGCTGCAGCTATTTTAATAAGGGCATGACTGTATATGAAGGGAAATCAGCTGACCAGTGTTTAAGGTGATATTACCTTGAAATCACCATTTCTTTTAGAAGCTAGACTAACACAGTTGTGTTGCTGTAAGGTCACAGCTTTCATAGTTGAGCAAGTGCAGTTATCTGCTTGTGCTAGGCTTACAACAGCCAGTTCTTTCTCAGCAGTTTCTTCCATGGAATTCTTTTGTGTCTAGTGATGAGGATGGAGGTGAGGAGGTGAAGCCAGCAGCATCCCAGCCTTGCCTTGAGACTTTGGGACTTCATTCCCTTTGTCCCTATGGTTTGAAATCACTGTATTTGTATCTTCTCAATGTGCAGGCTTTCGTGTTTCCTGAGCCCTCTCTCCCTTCTGTATTCACCTCAAACTCACACTGGAGTTGGGTATGTTTGCACTCTGGGTACATTTGTGAGATAAAGTGACATCTCCTCAGTTAGAAAAGCCAAACCAGAATAAATCCTCCATTGTCCTAGCTGGTGACATTTAGTAAGTCTGCTGCAAGGTGCCAAGTTTCAGAGTATTACAGCAGAGATGTTCACACTTCAGCTTCAGATTTGGATGTTCCAGAATAGAAATAAGAACTGACATAAATAATCTAATTAAGAAAATGACAGCTATTAAAAGGCCATGTGAATTTGGCACCTGGAATACTTATGCATGCTTTAAATCCCATAAGGGTGCCTCTCACAGGCTCATAATGCCTGTGAATACTGTGCTGCCATTTTCATATTGCTCCTTACTGCTCTGGGCTTTGGCAGCACTAGTTGTTCCCTGCTGTCCCAGATGCCAAGCTGAGACATCAAGAGGTGAAGTTTTTGTGCTGGGAAGAGTCAGAATCAGTCTCAGAAACAGGCTAGAGTTGTCTGATCACACAGTTTCACTACTCTGTGCTTCTCATTCATTTGAGCTGCCCACAGAAACACCAGCTCCTCTTGCAGAAGATAAACATGGTATTGAAATGGAGGTATGGGAAAGAAATAGCATAGGCTAACATCCCCACTGCAACATGCCCTCTCTTTGGGGCAGCAGGGGTTGTCAAAAATCAAATTTGCAGTGGTAACACTTCAGTAAGGGTTAACTGTGCCAGTGATCAGACAGATCACTCCCTTTAAAATGATTGTTTTACCTCACTCCATCCAATTACTCAAGTTGTTTTGCTATCCCACACATCTCTCTGTTAATGTCAACAAAATGATTATAGGCTGCAACAGCGTCAAGATGTTTCACCCACAGGAGTGCTGGTGAAATGTTTATGGCACAACGTGTTGAAAGCAGTGTTTGATGTGTAAATGTCAGGAACAATCAGCTTCCCTGCCACCAGGACCAAAATGCACAAATACAGGTGCTGAAAATGTCACACACAGAACTGAAGAGATACTTCATCATGGGCCACGTAAGCCTTCCTGGAAACTGCCAACATCAGTGTTGGTAATGATGTGAGAAAGCCATCACAGCTCTTTGCTGGTGATGCTGGCCATGGTCCTTCCTTTGGCATTGGTGACTGAGCTGATGGCAGGGAGATGGATGAGGGATGACTGAGGATGGCAGCACTGAACATAGATCAAACCTCTCTGCTTGAGAGGAAATAAACTTTATAAAGGATGAAGATGCACCCTAGGAGCCACCTGAGCTATCTAGAAAGGCATTATGATTCCACCTCAGCTGTGTGGCTCTGAGACCCTCACCTAGAGGTTTCCCTTCTTGGGAAAACCTGCAGAAAAAGTGTGTTTTAACAATAGTAATGTATGTTCAGCCTGGAGCCCCTTGCTTTGTGGACACCAGACAATGAACTCCTGTATCCCCATAGAGTGGTAGCACTGAAACTGCTGACAGCCCTGTGCCTGTGCAGCAGAGCAGTATGCTGCTGCAGCACTGGGGCTGGGCTCGCCCATCTCCATCTTCCCATCCCTGCTGCCACCAGCCATGGGTCCTGCCTTCTGCTGGTAGATGAGTGCTTGAATAGCAGTTATTCTCAGCCCAAAAAAGACTTTGTGACTCCAGTCTCACTGACTTTGAGGGTGCCCAGATCTGCTGCTGCTGGTTTCTGCAAATCCCACAGATTGGTCAAAACTGCATTTTTGCAAGTAAACCTTTATGAATTCCCTGTTGCATCAGCACTCCTCATATCTTGCTAAGAGAAGCTACAAAGCAAAGTCTGATGAAACAAGCCAGATCTGAAGGCAGAAGGTATTGAAATCTGGAAGATTTAATATTTTTATTACATATTTTTGGAGCCCTGATTATACCCCCACCCTCCAGGAATTTATTTACCTAAAGGAAAATTATACTACTGATTACAAGATTGCAGGTTCATTTCCACTGCTGAGAACTCCTTTTTTTTACAGCTCACGTTACACTTGCATGACTTGTGAAGTTTTGTAACAGCTTGAAATTTTTAATGCTATGTTGCAGAAAATGAATTTCATATATAGATGAACTAGGCAAATTTCTTGCTTTGCAGTCTTTTTGAGGGGAAAATAAAGTTAGTTTCTTGGTTGGAATAGGCCTATAAATGGTTTCTTTGAGCTATTGGATAGTGAGTTCACAGGAGTTGCCTTGTGTTTGTCCTTCAGGCTGAGTGCAAAGTGAGAAACTGTGAGAGGTGTCTTTATAAAACTTAAGAAGGAATGTTCCCTACAGGGGAATAAAAATAAATTATGCAGAAATCATGACTACAGTGTGCATGAAATTATATTGGCAAGATCCCTGTGGTAAATATTTGACAGATAGGACAACAGCTTAGTCAGAATCTCAGTCTTTCCAATAAATAATTGCACCTGAACCTTTTAAATCCTAATTCATGTCAGCCAGCACTGCATACTGAGTTAAGGTCAGGAGAGATTTCCAGATGTATTATGATGATTATCTAACAATTCAGTTAATAGAGCCACAGAATTGGATGAACAGTTTGTCAATTATGATGTCACAGCAACAGAGACCTTTGACTGAAATCACATAATGAATATTGGATAAGATCCTGCAGTGCTGCTCCTCCATGTTATATTATCCAAAGATGATTATAAATACATGAGTTACACTGTTCACTTTCCAGTGGGTAAAGACAAAGAAAAAAACCCCCATAATCAAGTTCCAATACACAACTGGATATAATATAGCTTTTTCTTTATATATATCTGTGTATATATATCACGTAAAAAAATCTAAAATAGTTGGAAGTAAAAAATGAAAAAATAGCTGGTTGTGTTGTTTTTTTTTTCTTTACAGTGATATGGTAGCAAATATGAGACAAATGAGTAATAAACCTTTACAGAGTTCTGGTCCCATCTCCATCAATAGGGCTCAGACTAGAATAGAAAACGGAACAAAGTGATTTTTGTATTTTTTTTTGGCTACAGCTTCTGCAAGTGACAAAGATGATGTTGGCAAGACAGAAGGAAAATGTAACATTAAATAAAACAAAACTCCAGAGTGTTTTCCAAGAGACTTTGAACACCACAGGGTAAAATCTACTTTTGAACTAGGGGAGCAAATGCAAAGCATCACCAAGTCCTACTGAGGCTTAAAAATACTGTATGCTTATCCTTGCCTCAAAACATTTTTTTTCCCCCTGTAGCCCATAATAAAAAAGCAAAGCCACAGATCCATTGAATGGACTGAACCAGATGTGAGACTTGCAGTGATGCTCTAGAGGTTGGCTGCTCTTTGTCCAGTGGTAAATTTTCCCCAGAATCTTTCACTTTGAAAATGTGAATTGACAAAGCTTGGCAAATGGTCACACTGAGCCCTATTTTGGCTGTAGAAAAGAAAGAAGTACTAGTCTCAGCATAAAACAAGATCATATAGACAGTCAACATAAAACAGTAGTTTCTTTCAGTTGTCTGCATAATAATAACATCATGTTTGCATATAGAACAGCTTTTGCATTATTGCTCTACTTAGAAGAATATAGTAAGGAACTTATAACAGACTTACACATTACAAACTTAAGGTTCTTTGGTGAAGAATGAGAAAACAGTATTTTCGCTGTAATTAAATCTCAGAGAGGATTTAGTTTTTATCTGTTGATCCTTTGGAGTCTCTCACAGAGCAGGGAAAGGTATTGAGTCAGCTTTACCATGGCGACGATGGCGACCCCGCCGATCATCATGCAGGTGGGCCAGAAGAGGGAATGGAACAGCACGTTGGAGCTGTACAGTTTGGTTAATATCACGTTCTTCTGAACACCTTCAGGGTCGTAGAAGCAGGAGAAGCGTTGGTACTTCCTGAAGTTTTCCATCACAACATTCACCAGTGACATGGACTCCTCGTAGTTCTTGCCACACTTGGGTATGTATGAACACTAAGGAGAAATCAGAGGGAGAAAAATGCATCTCCAAACCAGACACAATGTCTGTTTTCAGGTGGCAAACAGGAGAATCTCAAGATGATTATAGTTTTCATAATGAGAGTGGAATACTATTAAGGTAATAATAAATTTATCACAGGCAAAACTCAATATTTTGCACATCTACAGAATTTCCCATTGGAGAATCTCCAAGTGCTGTTCAAAAATTAATGCGTTAATCTGCACAGCAGCCACGAGATAGGTGAATATATTATTATTGCTAATTTACACATGCAAAAATGGAATTGATGAAGTACCTCTTCATCTTAAGAGGCACGTGTAGGCTTGCAGTTAGATGGGTAATTGACTCTCTGTAAATACAGCTCTGGTAGTTCAGATCTCACTTGGATCAGATCAAAGTTATCTTAGTGGGCACTGGAGTTCACCCATAGAATAGAAGGCTGATGAAAGACCTCTATACAAATTTTCCCTTGAGAGTAATGCCTCACTTAGGGACAAATATATAGAGTAGGAGAAAACTTAATTTTTCTTCTAAGAACCCAGAAGACCTTAATTCAACCTTTAGCTGAAGATCAGGCTGGCTTTTCATCTTGTTTTTACTCTTGACTCCAGCATAAATCTGAGAGTCCCTTCTCTCTGAAGATGCTACTTGGATTTCAGTCTTAGTCACAAACAAACAAAGATTTGGAGGTTGCTCTGTCTAACACACTTTCCACCTAGTATTCCCAGAGAATACTAAAGGTAAGTTATTTAAAAAACAAGCTTATGGAGCCCATGCATTAAAGACATTCTATGGAACATGCAGGATGATGACCCTGGGCCATCCCTGCAGAGGTAGTGTGGGTCAGTGAGGTGGTGGGCAAACATACAGTGAGTGAGATCACATCTGGATTTTGACCTAGAGCAGAAACACTTGGATTTGTTGTTACTGCTGCTGGAGGAGGATTGATGGGAGCAGCCCAGAGCTCCTCACTTCCTCCTCTTTCCTAGACTCTTACACCACTATACACCTGAAGATTTTCTACACCCTCAGAAGTTTTTGATTAAATTCCATACCTGGGCAAGAACTGTTTCAGGAGGGGTGGAAATCTGCTGCTTAACTTTCCACTGAATGTGCATGGGAGGACCCAGCAGGTCACTGCTCCCTCACGGTTATGGCGTGACCGTGGGTCCCTGCCATACTGCCTGCCTCTGATGCCAAACCTGCTTGTCCTAAGTGAACACCTAAATTAGGTCCAGATAAAGTGATGAAAGAAAGTGAATTTTGCAAAGGAAAAAAAAGAAATTTTGTTTAAAATAATGTGACCCATGGCTTTTGATTATTTTTGTCATGTATATCTTTAGAGATGTCTCTCTCTTCTTTTTGACTATGCTGTGACTTTTTTTTTTGTAATGTGCTGCAACAAATCTCTAGTCCTAATAATGATCAAAAGATTAACCTCATAACAGGATTTGATTGATTCATTGGCAAGTTTATTAGCACAGAATACAATTTGAAGCATGACTGCAAGACTGTCTGGTGTTAGCAGACTGGAGCATTAAGGGTAGAGCATGGCATCACTGGCATTATGAATATTTCATGTTGCTCTAGAAATTAGAGATGGAAAATATCACAGCAGTAATATCTCATCCATCTTCTTGCTAGTGGAGGTCTGCTCCCTCTAGGATAGTCTCTTCCACTCTGCCCAGCTTTGTCTCAAATGTCCAAAGCCACAACCCCTCTTCTAGTGTCTATCACTCTATAATAGATCATAATCTAACAAGTAGGGGAAATTTCTCAGTGAAGTGTACCTCATTTTCTGTTACTAAATGATGTACTATCACTGTCATAACAGCAGTGTTTCCAGCTCAGAGTTTTTGGTTTTTTTGCCTTGCAACTTTGGTGCTATACGTATTTTTCTTGAAGTCCCATGAAATGTCCTGAGGGAGGAGATTAAATGAGGACTTGGCCACTCTTGCTGAAGTCCAGCCCTTCCCCCTTGACAAAAACCAGCAGACATGTAATGTAAAAGCCCAAATGATGAAGTATTCACGGTCCCAAAGTCTGCAGAAATGCCCCAGGAGTGCAGTGTGGGGAGGTCTGACTTCCTGCAAGTTCAGGTATTTTCCAAGCATTTTCAAAGGAGACCTGATGCTGAAGCAGAACTTGAGCTGTTGGCTCCTCCATCTGATGGCACAAAGTCACCAGCTGTGTCAGGCTGGTTGGGCCACCCATGAGCTGAGCATTTGGGAACACGAAGCTGTGAAATGCAGTTATGCGAGGAAAGTTGATTTACTTTGCCTCTCAGCAAGGCTCCTTGTGCTGAAACCATCTCTCTCTTCAGGCTGTGATCTCCCATGCAGTCTCCAAGACATGGATGTGCTTTACTCCATGTGTTACCTGCCTCATTCCAGTTCTCCTGGCACATTGGCCTCAGCTTTGAGGAGCTCCTCAGCACAAGGACTCTCTGTGTGCATTAAGGTGCGGTTGTGGGATGCTTCTGGCCTCCTTCCATGCCTTGGCTTTCCCAGTGAAATCCTAGGGATAGCACAGGGCCAGCTCTGCTGTGCTGGTGTCTGCTGCATTGATAGATCATGGGTGAATAATTAGGTAGACATGGATAATGGGATGTTTAATGTTTTCTTTGGTCTGATCTTCATTTCATTTTCTCCAGTGTCTGGCAGGGAATTTTACATCCACAATTGTTATGCTGTGTCTGTAAATGCAGACTACTAAATCCACGCTGTTTTATTACACCTCTGTGTTGTCAGACACCTGGAAATCTGCAAATCTGACAGTAAACAACGTCTGTCTCTCTACCTCAAGTGAGAGAGAGGTAGAAAAGTGGTTCTTGTGTTACTTCAATCTGATCACCAGAAGGATGTACTAGACAGTTACAAAGAGAAACTGCTATGTTTCCAGCTCTCCTTTCCTAATTTAAAGGATCATAAAGATAGCCTGCATGAACTACCTATGGACAGGTCCAATCCACTCAGTATAGAGTTGCTCAGGGACTTGTCCAGTCAAGTTATGATTATCTCCAAGGGTGGACATCACACAACATCTCCAGGCAAGCTGAGGGCAGTTTCATTTAAATCAATGATGTCACACCAAAAGTGTTACTGCCAGAAAAAAACCCAGTTCAAGCTGAGCAATGAGATATATGACTCTTGTCTTATGTCTGCAGTTGGGGTTTGTGTGCATGCTGAGCCTGGAAGCTCTGACAAGATGTGCTGTGACAACATTTGTGAGAAACTGATCAGGGCATCATTGTGCTTCTCTTTTGGAAAGTGCAGCAGGTTTGAAACAAGGGCTGAAGGAGGAGCTTTGTGTCTGCCTTGCCCTGATATTGATTCCTGCAGACTGAATTCTCCAGCCCCAGTCCAGAAATGGATCTGCTGGGAACCACAGCTGAACATCACTGCTCTTCTCTACACCAGGCTAACTCTCTCCTAGGTGATAAACAACTGAACCTTCAGTGGGAAGCCATGGGATCCCTCATTGCTTCTGAGTCTCAAGTAGTTATAGCTGGCATAACAGTGATCCTGGTGATTAAATCCTGCTTGTTATATCACTTATGGAGCATGGCTGTAAATCAGCAGTAGCTCTGATGACATGAAAAGAATCAAAATGATATAACATGAGATCAAAATGGGGCCTCTCGAACCACTTTATCTACTGCAGCCCTTCCTCAAGGTGACAGCCTGGCTCTGCAGCTCGGGCATGAGGGGCCACGGGCCAATTTGCCTCTCCCAGAGGCTGTTACAACCTCTGACAGCTGAGAAAGGGAATTGTAGCCATGAAAGCATTGAAGCCACCATGGTTACTGTATTGACAAGGGACGAGGCTTGTCCCAAAGGCTATAAAGTATGCACAGCAAGAGCAATGAAAAGCCATGAAAAATCTTGTGTGCTTTCCTGGGAAAGACTTGAGCAGCTCGACTGGTATCCACTTACTTCCCACTGATTTCCACCAGAGGCTGGCAGCAGGGCGCTGTATATCTCAACATAAATTGCACCTACTCCTTACTGCACCTTGTGAACCAGCAGCTAGGTTAGACAGCAAGTCTCCTAGATTAATAATTATATAGCCAAAGTGCATTTTGCTCCATCCACACTAGCTGGCAGGGAGAAGAGCGAGACGGGCTCCAGATGCTGCTCTGCATGTGCAGCAGTGCTCAGCGAGGCTGGTGGGGGGATGTTGACCTTTTGAAGGTCACTGGTGTTGGCTTCAGAGGGTAAGCACTGTGCTCGGCAATGTCCCCAGTAACGTCAGGGCTCAGTTAGCCAGGAATGGGGTTTGTTTTGTCTATTTGTCAAGGAGAAAGATAGGAAAAGCAGACCTGAGTAGGTGGATGAAGAGATACAGGAGTACATGGCTGGAGCATTGCAAAAGCAGCTATGCTGAGGGCTGCTTGTCCTGCTGCATGGGGCTGCTCTCCAGCCAGGGAGCTGAGATTGGTTGTACTGATCTGAGTTTGGAGCCTCTGCTGATCCCCCCCAGGCATGAGAAGCCAGGTGTTTTACAGGCATTGCAAACTTCCATTCAAAACTGTGTTTGGATTCAGGTCACATAGCCAGCAGCATGCCAGGAAAACCTAGGAATCCTCCCGAGAGCAGAGCTTAACCTGTAAAACAACCTTGGGCTGGCAAAGTATTAACTGTGCCTACATTAAATTAAGAGGAGGTGGCATCTGGGAGAATTTCGAAGTCCATTTCAGCAAGCAAAAATCATCAATAACAGAATGTGCGGATTTATGCTGAATCTCTTGATTTATTTGAATCCAGTGGAGCACAGAGATCAATCTGATCTGGTTTAATCAAATTGCAGTATGCGCATCACTCAGTTTTACTTCTGTCCCAGCAGAAAGTGGGGTTTGTCCTGCCATAGGCTTCCTGAATGTCCAGTGACTCTCTTCTGCCCTGATGCCGAACTGGAGGGGAAGATGGGAGCACTCTTCTCTATTTCACACTTCAGATCCAGAGGACTTTGTCTCTCAGCCACAGGAACTAATTATCCAGTAGAATAACCAGCCCAGTGCAACCATGCCGTGCTTTGACTAATTTTAATATCGCTTCATCTTAATATGCAGAAGTAATTTGGTCTACTGAACTGCTGCCAGAAATAGAAACACAATAGGTTACGTTGTCAGCAGCC
Organism: Bucco capensis; assembly: GCA_013396975.1. Taxonomy (NCBI): domain Eukaryota; kingdom Metazoa; phylum Chordata; class Aves; order Piciformes; family Bucconidae; genus Bucco; species Bucco capensis. The sequence continues at coordinate 440,519 of VWZO01021727.1, read as the reverse complement.
TGAACTGGGGCTCTGCTGTTACGCCTGTGGTTTGCCAAGCGCCCATAATTTGGGGTTCAGTGACCTTGGAAAACTAAGTAGTTAATGCAAATTGGGCACTTGCAAGTCTAATGACTTAGCTGTGTCCCAGCTCATTGCAGCTTGCAGTCATAGGCATCCAGGTGCTGTAGATAAGAAAGAAAGGATGGTGGGGAGAGGGACACTTCTTAGTCTGATCCTGCCTTGCCATGTGGAGGGAGCTGAGCCACCTGTGAAGAGGTGGTTGCCTGGGTGTGATGCACATCCCTGTGTCAGCCACACAGCTGTGGCTGTGGGCCGGCAGGGAGATGCCGTCTGTGCATCCACCACGCTCATTAGAGCCTCCAGGCAAGAGCTGTCTCCATCCCACCTGGAAGGGGTTGTGCTGCATTTTGTACTTACTGAAGCAGAAAGAGGAATTCTTTTGCATATTTGTTAAAAATCTTTTTTCTTTGGTTCAGTGTCTTGAATTCAGTAAGTTGTGCAAGAAAGATGAGCTGACTCCTTAGCTTATTATATATGCCCCAAAGCCAGGCCTTTATTTAAATGCTTCTGCTTATACCTTGACAGTCCCTGTTCAGCAACCTTTCAGCATCTTTGCACTATCCATAGGGGTAAGTGCTGTGCATGACCCTAGCAGCACATATGACCTCAGTGGAGATGCTTGGGGTACAGAGTTTGTCACCAGAGACTGAGATGAAGTCCTGTCTGCTGTTAGACACAGGGCTCTTGGCTCTCAGCATTGCCTTGCCTGTCCCTGTGATAGGGACATTCATTTTTCTTCTCACCACTGTGGATGCTCCATGCACATCACTAGGGTGTTTGCTATCATGCAGAGTCACATCTGGGTGGGAAATGACTTTTCCACAGCTCCACGAGAATATCAGTGTGACAAGTGCTTGCTCCATGTTGGCCTGTGCATGTAAAGCACTTGCAAAGGACAAGGGAGGGAGACTCCAGCTCCCAGGGGACACCAACCTGTGAGGGATGAACTGTGCTCCCTGCATGGGGTGCAGGTGGAAATCTGCCTGGTCCAGGGATGTGAGCTCTGATTTCTGCTTCCTTTGCTCTGTATTTACCAGTGAGGCAGGAGCTGGAAGCCTTTTATTGCTTTAAAGCAAGGAATGGGTATCACAAAGTGAGCAGCCCTCCAGAAACCATTTAGGAAGGAATTTTATTCTGTGCTCCTACCTCAGAATTAATTTTCATTGTTTCCTCAGTGTGGTAGAGCAGAAGCTTCTGGCCAGAAGAGGTGAGATTAACGTACACCTGGAGGCAGGGGTACTGAGAGATTTTCCAGCAGTCTGGACCGCAGCTAAACGAGCAGTTGAAGGTTTCTGTGATGGATGCATTGAGAAGCGAGCACTGAGCCTCTTCTGTCCAGACACTAAGCAGGGAAAAAAGAGACTTTAGAGCATGGTGATAATGGGCAATAAGCAGTAAATGCAGCTCAGACTTTCCATTAGGGATATACCAGGGAGTATCTTGTAAGAGATGGCACTTGTTGCAGTGTTTTGAGCAAAGACTGAGCTTTCTCACATTGGACATCGCAGGCAGTGTGTTATTCTGTAGTACCCAAAGTTTGTGCTTTGGGCATGAAAATATCTGATTCACTTATGTCTGCGTATAAATGAAAGGGAACTAGAGCTTTTAGTCTAGAGAAGGTGTATTTGAAATGAAAAGGACTCAGCAGAGATATCAGAGAAGAAAACTGACCAGCCTGTCCTGTAGAGAGCACAATGCATGCAGTGCTTTGTGATGGGAGACCCTGAACTAAGACTTGATGGTTAACCACCAAATCCAGGTCAATTTAAAGTGAAGGTTGGGAGTGAATTACCAGGGTACATATATTCATGTGCCTGAAGAGACAGTAACACACAAGTGGTACTGCACGCAGCTCTACCTGTGGAAAGGTTTTTTTCTAGTGGCAGCTTCCTTGGTTTTCCGTAAGTTAAGTTATTGGTTGTAATTGTTCTGGAGTCTTCCAGCTTATCTCCAATACACCAGAGGCTAAAACTGGAGCAGTGGAGCATGGGTGTGCACTGGCAATATTCACTTGGGTTTCTTGCCTGTATTTGAAAATCTTGGACTGTATTTTCCTTAGGGATGACAGCAAGGGGAAGGACACACCAAGGGCTCTGTGGAAAGCCCTTCATTGGCTGAAGGAAGCTTTTAGCCCAGGGCTCCCATTAGCCCTGCTCAGCCCTTCAGCTCACACCCAGCATGGCTGTCCTGCCCCTCGCCAGGAATGGGCTGAGGGTCTGCTTGCCCTTTGCCAAAACTACAAAAGGATTTATAACCGTGATATCAAATATTTCTGACTAATTCTCTTGGTATTTTACTTCTGCAGTAATCCTGCTTGCATATTCTCTTTTACATTTATATTAAATTATACTATAATTTCTGGGGGGAAATCAAGTGAAAGGATTTTGTTTCCCCTCTCAGGCAGTATTTTATTGGAGAGATATTGCTGTCTGTAACAGTGAATAACCCCTAAGGAGATCTGGCTATGTGAAGAGATGTGACAGTGAAGACTCCTGGGTTGTCATCTTCTCCCCACTTTTACCTTTCTGGCTGCACTTTTATTCATGCATGGGGGTAACAAAGTAACACCCACCTACAACAGACTTGTGAGAAGATGGAATATTTGACACTCTGTAGGTGCTTTCATATCTTCTGGCAATTTTTCATATAGTTTGTAATATAAATCATCTCTTTCCACATGAGCAGTTTTGACCTTAGCAGCCTCTGCAATTGACCCTGATATTGCTGAAAGGTCTGGGAGAACAGTTTGGAAAAGCAAATGCTCTTGGATAATTAACGGGACTTGATCTCTGTTTTTAAAATCTAAACTTTGTCTGGGTTTAAAAAGGGACAAATACTTTTATCACACAAAAAAGATGCTGCGAATCAGTACAGTTCACCCTCAGGCATCACTGCTTTTCCCTTATCATTGCAGGCTCAAAAAGGAATATTTTCCTGCAGGTGTACCAGCATGATTGAGGATGCTCATACCAGTTAACTGTAGGCACCTATTGTACTTGCCTAAAGAATAAGCCTGTGGTGGATAAGCCAAAATATGCCAGGTATTGTTCAGGGTCTCAGAGTGGTTTTGGACAGACATTCCCCGTTACACATTTTTCATTCTCCTAACTCCACAGATCAGGGCAGAAAAAACATTTTAGACAATCTTATAACAGTCTGGGCTAGATTTTAAATTGGGCTGTTGCTTGAAAACTGATTTCACGTTCTGCTGATGAATCACAGGCTAAACTTTCGCTCTGTGACAGAGAAGAAAGCTAGAGAAGGCCTCAGAAAAATTAAGTACTGTGCAGTAATGATGAAAGATGATCTATCACTTCCAGCAAATTACTATATTTCAGAAGTATTTCACTTGTTGAAATGAAAGTAATAAGCTACATGGAAAACTACATGTTACAAAGCAGCTTGATTTCTTTCCCAAATTAATTCTTCATTCTTCATTTGAAAGTGCATTGTTTCTCGAGGCTGCCAAGTATTTTTTGCTGTTTTCTCCTGAGTTTGGGCTTTGCAGTAACAGCCCTTGTGAGGCTTGCAGGGTTCAGCAGACTGCTGACCAACTGATAGGGATATCATACTGGTGTTAAACTGTGGCAAGTCTAAAGCCTATGGATCAAGATTTTGTCAAACAGGGATTTAATTCTTCCCTCACTTACTCAACTGTAAGTTGGCATAACTACTCACTGTAGTTATGCCTAATTTACACTGGGATAAGGAAGTGCAGAATCAGGCCTATGTTGATGAAAGGAAAAAATAGAAAACTTTAACAAAAAGCATCAAAAGAATAAGCCATGTGAAGTCAGCTAGAGAAAAGAGTGTGAGATCAGCGTAACCATCATGAAATTACCTTTGCATGTAAGAGCGCAGCAGGGTGATTCCCAGGAGGAAGTACATCATGATAGCACACACCATCATGGCCAGCCCGAGGAGTATGGCCCGGTCTTCTCCAGCTTTGAGGGCTGTGACTGTTTTCCTTTTGTCCAGTAGATCATGATCCCTGATTTTTTGGTAAATATTTCTGAGGTTGAAAACAATACATTCTTATGTGAAGTTCGTAATTAATCAATGAAGCCTCTACAGGGTGGGTAGTTCCACCTTCATACCCATCTCGTGGGAGAGAAAGGCTTAAGGGTCTTCAGGTGTCCTTTTTCATCGGATTCACTCTGACCTGGTAGAAGCTTATTTATCTCCAAAATAAATTACAGCCATTTCTGAAAAGGTAAAAGCCTCTTATACCAAGTATAAAGATTAGACACTTGTGCCAGCTCAGTAAATCCCTCTTTGGTACAGCTTCTTTGGCTCAATTGAATTATACCACATGTGAATATGACCTGTCAATGCCATTTTAGGCTACTAGATGTTTAGGTGTATAAGGTGTCTTTTCTTCAGTTGAATATGGTAACAGGTCTTAAGTTACCATAAGTAGGAAATAACCTGAAGAAATTTGCCACTAAAATTATCTGAAAGGACTAAGTTAATATTTTTTCCCTACAAGTTAGTGGTTTGAGTTATTTTCCACCCTGAGTGTGACTCAAAGCTCATAAAATACTATGGGGATTTTGCAATTGATTTCTGCGTGGTTTTTTGATTGGGAGCTTATTTGCTTTATTTAGAAAATACCTTTCTGGAAGTGCAGCTACTCATTACAGTGAAAACCCTTGCAGAAATTTATCCACCAGAGCTATTTGTTCTGGGATTAAAAAAAAAAAAAGAAGATACAACAAACCATTCCCCCTTCAGCAGAGAGTCCTTTGCATTTTTTAACCATAAGTCCTTCTTTCATCTCTGAGCCTTTGATGATTCAATGGGTCATGAGGACACAATGGTGAAGAAGGAAATATTTGAGTACATTTCAAACACACTCAAAATTTGTGGGTTTAAAATGTACTTACAGACCTGAGGCTGGTCAAAATCTCCTGTGTTTTCTGTTATGGTTCTTTTGAATCATCCAGGCAGCACTTGAAGCATGTGAACCGCACACCTCTGAGCCCTGGCACCACCATAACATGGACATAGTAGTACACGTGGAAGAAGTTCCTCTTCTACTGTCTGCAAAATGGCAGGTGAGCAACATCAACATCACTTTGGGCTCTAGCAAACCCACCACTCATTTAAGCTGAAACCATGAAGTTTCACTCAATCTTGGAAAAAAAAAAATCACTGTGTCAGACCAACAATATAACTTACATTCACTAATAGGGACAAAGAAATAGAGTAGAGACAGATATAATATCATACATAAACATAGAAGAAGTGAGAAAATAGGTTTGATCATAAACTCCCTGAAATGGAATTGAATTTGTGTTTAGATGATGAGTCACAGTCAGGAAAAGCACATATGTTGTGGGGTTTTATAGCAAAAATCTGTCTTAGATGCTACTGCAGTCAATAGTCTCCCATACCTAACACCCCTTGAGATTTCTCCGTCCAACTGTAATTTACGTCTTTAGATGTCCATAGTTTCTCTTCAAAACCATCCTTTAAATCTTGTCAGTGTTTTCCTAGTTGGAAATGAAGTGGTGATTCAGCCTGTCAAAATTTTCTCTGGTGTTGGGGAGAAAAAATAGATTGTGAACTGGCAGATGCAATTGCCTTCAAAGAAGTAACGTAGAGTAATAATCCAATGTTACTTTTCTATTATTATTTATCAAACTGTACTTAACTCTGAGAGCTGCTATTACAATTTGCATTGCTCCCAAATGGAAGCAGGCAGGAAGGCAGAGATTGTCAAGCAGTTCCAGCACATTAACTGATCACACAGCATAACTTATGTCAGCACGCAGACATAAAACAGACGCAGTGCAATCGCTCACTAATGTCATCAGAGCAGCTAGGACATAAAAAGGAGACAAATGGACACTTTAAAAACAAATAGCTAATTGAGAAGGGTTACAAATATTTCCCATGTGGCCTTCAGCCAAGGAACATGCAATGAGAGGTAAAAAGTGGATGGACTGAAGGGTATGTTGAAGAAATGGTCTATCTGTCAGGTGACTGGCAAAGGGGATGGTGTGTGGTGACCACCTGCCAGGCAGATCTCTCATGCTCACCTGCCACAGTAGGTAAAGCTAAATAAAGCTCTTCCTCAGAGGTCATGCACTTGTTCAGTTGCTTTTATTGCGAACATTTGTTACTCAACGTCCTGAACAACAGAAAAGGAGTAGTCTGATGCACCTTACTGAGGGCTTTCTTCTCGTGAATCCCTGCCAGGAGCCACTCTGCTAACACAAGCTGAGGTGTGCAGTGGGGTGGCACTTGCCAGTGCCTGACACACTGGTCCTGCTGCAGCCCAGGAGACATGCTGAGTAACTGTACCTCCTCCTCCTCCCTGCCTGTGCCTGAGCCAGGAAGGTGTCACTTCTCTCTGTATGACCCTGGGAACGTCTGATATTACTGAACTTCACATTTTTGCCCGAGAACCCTGGTTTTGGGGAACATAATATGTTGTGTGGAATATTTTGCCACTAACAGAGCAGCCTTGGTATCTCCTTAGCTGGAGTGGCAGTGGTGGCCTGCACACAGGGATGTGCTGCTCCATGGAGGGGAATTTGTGCACATGTGAATTTCTGGCACAGCCCAGGGACCTCTTTCTGCTTGGTGAGCTGGAAGAGTGCCGTGCTTATCTGGCTAATTTTGGATCCCAGGGCTACACAACCACAATTAGCTGACTGCTGCAGTGTGTTTAAGAACAGATCACTGCATCCCAGACCCTAGTCATTTAGGTGACTCCATCTAATACTTGTGACTACCTGTGATAACTCCCTAAATAAAGGAGTCTGTGCTGTCAGAACATCTGGTCTCTGTGGCCTCTGCAAAGACATTTAATAGAAAGCAAGCCTCCAAGGACAGGAGGTCTTTGTTCCTTTACTAATTTCCAAGCTGAAGTTCTCCCTGCTAAATCTCAATGTTGCTTTTGCCAGTTGCTCAGAGGAGAGGGGCTGGCTGCTCTGCATGGGCTCTGCTGAGACTGTGCCTGCTGGGGCAGAGCAGGGACTTCCCTCTCCATAGCTCTCTTCACAACAGCAGTGCAGGGATCCCTCTGCAATGTGGTTAGCAGCTGCTTATGTGATCTCCAGAGCAAGGCTTAGGGAGGACCTGTGTAATGAAATTAAGCATTCCAGGTTATGCTAGCCTGAACACGAGAGAGCCAAGGAGAGTTACAGCCTTAATAAAGAAGTTCTATGTCTTCCACAGAGTTGCCTGTATTAGCTGCAGCCATCATCTCCATTTGCCACCGTGACGTACATGGCCTTTTAGCACTTACTTATGTGAAGGATGAGGCATACCAACTTGCTCTGTGTTCTGCTGCAGCTCCCAGGGATGTGATTAATTTATTGGTATGTATTAGAAATGGTCCTGTATGCAAACACTTTGCAATAGGGCACTGCCACATGGAGCAGGTGAGGCTAAAGTAACACTTATTAGCTCCAAAATGGTTAGATTTAGGACCTCTGCACAGGGGCTCAAGTTTCCTCACTAGAAATCTGGAATAACCAGGCACCTGCAATAGCTTTTTTAATTTTTGGGTTGTTTGTTTGTTTTTTAATAAACACAAATGACCTACCCTGAAATTCCTTCCCTTGTAATTGGACCATAATGTGGTGCTGAGGGAGATGTTGCCTCCTCCAGCACTGTGAGGTCATGAGGCTTTTCAGATGTGGATACCTGCCTGCTGGAATGATTTAGAATGACTTTGAATTCACATTCACTTCTCTGATATCACAGTTGTTATGCAGATGTCACTCAAATTACCTCATGTTGAGGTGTTTACTGATATCAGAAATCCTTGAATGTAAGGGTCAAAAACCCTTCTGTGTCTTCCCTGCAGAATTCCCAATGCTCAGGGACTTCTCAGCTCAGAAGCCAATTTCTTTACATTTTTCATTATAGGGTATATTTAGCTGCATCAGTTTTCGTTATTAGAGCTATGGCAAAAGTCTCAGTGATTGTTGTAGAAGGATTCCTATCGATATAAACACATTTCATTCACTCAATTCCTTCCCTCTTCTCCACCTAACCAGACCAAACTAAACCAAATCAAACCAGTGCTTTGTTTTTCCAAGCTTATAATGCTGTAGAAAGCCTATTTGACAGGGGAGGAAAAATCAGGACTTGACTAGGTTTCCTAAGCATAAGAAGTGGCAATTGGGGAATAGAGGATGTCTAAACCAACAATGGAATACATACATTTTGGTCTTGATCGTGCAAAAAGAGATGCCTGAGAGATTCCTCTACACCAAGTGACCCATTGCTGCACAGCATGTGTTAGGTGACAAGCTTGCTGCTCCACATGACAGTTTTCCTGTCTGATGTTTAAAAAACAAAACTTCCTAGGAAAGGGTCATTTAGGGGAAGGCATTTCTCTAAAATGCACTCCCTATTTGATATAGTGATGCTGTTGGTGACCTTACATGTGTTAAAATCTCTTCCAGACGCTGGTGGATGAGTTTCTCCCACCAGCAACACTTGCTTTGTGTTCACACCTCTCTTCTGCAGTCCTGAGGCTGTAGTCAGCACTCTCCTACTTCTTATTAATCACTTATAGGGTATGAACTGTTCCTTCTGTATGGCTCTACAGGACCACCTGGGAAATAAGTCCACCTGAAGGCTTGAAAAGGCACCTGAAATTACCACAGCTGATGTGTAAGTACAGGGATGCTGCTCCCTACTTCCCTCTTGTGCAGGCAGGCAGGGGTGAGCTCTGCCCAGGCTCTGAGCTGACCAGACACCTGTGAGCCCTGTTTAGCACAGCACACTGCCCAAGTTCATAAGTTCCACTGCAAGGCATGGCGTGAGCTGAAGGCTAATCAGGAGCACATGGCTTCCAGCCAGCCCAAGGTGTAGGCAGATATCCCCTCTGAGTGTCTAACCTTGGCCCATCCTGTCCATGACACTGTTTTAATGCTGAAGTACATTAGCCTGGGGAAAATTCAATTAAAGAGGAGACTTGCACAAGTACTTGAAGCAGTTAGATAACCAGGTCCAACTGAAAGTCCATGGAAACCTGCTGCCAAGCTGGCCTTTGCAGCTTCAAAATATCTGTTTGGGATTGGATTATCAAAAGAATCAAACACCTATGCAGCTTTTGCAGAAAAGTTCAGCAAAGGGACTAATTCTCCAAAGAAACTCGTCCTGCCTGAACTCCTGAGCACATTTTCTCAAGCACATGCAAGCAGTAATGTCTCATTAGAATAACTGAAGAGTGTGTTTTGCTAATTGGCACTGTAGATACATTGACCTCTGTTTTTGTTTCTCTGGAGTCTGATTTTTTGTGATTATATTTAATAGTGACTGCAAGGGGAACTGAAGGAGAGGAGGCAAGGGAGGGAAGGGGGAAAGGAAAGAGAATAAAAGGAAATGTGTCCAGTTGAGACAAGACAAACTGTCCAGCAACTTTCACTACAAAGGAGAGAGATTTTGGAAGGATGAGTCTGAGCATTACTGACAATTGTTCTTTCATCAGTGATATTTAAATTCTTTCATTCCCAACTGAGTTCTGCCTTTGTCTGCAGACTTAAAACCTCTCCTTCCCTTTCATTCTCTTCTGTGTAATTCCCTGCTCCTCTGGGAGATCAACTAACTCATTTATTCCTCTGTCACCTTCAGTCTATTCCCTTCAGCCACATCACTTAAATGAGCTTGTAAGCCACTTGTCATCCTCCAGATATTGTGCAATGAGTTGTGCACATGCTTACCCTCACACATATACATATAAACAGAAAACATCTCTGACATCTGGATGCATCCTCCAGATGTGTGGAAGTTATGTAGGGCAACGATCTGGCTAGAGGAGAGGAGGCTCTGTGTGTTGTCTGGGAGGGGAGTGTGGAAGTGGTGTGAGCTGATGGCTGGCAGGAGGATGGCTGCAAAAGGCATAAAGGCTTCACAGGGGTTGAATCTGGGGCTGAAAACCTATGGTTGGGGATTAGTGTGCTTTTTAAATGTGCAACATGTGTATGCTGACCTCAGACATGGTCACAGCATGCTGCTGATGTCCTAGGAACAAGGAAGACTTTGGCTATGGCTCTGGCATTGTCCCTCCACTCTGGCTTGGAACATTAACCCTGGCACTCATCGACTGGTCCTGTTCTTGATGGAGCAGTAGCTGTGAGGGTGAGAGGCAAGGGGCAGACACCTTTTACAGCCCTCCTACTTCTCTAGTGCCACCACTGAAGAGAAACTACAGGCCACACTCCTAAAGATTCAAACCCGTAAGAGACAATCAGCATCGATGCTGTTTACCTTTTCTCATCATGTCTGTAAGATGTAGAGCTCCGGCCACTGGTCCAAATAAACATTTTAGAAGGTTGCCCAGTGTTGGCTTTGCTCGCTGCAGTGGGACGATGGAAGGACCTGGGGGAAGAGGGATAACTTTTGTCACTGCCTATGCAATGTGGCAGACCACATAATATCAAGTGTGCCAAATCCCCTGTGGCTGTGCCTACTCTGCTCTGGAGATGGACTGTTTGTTAACTCAAGGTGAGATGTAAATTAATGGGGATGACAGGTCAGTGTGTGGCAATGAAGGATACATCTCATCAGCCCCACTGTTAAAAGGTGACAGTGGCTAATCAGGCTTAGCTATGCTCCACACCACAGAAGATTTGCACCAGGGACAAGAAATCATCAGTAAAAAAAGGTAATAGCTGCATTCAATGTTCTTATGGCAGTATTTTGGGAGGACAAAATGGCTATTGTTTAAGCACATACACGTTCATTACAGTTTGTGGCTTGCACTGCAGCTCTGTGTAAGGTGAGGCTCTTGAGCAAGGTGTTTGAATGAGGCACAAGTATGTGATGTAAAAGCAGCATTTTGTGGAAAGGTAACTGATGTGACAAAGATGTTTTTCCCCAAAAGAAATTACTGTCCCAAGGCCATTTGGCCAAACCAGCTGGATTCCTGCCCAGGGGCTGCTTCGTTTCACAGCAGGGTGTGAGACGTGCTGCCTTCTCTCAGAGTCTTCTGAAGAGGGGAGATGCCTGAGGGGGTTCATTTTAAGGACTGAATTTGGACCTTGTATTTCAATTAGCTCTCATACAACCAGAAATACAGATTTGAAAGGATCTCAAGAAGTGTTGCAGCTCTCTTGTCCTGATTCAAGGCTCATTCACTATATCCATATGCTTCCTAGCAGATTTTGGTTACCCTAGATCAACTGAATGTTAACAGCCATCTTTCCAGATGGTGACTTCATTGAGAGGTTGGAAGCATAGGCTATATTGGACCTGTTAGTGGGGCTTCAGCTCCCCTAGTAGCTACTCCTAATTTACTCCTGGTTTTAGTGAGTCTTAGGTAAAATCTCCGTCTCTGAGAATTGGGCCCTTCCTAGAAAGGGCTGTATTTTATGTTATTTTATGGCACAGCACTTTGTGCTTTTACTGCATTCAGAGAAAAGCTTAAGAAAAAAAAAGAAATATTCCAGGTACCAAATACTACAATGCCAAAGTTTTTCATATACTAGGGACCATTCCTTAGCTTACTGAAAAATAAATCTGACTGTTGATGCTGTCAGTAGAGAAGACATGTGAATTCCTCAGTGCTCCTCCTCTGAAAAAGTCTGCATTGTCACTATCTACATAATCATGCAAAGAGCTAATTTCAATATTTACATAGTGGTGAACCTGGGAGAATACCTAAATCCTGCAGAGGTGGCTGCAGGGGAATACTGACACAGATAGGAGCCAAAATCCATCAGTACACAGACAAGTGTACTGATGGGTGCCAAGGGACTGGGCTTTCCATCTGGAGTCAGCCCAGAGTCACACCATGGGGTCCATGACACAGACTTGGGCCAAACTCACACCCCAGTTGGGCAGCTGGCTGGGCAAACTGGCCAAATTGGTAACCTCATCACCTCCTCCCTGCTAGGATCCTGCTGCCATGCTTAGAGATGCCAGCTCAGGACTGGGACTTGTAGGCAGTGATCTTGCTTTAAATAAGAGATGGAAGCACTTGATGGAGCTTTTGTGCTGCATTCTTGCACAGTAATTTGGACAAAAAAGTGGTTCAAAAGAAGGAAGGTAGAAGGAGGAGAATCTCTCCCAGCCCCTTCCCTAGCTCTGTGGTCACCACTGCAGCTCTGAAAACCAAATGAGACTCTCTTCTTTCCTTACAAACACATGGGGAATAAACAATAAGGCAAGGCTCTTCCTCCCTGAAATAACTACAGTTTAGAAGGTGAAACAGCATCTACCAGGATTTAATCAATACAGTGACTAAGTGTTTTTATAGTGATATTGGCCATAAACTTGGGTTTCAGGACCTTGGGTTAAATCCTCACTCTGGTATGTAAGATTACAGCCACACTACCTCAGACAGCACACCAGCAACTGCCCAGGCTGCACTGGACAAGCTGGTGTTTCTGCATTGAGCAATGCAGGAGAGCTCAAAGCAATTATCCAAGGGCCTGGAGGCCACATCTCATACTGGACTGAGACCTGTGCCAGGCTGAGTCCCTTAATGCTGGAAAATAAAATGATATAGTTGCCACTGCATCCTTTGTAGGGTGTCACATACGAGCTGCACGACAGGAAAGCCTGGCTGGCTGTGCTGCCACAGTCTGAGTGGTCCCAGAGCCATCAAGAGATGGTGGTGAATGCTATTGGAGAATCTGTTTTTAATTAAGCAAAACTTGTCACACATTAGAGGTGGTCAGCAGTTTCTGCTACCTGTCTGAGTCTACAGGGACATCTGGGCAGGGAGGCATATTTATAAGCTCTGCTAGGGCAAGAGTTGGGCAAACAGGGTCTGTCCTGCTGAGGGAATGCCAGAGAAGGAAAAGGAATGTCCCTCTTCTCACTAAGGCAGAGTGATTTCAGACTCCCTTATGGTGCCAGTGCCCTGCAGCAGTCCATATGTGACTGCATTCTGCTTGCTTCATTAGTTGGGCTAGCCATTACTATTTAACACACAATTACACACTTAATTTTGTGTAAAATTGTAACACTGGTGACATCACTGAGGTCAGATGTAAGCAACTGAATTCCATGGTTCCTTTAGGCAGGGGTTAGGTGTAAGGCTAAGTGCAGAACAGTAACAATACAAACTCCCCAAGACCTCCAGTGATGGATTTTGCAGATCTTGTAACATAGAATGGTAACAACCTACATGAGCATGCCCTGCCCCACCAGGTCAGTTAGCAAACTTCCATACCTTTTATCCTCCTCTGAGTTAATCTCTAGGAAGGACTGAGTACCCCATCCCTACCTTGTCCTCTCTCTCTTTTCTGAGGAAACAAGCAGCACTACTTTATTGTTTTGCCCATTCCCTCTCTGAGTTACCAGCTGGCAACATATTTTTATCATGCAACAAGTAATCAGCCTGTGAAAGTCATTACTGCAGGATGTCAGCCTAGAGTGAAAGTGGATTGTGCTATTGCTTAAACAGACAGAGCAGCTAAATTCATGGCAATACCTGTTAAAAACAGTTTAGAAGAGGTGCTTCAAGCTGCTTTTGACAATCAAGAGTCCGTAGGGGATAATTCCTATAGGGAAGGTTATCAGGAAACTGCTGTACTTGATGTGATTTTTGCTATAGTTAGGATGCTGGGTTGGCTCTGGGCTTTCTGCTCGACTTTGCCTGAACATTACTCTCCTTCATTACTGTGGCACCAACACAGTTGTCTCTTGGCATGGTTACCACAGAGACAGGCAAGGAGGCTAAACTTTGGTTTTTATAAAATGTGCCTCATCCTTTGCATTTAGGTCTATTATAGATAAAAAAGAGAACCACAGAGTAAAAAGTATACAATCTCCTACAAATAAATACATGCATGCCTGTGCCCAGGGCACTGCACTGTTATGCACTGGCTCAGAAGCAGCTCTAAGAGCCTATGATGCTGATACAATGGGTCTGCCCAGAGTTGACCCACTCCTCCTATCTTCCCCTGTTCTCATCCTCCTCGTGAACATTATCTTCTGGTGAATTTTAGGACTAGAAAACCTGACAACCTTTCCACTTTTTTGCTCATCACAGGATGAAGATGTGAGATAGTTCTTAAAAGATTAGAACTACTCTGCCTTGTCATGTTCACCCAACAGCAACCACCTGAGATAGGACTGCAGTGGGAAGAAAACTTGCTGGGCTAGCATTTGTTTCAAATTGCTCCAAGAAAGATGTAATTCTGAGGGTGAATCTCAAAACTTTGGGAACTGTATAACGTGCTCTTTTGTCCTCACTTTCACCCTGGGCTGGCTGTTTTCCTTCCTCATGGTTTGGTTTATGTCACAATTGGTATGAAATGTCCCTTACCTCTGGGTCACAACATCTGTGAACAGCCAAAGAGAGATATTGCAGACCATGTTTTTGGATGGGAAGCCGAGGTTATATGTGAATTTGTTACTACCTCTGTCTATGTTTGTATTATTCATAGGAATTCTGAGACCTTGGAGAACCATTTATGGCACCAAACTAATGAGCTTTTCTCCCCTTACGGCACTTCATTTCCTGGCCAATGTGGCTTCTGTAAAAAGAGAAGCACTTGCATTAATTTTGCCTCATAAAAGACACCCTGAGTCATCAAAAGCCAACAAAAGCTAAACACTCACTTAAAGATATAATCACTGACCTCTTAAGCTTTGTCTGAATATACACATATCCTGCACTGTTCATGCTGCCAAGTGCTCTGGATGCTTCATTCCAATATTTCCCAGCCAGACGAGTCATTTGAACCTCAAGGTAGTTCCCTATGAGCTCTGCTAGTCCACATGTGAACCTTGCCCTGTGCCACAATGCAGTGGTCAATGCCAGTTCATGGACAGACAGCGTGGCAACTGTTGAGGGGGCTAAAGAGACTTCTTTTTGGGGTGGTCCCAGCTGCCATTGTCCATGGGAAAGGAAGAGGCTGAAAATAGGCATCAAAGGTAACCTGTAAGAGGCTAGTGGTTCACCTCCAGATGAATTTACTGAATATGGACACTTAGACTTCATGCCCAATAGGTCTTACCTGATGATAGTATGTTTCCTATGGCTTTGCTAAGACAGAAAATAGGGAGAAGTATTGTGTAATAAAGGATGGGAGAATAAATAAAATGGCCTGTTGAATTTCTGATATGAAATGTAGCCTGAGTACTGGACAGTCTGGCATTCAGCTGTCTTAGTGCGTGGAAGAGTTTTCCAGGCAGAGGGGTGGAGATAGCTACTATATTAAGATGCTTCTGTCTGATTCAGGAGATAATCCAGAGGGGTTTTCTAGCTCTGGTATTGAAGGAATGTAAGAGCTGGACCCAGGACTAAAACATTGCCTGAAATATCTAACTCCCAAGTATGTTCCGTGGCAACTTGAGGGAGTGGATAGAAGGAGAGCTACACCAAGGAGAGGGAGAGGAGAAACCCAGCTGGGTGATAAAACCTGAGCAGACATCTACCTGGGTTATCTGGGTGAGATCAACTGTGGCTTTTGCTGTGGTGTGACATGAAAGTCCTAATACACACAGACCAAGGGAGATCTCACACACTAGCACTGAAGATGCAAATCAGAAACCAGGTGAACACCTAGGTGGCAATTCCCCTGTTCTGACACATCCTGGAGAGCTGTGTGTCTTGTGTAGGTCAAAATGTCTTTTTTCTCTGCAGCTCTCCATTGGAGCATGGTATCTGCTTGCCTTAATCCCTCTTGTCTGTGGCCATAACAGAAGAACAGCAAGCATGGACCCAGAAGAATAGCAATAAGCCAACTCATGAAAGAAATGCATCTGCATTAGTAGAAGACAGTTACCACTTAGGGAGCATTTAACGCTCTGGCAGCAGCAACACTAAATTGTGCAGCAGCAAGAGCAATATCAAATGGTGTATTTCTGCCTCGTGACCAGGCTTTGCAGTACCACAAGCTAATAGGCACAGTGCAGAACAGAGTGACATAAATAACTCTTCTCGTTGGAGCATCTCAGGAGCTCCAGCTGTACTAACTGACTAATTCAACTGGCAGATGACCTTGAATTTGGGGTTCCTCATTATGGCAAGGGGAAAATGGACAATGGGCAGCTGGTGTTAATGTACTGACAAGAGTTTAGGAAGACTGATGGCTAATGATGCTTCATTAATGAATTCACCTCTATTTCTGGCCCTTCTCCTATATCTCTCAAGAGCTCAGAGCTCAGAGCTGAGCTTTCCATTTAGTTTTTGAGTTGAGTGAGCAAGATACCCTGGACCCAGGGTGACCTTTCTGGGCTCCCATGGCACAGGCATGTCTAGGACACTCCATACCCAAAGGTGGAGGAGAACAGAGCAGCCAGTAACAACTGAAGCCATCACATGGGCATGCAGCTTATCTGTGTGCAGAACACTGTGGCATCTGGGTTTGTTTTCAAAGGTAAAGGTTCCTTTAAGTCATCCTTTGCAATTTTTAATTCCCTCTCCCCAGTATAAAGAGGAGTAAGAGAAATCTATGCTTCTTTGCTATATGGCAATATAGCCACACTTCAAAATCGAATGTTCCAAAGTAACTTCTAAATCTTCTAGATTTCCATCTCATGATCTTCTTTCTTTCACCAGTGCTGGCTTTCTGGGTTTTAAATACCATTCAAGCCTTGGCCCTTAGTGGTGCCTCTCATCTTCAAGCTTCCCCTTTCCCAAAAGCTACCTTCCTAGTATGAGTCTAACTAGGCCACACAGCACGGCTGTAGAATTTATAGTCTTTATTCTTCCTGATCTTTTTAGCTTTAACTTCCTTCTCCAGATTTGTGGTCTTGCTTTTTTTTTGTTGTTTGATCTTTTGTTGTTGTTTTGTTTTTTTCCAATGTCTCTTTCTATACATTACTATCCTCAAGATGACTTGTTTCAGTCACCTTGGCCACACTGTGTTAGTTATCCTGATTTAGTTAATTGAAACAGCAACTTTTTGAAGCAATTCCTGTGTCCTCAGGTCAGTTACAAAGGAGGGAGCTACACTATCTGTCATTGCAAGCAAGAAAGTCCCAAATTCTCCTCTTTGATGACTTTCTGGCCATCTTGGAGCAGTCTTGTGCTATGGCCTCAGCTTTTTCACTGTACACGAGATGTCAGTTCCATCACTGTACCTGACAGAGGACAGTGTCAGGCCATCTCTAGGTAGCAGAGCATCTAGTGAAGAGCTAGCTCTTATTACCATCATCATGCTTTGGTGCTGGTGAGTTTGCAATCCAAGCATGAGGCAATGCCTCTTGGCACATTGCAGTTGCTGAGGATCAACATTTGTGAGGAACAGCTGAGGATAATTGTCTCCCTTGCCTGTCAGGATTCTGCAAACATTTTTAGCTTTCTGGACTGAATTTGGATTTGATACATTGGACAAGCACTGTATTCATCATCTCAACTGCTTTGGAGGACACAAACTGCCTGTAAAATGGGTTGGCTTTGGGAGGGGGTGCATCAGTGGCAAGTGCTGGGTCATCCTCTTGCAACATGCCCCTTAGTCAGCTGAGCCAAGAGAGCTTTATGGGGAGATCTGCTCTGCCAAAAACCACGTAGCATTACACTGATGATGAAGGATCTTGGGAGGGCAGAGTGAAGGCAGTGAAAGTGCTGCATTATCTCGCTTGATGTTCTCCTTTAAATCTTAGCACAATTCTCTGTAATTGTAATCCCTCTGTAAAAAAGAGGGATATATCTCCTTGGGTGCTGCACTGCACCAGAAAAGCTATATGACCCTGGACCAGGCTGGCTGGCTAAGAGCATAAGGGTGGTAGTGAAGATGATCTGCATCTTGCCATCATGCTATGATAAAAACAGTGGGAAACAGAGAGAGGGTGAAAGAAAGAAGACAAAGCAGAGACTTACTGCTGCACTACTCCCAGGGCTGGGAATTGTTTCCAGCTCTAGCTCCACAATGAAGTCAGATCTTTTGATGGTCATCTGATGGAATGACCTCCTCTCCATTGAGATTTTGTGGGTGCCCACTTGACCAGACCTTAGGGAGGCCTTTTTGGATACTAAAAAGACTTTTTTAAGAATAATTGGTTGCAGTGGGAACTGGACATCTCTGACCATGCTGAAGTGAAATGACTGCTGACATGACTTCATGTGCACCACTGTCCTCTCAGAGTCCTGACTTTTATACCCCAAACTGTGAAGTAACATGGTGTTGGCATTGCATTTTACAGGTGATGAACAGAGACACAGAGGCTGCTAAAGCTTGGCCAAAGTCTCCCAAGAAGCCTGTGGTGGACATAGTGGAAAAAATAGCCTGAAAGATGTTGGACAATCACTTTCCGCTCCATGAGGAGGGAGGAGAGCCAAGACACATACAGATTCTCATGCCAGAGAGCAAAGGCAGAGCCTTGCTTTGGGGAAGCACCAAGTCCCATCCAAGGGGACATCCCCCACTCCAGCTCCAGCTTTGTGCAGCTTGTGCCTCAGCTTTAGCTCCAGAGAAGACCTGATCTGAGAAGTACCAGGCTTTTAAATATCCCTGAAGAGAATGTTTCATTTCAGGAAAGCAGTGCTAAAACCCTGATGGTGTGTTAGCAGGTGGGAGCACAGGGAGGGAACAGTGATGCATTGCAGGGGACAGGGAGGGCACTGGCAGCCCTTAGGGAAGCCACAAAGGAGAAGCAGATCACACGAGCAACGCAGCTGGGGAGAGGTGAGGGCAGAGAAAGATAAACAGATGCAAAGGAGCACCCAGAGGAAAAGCACAAACAGGCAGGGCAGATACAGCAGGAGAGGGTTTTTTTCCCCCCTAATTCCTTGAGCGGGTCAATCATCTTTTATCTCCTTTGAGTCAGACCCTGTGCCATCGAGAGCACCAGGCGGAACAAAGCAAAGGCAAAGGCGAACTAAAACTACTGCCCAGCGGGAAGCGAATGCTCTGGCACTATTTATTTTTGAGTCCACATTTGGATTAGCTGTAAAGAGCTGTGTGGATAAGCAAGCAGGCAATTATAGCTGGGACGTGCTGCCCATGAATGGAAACAGCTCCAATCTGCTCAGGACATATTGCAATTCTAATTCAGTTAGATTCCTTTAGTTACAGTGCTCATCACAGACACTAAAAGAGATGGGATTAAAAACTAAATACAACTCTAATGTTGCCTTTGGTCTGCCTTCTCTGCTCCCCTTTCCCCCTCTCCCCTCCCCAGTTTTAGCTGTTGTTTGGCTTTATTTTCTGTGGCAAAATACAGCAGTCTGCATTTAGTCTGCTGGTTGATTTTATGAGGATCTTGCAGACCGCAGCTAGCCAAACTTGGGCATTGCTAATGGGTGGACAGTCAGCATGAATACTGGACCACTGCTGAGGTTTCACATCTTACCCAGAGATGTCTGTTACGCCTGCAGAAGTGTAGGTGTGACACTGAGGCACAGAGCAAGGAGCTGATTTGTATAAGCTCTTCACTGGTTTCTTCCCTGGTTCAGAGCAGTGCTCAGGTCCACCAGCCCACACTGCCCCTGCAGTAAGCAGGTTGGCTTCCTGCTTTGGATATTGGTGTAAAGCTACTTTGCCGTTGCAGGCAATTGCTTTTGCACTGCCTTGTGCTGGTAAGCTAGGAAAAGATCTGATCCAAAACAGTAGCCAGTGAGCAGTGGACCAGGAGCGCTGGATCAGCCCTATCAGTGTGACCTGGCAGTTCAAGCAAGTTATTTAACAACATGCTGTTGAGTTTCCCTGTCTGTCAGCAAAAAATGCTGTATTAAACCAGCTGGCTTATGCAAAGAACAGCTAGTTGAGATCTAAATGTCTGAAGTTGCCACATGTCCCCAGCTGCCTGGCAGTCATGTTTCCCTCATGACCAGTCTGTTGGATCTGCTGCTGGAGGACCTCTAAATGCAGAGGGATGTCTAAAAAGAGGTTGTCAATAGTATTGACCATATCAGCTCAGAAATCTGGTTATGACAGATGCTGGGTGGAGATTAATTGCCTCTCTTGAAACTAAGAAATAGGATTAATGGGGAAAGACAGATACAATAGCTCCATCCTTCTGATATGATCAAAGCACATAGCTGTGAAATGAGCACCACTGTGGTAAAAGCAAACACCCAGTTCAGCTCTCACGAGCATCTTTCTTCTTTGTCTTATCACAAAAGGGTAAATTCTGCAGCATAAACACTCTGTGGTGGCTCTTCATCCTTTCAGGACACAGACTTCACCATCTGTTGCCCTCTGAGTTGAATATGATCAATCGTGATGTCAAATTCACAAATCAGAATTTTGTGCCCAAGCGCTGTAGAAAAGCACAGGAAATATTTTTGTCATGCATACATTTAATTTAATTTTCATGGCATTGAATATTTTAAGTGCCCTTATTTTTTTTAAATGCAATTCTGTGGAGGCAGCAGCCTACTGGCTATGAACCTAAGTTGTATGCAATATGGCTACATCTTTATGGACCTCTGAACATACATACTTGCTTTGTAGAGCATCCTGCTTGCTTTGCTCACTGGTAAGGATCAAAAAGTCATGTATTAGAGGTAGGAAGCTGCTGCTTGATGGGAAAAATAATGCAAAACCCTAATTCCTACAGAGAAGTTGCATACCCTAGAGAACAGTTTCCAGCATAAAAAGAAGAAAGTGTTTCTACTGGATTCATTCATTGTTAGGGCACAGATCAAATCCAGCCTGCTGAGCAGGAGTGGGAGAAAGTTAGAAATTAAGTGGGCTACAATAAGGCAGAGGATTAGCAAGACAGGGAACATAAGAGTGATGTGCACACAAGAGAGAGAAAGAATGATTGCATATTGCAGAAAGGTAGGAATGAAATCTGCAGAAGTAGTGGTATGAAGAGGATGGGAAATCCAGCAGAGTCAATGAGTCAAATGGCTACTGAGACGAGGTGATGAGCTGAGTATAGTGCTGCACCAGCCTGTTAGGTCAAAATTCAGTGTAAGCACTAAATCACTTGCCTTGTGATTTCACTCATTGCATGATACACTGGATGGTACAGATGTAAATTTATCCTTAGAAAACAAGTAGCTTGAAGGCTTGTGAATCTCTTTATAGATGTGTTCTTGTAATATACTTTTTAGCATAAAACTGGTTTTTCTTGAGAGTCAGGAAAAAAGAATGATAAGGAAGAAATGCAAAGTCTCTATAAGAGAGAACAGCAAACACATGCCCTTCATGTCTTATTGAACCAACAAGGAGAACAAAATCTCTGCAGTCCTCTGAGGCCAGTGGAGCACTCTGAACAGTGAAGGGGCCATGTCAATGAAACAAAAACTCCATGTATTTTGTTCTCATAACTAGTCTAGAAAGGAAAACAATGGTAGGAGCAGGCACAGACACTTCCATTCCTCATGTAGCAATAATCTATATTAATTACAGCAAGTGTCCAGCTTCGAACAATGTCACTGCAGTGCTATTACTGGTGAAAAGTATTGAGTTTCCAGGGAGGTGAATGTCTTTTTCTCTCCCTAATCATGATTACTTGGCCTAGTACTTGGGCTAAGCTTTCATATAACCAAGATAAATGGGTATTTCCAAAACTGGTGAGTTAACACTATGCATCACATTATTACTTTCTTCGCATATTTCTTGCCTCGTGTGCTATTTTACTCAGCTGCTAAAGACAAATAACAATAAGAATAGGATGGAGGAGCTGTGCAGGATCCCATATGGATTAAAGATCAAAAAATAAATAAATCTGGTTTGACCCATTGCTTTGTCCTATTCTGTGCTAGCATTTTCCCTCAATCAACATAACATAACATTATTTTGTCCTATAATTTCCCTTTCTTGAAGCATCACTTCCCACACCACATTTTTGCAGACACCACCAGCCTATCTGACTAATATTTTGTTGCTTTCTAGTTGGAGTTCCTATTTATCATTCAAACTTATGTGCCAATATTGTAGGTTAACATTCAGAGGAGCAGATGGGGAATTAGAGGCAAACTTCTGTCAGTGATAACAGGACTTCCATGTTTCACTTCCCTCAGGGCACAGTGAATATTTTGCTTTACAACAACGCTGGGCAAAACTGCCTTAAGGAACTAGTGGCAGAAAAAATGTGCTTTGGCAACACACTGAAGTTGTCAGGATACAGGAATAGATTTTTTGGTTGCTGGGCCATTTGGAGGAAGCTATTTTGTAGTGGAGACAGGAAGATACTCATCTTGGTATAGACATTCAGTGCAAAATAGCCAGCAAGTATTGCTGGCTCAGTCAGTCAGAGGTCTGGCACTGAAAACCTCTCCTACACAGGTGGGTTCACCTAACTACATCACTGCCCAGAACATCCAGGAAAGGTCATAACTCATGTCCCAAAACTCTGCAGATCCCATAATCTCAGCAGCCATCCTGCTCCCTACTCCTCTGCTCTGCTGCTGGGGGGAAATCCAAGGTTGTGGATAGGCACCTTAGTATGGTTGGATGCCTCCCTTCCTACCTCCCACAATTCCTTACACAGCGGTGTTGTTCAGGGTATGCCATGGGTCCATGTGATCTCCACAGGTTCAGGAAACACCTCTCACTTTTCCTGATCAAAAGGCAGCTCTGTGCTCTGTCCTCTTTTACACACTCAAGGGAAGCTAGCTGGTGACCAGTACTTGCAATACAAAGGACTTCACAAGTGGGAAGTGGTTCATCTGCTGTAGGCTCAAAACTCCTTATCAAGAAGTGACAGCTAGGTGAACATCCCATCTCTCTTGGGGAGATTCCCCAGGTGGAAAGTCCTGTAGTGCCTCACTGAAGTTGATCATCCCCATAGCCTTCTGGCTTTGCTCTGGGCAGCTGGACAGTGCTGCTGATGCTGGCCAGCTGCCATCCAGCAGTTGCTGAATGACAGACACTAGCAGAAGCAAGACACGCCGAGTGTCACTTGGGTGACTAAAAGCAGCTTCTGGCTCCTAAAACATGCATTCAAGACACACTAGAGGCCTGCCCATAGAGCAACAGCTTACTCCTACCCTTGAGGGGATTTGTTCAAATAATTACCACCAGATAGAGCCTGCACCATTGTACCTTCTCTGATCTTCTATCAGGTGTCCATGATTTGTCTAGCCTCCACTCACCTTCCTCCCAACAACAAAAGCCTTTTACTAAGCATTTGGTACTGCCATTCTTGAAACAGGAAATAGATGTTTTAAATAAGAACATGTGGATTATGTCTACATTTTTTACTTTTTAGGGTAGTTTACCAATTATCTGTTAATTTTCACCCTTTTTGATGTTTTTATAAAACCTCTTTCTGCCACTCTCTCTCCTAAGAAACCCTGAGCCCCAGTAATCATGTAAATTAACATTCAACCCCAAATGCAGAAAAGCTGTGTTTTCTCATTGACCTTCAAATCTTGAAGGCCATTTCCACCTCCAGTGAGATACAGTGAATATGTATCTCATTATAAAAGGTAGTTTACAGCATAGTTTATGACAGAGGAGGCTGATAAGGTAAGTTTAACCAGAAGTGTTTCTCATATGTAGATATTCTCATGATCCTGTCTTGAAACTAAAAGCTGTTATTTCAATTCTTCCACTTATTTGGATTAATTTAAGCAAATTAATTTACCTATGGGAAAGCTTGTAAAAATACCAGCTAACACCAGGCAAGTGACTTGAGCTGGCCCTGCTGCAACACTTGTGTCCCTCTTGCTGTAATACAGTGTAGCAGGTAGATAAAAGCTGGTAGTTCTCCATATTAATTTGATAGTAGTAATATGATTACAAAAAACAGTATCAGAGGCTGCTGTAGTATGGACTGTATTTTTATTTCATAGGGTGTAAAATGTAACTTTCACCCCTTCCTGTTCCTCTTCCTTGCACTGGAAATGCTGTCATGAATTCCACAGCTCAGCTTTTTTTATTCTGCTAAAGCTAGTGTACAATCTTAATGAAGTCTATCATTTCAATGCTCTTTGATATGTAGTTCAGAAGAGAGCAGGGTCCTCTTCTAATTTACCTCAGTGAGGAGGTATAGGAGCAGAATGCAGAAACAAGCCAAAGAGTAGGGCAGTGCCACAGAACCTGTCAGCACCAGAACAAAGACATTTCTGCAGTTTGCCAGGGTCCCTTGGGAAATCCTAACAGCTGGACTAATATTGGATGTAATTGAAGAAGTACTCCCCTTAAACTAGCAGGAGGTTCAGTATCTAAATACAATTCCTGGTGAATGAATACTCAAAAACTGAATTTTGACCTTTATGCCAGCCAAAAAGAGATTTTCAGTAGCTGTAAAGATTTTAAAATTTATGTGGAACATTTTGTCCAGTTGTAGCTTTTTGAATTCTTTGTACTGTTTATATTTATTTTTTACCTTTTGCCGTAATGGAAAATCAAGTCCAATGTTCAATCAAAATCAAGCATTTTATCCTCTTTCCATTCAAATGCCTGAGTCAGGTGCTGAAAGTGTAACACCAGCAGCACTGTGAGTAGTGGATACAGAAGTCCCTGCAAAACCAATCTTTGGTACTATAGCCCAAGGAAGTGCCTCTTCTTTTTTCTTTGTCCTGGTGGAGCCTTTTGCTATCAGAACATGGTGCCATGAGAACTGATCTACTATCAGTGCCTTAGAGCTGTTGGAAAATGCTGCTACTGGAGTATTTCTGTTGCCAGAGCACTCCCCAGTCAGAGCAGTTTGCTGGGGCAAAGTTCTGAGCTCGAGGTGGGAGCTCTGATATCAAATGCATTTGCCAACTGGGAATTGGCAATTTGCTTCCTTTCCCTCAGGAGCAGAGAAAAGGAATGTTTATTTAATCTGAAAGGTGAAAAGCTGGAGTGGAACAAGAATGACCATCACTATGGTGATGGTCTGACTGCACCTTTCCATCTTCCCTTTATACCCCCAGGAATTTTGCTTTTCTTCTGCCACCACCTTGAAAGCTCTTGCTTTCCTCACCACTGCTGGAGCAACAGTACTTTTGGCAGTCAGGTCCTTCTGGGGCTTTCTAATCCCAGGCTTAGTCTGATGTGAAGATGCTCACCAAACCCATTTTTACCATCAAACCTACCACAGAATGCCAACATTGGTGTTAAGGGTGCGAGAGGAAGGACTGCCTAGGAGGCAGCAGACCCACTTCTGGTTCTGCAGGTTTTAAAGTACAGCATGTATTCCTGTGGAGCATGTAAATATTGAGCATTGGCCACTGAGAAAAGCTGGGACACTTGCAGGGTCTTACACTGTGTACCCTGCAGTAAATATAATCCACTTGCCTGACATGCAAAGTCAGGTTGTCTCCAGAAGTGCCCTGGCCCTTTTTGCTCAACTCTGAAGGAGTATTGCTCCAAGTGTTAGCTTGGCAGTGCTTGGAAGAGTACCAGCAGTTGCAATAAGTATCTGACAGTATTTCCTAAGCATCTGTATTTTCTCTTTTATGGAACACATGGAGTAGTTAATTTGGGAGCTGTAAGGCAATCACAGTGGAAAGCAGCACTGGAAGACCTCCTGTGGGTTTCAGCAGAGCAGATCCCCTGTAGTTAAACTAAATGTCATCACTCTGTACATGGCTGCTGATTTCAGGTTTGCTAATTTGTAAAACAATGTGAAGAAGATGCTGCAGTTGTGAGCTGAGCAGCTGAATTATAGGTACTTAGGCAGCACTGTAGGGATATGAATTCTGTTTATTGCACAAACCTGCCTCAATAATTAATAGAAATAGTAACATTTCCTTGCTCTGTTTTCATTAATTCAGACTGATAGCTTTGGAAGAACAGAATGGATTAGGAGACACAGTTCTGGGAGAACAGGAGAGAATCAGAGGACTTTCCTGGCTTTTTCAGCATCAGTCCAGATCTCCTTCTCCAATGTGCAAAGAACAAGATTACAATGCTCTGTGTAACAGACTAGCAATGTCCTGTGTCACCATAATTGTACCTTTATATTGTTTTTCCCTGCTTCTGGGAGAAAATAACCAAACTTCCCTAGCTGCCTGTCTGAACTGAGCATTATGAAATGTATTTTAAAACCTTGAGAAGCAGCCACAGTCAGTTCAAAGTCTGCTTTAAAGCTCAGCAGCTCTCCACCACCAATGCCAGCACCTCCCAATAAAACCTGGCTTCAGGGTTTTCCTAACAAGCTGCAAAAGATCTGAACAGCCATGTCTCCTTTAGTGGGAGTTTTATAGGCCTTTCCCCCTCTCTTAGGAAGTGTAAACATATCAAGGCTTAAAATTGTGCTTTATTTATCTCAGTGGTATTGCATGATATTGTTCCCACAGAAGCACTGGTGATACTTTATTGTGGTAAAGAAGAGGGTAGTGCATGAAGTAAAGCTGCTGTCTGTGCTGGCTTAGCCATGGCCAGTGACAATAGAAGTATGATCTGGGCATTATTTTGTTATTTTGGATGCTTTGGGGACTGGAAGCAAGGGGTGCACAGAAAGGAGCATGACAACTGGACAGTTACATGAGGGGCTTTTCACTACTTCTGGTGGAAAGCTTTGCCCTCCAACCCCGTCCCTCTTGGAGTCAGAGGCACAGGAATAAGCATGTCAGAAATGACTTATTTTCCCAATGGTTCATTGAACCCCCCCCCCCCATTAATCTTAATAACCCTCTAACATGAGGTACATACCAACCACTGAACCACCCTACCTAAGGAGGGCCTTTTATTGATATGACTCCTTAGCCAAATGTAATGCAATTAAATGATTGGATTTCATTACATATATTGACATGGTGTCAGTGACAATTTCCATTCTTTCTGTTATTTCTATAAATAAAGTCATCTGCCATAATTAGAAAATATGAACGTGCTAAGACCTCCATTAATTTTTCCCCATATTAATCTAAGAGCTGGGCAGATGTTTATTAATACCTTGTTACACTGCATTCATCAGCTGCTACCAAGAATAGAAAGGCTGAGACCTGATCTCATGCTGAAGGTTAAGTAAGAACAGATCTGGCTAAATATTGGCTTCTGGTTGACTTTTTGACAATATCTTGTTTGGGTTTTTTCCTTTTTTTTTCTTTTTTTTCTTTTCTTTTTTGTCTTTTTTGTTTTTGTGTCAAAATGCTTTTTAAACCTTTAACCTCTCTCTCAGAATCATAGAATGGTTAGGCTTGGAAGGGAGCTTCAAGATCATCTACTTCCAACCCTCCTGCACAAGCAGGGACACCTACTAGATCAGGGTACTCAGGGCCCCATCCAATCTGGCCTTGAACGCTTCCAGGGATGGGACAGCCACAACTTTCCTGGGCAACCTGTTCCAGCATCTCACCATCCTCACAGGAAAGAATTTTTTCCTGATGTTTAACCTAAATATTCCCTCTTCAAGTTTATAACCATTTCCCCTTGTCCTCTTGCTATGCATGTGTAAAAAGCCCTACCCCATCCCATCCCATGGCAGCTTCAGAGGCAATGAAGACAGATGAAAAATGGCTCAGCAAACCCAACAGATAGGGTTCATAAAAGAACATAGGTGCTGCAGTAGACTGCCCTGCTGTGGAAAACACATGTCTGTGGAGAACTGTGCTGCACCTGTATGTCCTGCTGGTTGATTTCAATAAGAGTGCTCAGGCTTTGTTTTGTACAAAGTCATTATAAGTTCATATATTACAAAAATTTGAAAAAAAAACTAAAATCCAGTGTTGATTTCACCACTTTCTAGCCCTTGCTCATCTCCTTTGAGTTGGATGCTTCTTGTGTGTTCTCTCGTCTGCCACCTCTAAAATCATCAGCTTACTTTTTGTACTCTCTTTCCCTTCCTTGGAATTGCCTTTGCAGAAAGGCACATAAACAGCTATTCTTTGGATCAGCATTTCAATTACTTTTAAATGGTACATTTCTATTTCCTGGGTCTTTACTTATTTATTGTTATTTGTGTTGAATCTTTTCCTGAGTCTTTGCATTGATTCCAGTAACTCTATTGGGTGCTTATCTGCACAAATAGATCAATAGCTTCTGGACTGCGCTTTCGGAAGCAATATGCTGAGAGGCTTGTTTTGGACTTGAATGCTTCTGCACTGTAGTTATTAACACAGGAAGCTATCACAAATGTATGATCCATAAATTCACTGCAATCCCACGCTGAAGTAAATGGATTTTGTATCTTTTTTTCCTGGTCAGTTGTATTTAAGTAGTTGCCAATCTTACACCTCCTTTTTCCATTACAGGCACTCTCAGTTCATCAGGGGAAAGGACAGTAGCATTGTCATGATGACACTCTTTCCAGAGTTGACAGGGTTGGCTTAATTGCTGATCCCAGCAGACAGAGTGTGTAGATCATCCTGGGCTCCTCCAAGGGACTAATCTAAAAGGAGGATCTAACAGGAATCAATCTCCCATCTCAAATGAGAGATTCTGTCTTCTCTTAAACTGCAGTAAAACAAGCCCTCCTCTAATCTGATCTGAATTAAAATCAGGCACAAACTAAGACTTTAATTTCTATTTTTAGCTTGCTTAAGGAAAGAACTCTTTGCACTGTCTTCCTCCAAGCCAATTTTGGGCTCAGTGAAAAAAAAACCCAGATCAAAAAAATCTCTGTGTGAAGGCACCAGGAATGCAGCAAGATAATAGTGTAGCAAGATAAGGGGGATTAAGATTACTTCTGGACTTTTTAAGAAATAAGGGGTGAAAAAGTTAATGGAACACTCAACTGGGGGACATTGCTGGGACCTGCAAAAAGTGATGGAGAGAGATAGCTGGGTATGTGGCAGTTGTGTTGTATGGCATACCACTGCATGGCCAGTCTTTTCCATGTACACCAAAGGCTGCTGAGTTCCACATGGATTATAACACGGAGCCTTTAGGAGCTATGGCTAATGAAGCTGATCATTTCCAGCTGATGTGTGCAATAAAGAAGTAGCTGAAGTACAATGAACTGGCCATTAGTGAAATGAGAAATACAATGGCTGGTAACAAAGTGGCATAATCATTGTAACATAGGTTGCATGCATGTCTTTTGTTAACTACTCATGGATTCCTGTGTGGGGTCTGCCAATTGGTTCCACCTCTTTTAAGAAAGTATGGTGTTTTTCTACAACCTACTTGTGGTTTTTCTGTGCCAGTTTGGTTCTTCTTTAATGCAGGGAATGGCTCAGGTTCAAACAGTAGTGACTGCTGCACTCTGTGTCAAGAGTAGCCTGTATTGAGAATTTGCTTGTGTTATGGGAATTAGATCTTACTTAAATCCCCATGGTGAGTTTGAGTGGAATATTCTGTAGAGACGACAACAGACACCAACAACCCAAATGGGACCCTGATTGTATTGAAGCTGATTGTCCTGGTTTGACCAGTCACCCTATGACACTGATGAAGTATTTCTATTGTACTTCATGAACACTGGCCTCAGCCTTGAAACAGTGCACTTCAGATTGAACTTTTCTGCTTCTCCAGAGGTCTTATTAGATTTGCAGAGTCGGTATTAGATTTGCTTAGTGGTATGAGAACATTACTATTCTGTTAAATTACTTTTTTCAGTTAATAATATATTCTTTTCAACAAGGATTTTTCTTTCTTAAGTCCTTTCTACCTGTTTGCCTTCAGCTGGTTAGGGAATTCATTCTCACTTTCTGCCTTGGATGACTACATACAGTTACCTTGCAGCATTAAGCAGCTCCCATCCACTTCTCAAATCAATGCTCTCTATGCTGAATTTTAGTTTTGTTGCTTGGGGAGTGTGTTCATTTTTTGTTGGTGGAAGTGAAACAAGAAGAGCCTTGTGAATGATGAGGAAACCTAAATCAAAATAGATTCTTGACCCCGAGCTCTTCCAGAGCAAGGCTCAGCACTAGCTTTTGGGGAAGTCCTTCTCATACCTGAGCCTTATCTATATCACAGCATACAGATAGACTTTGTGAGCCCACTCCTAATGAAACAGATCTCTGAGATCCTAACTACGTTATGCTATTTGTAGTATTTACACCTGTAATACCAGCAGCATGCAAAGTCCTTTGAAGAGATCTTGGAAGACAAAGTCCCTGCCTAAAGAGCTTAATATTCATATTTTATTCAAAATAAAAAATATCCATACTTTGAGTCTGTAAGATGCCGGATTTAAAAGGCTTTTCTCCTTAAATTGGCTCACAGAAATATAACCCCCTGAAGGGAGCAAAGGAGGCAGCTGTGGAGGGAAGGGAGCCAGCTCTACCGAGTACAAAGCGACTTTCAGCTGCCTCATCCAGAGATGCACTTTTAGCCTCAGCCTGGGGTCCTTATGGACACTTTTAACCCTGGGAGCCCAGCTGGGAGCAAAGAGGGTCAGATCTGCCCTGTCCCCCTGCATAGCATTCCCTGCGCAGAAGTGAGACTCAGCCCTGCTCCACCTGGGATGGGGGAGACAGGGAGTGTGTGATGGGAATGTAGCCTTTGGATCTGCCTGTTCAAATGGCAGCTCTTGCTAACAGAACAGAATCAGACCACCCTTTCATTTTGTCAGAAGTCAAGAGTGAATAATGCACAGTTCTGACTGCTGTGCAGATAGCACTATTCCTACTATTGTCATGGGACAATTATTTGCTATTTCTATGCGCAGGACAACACGGTGTCAACAACTTTATTAAAATGCATTAAATTATTTAAAATAAAGGACAATGAAATGATAGCATATGAAGAAATCTTGTGGAAAAGTTTGTGTAGCTGCATGAGGTGCACTAGAAGTTTAGTTGGAAGTAGGATACTAGTGAAATGGAGCACAGGGCTCAGGAAAGGAACAGTGAACTGATTTGAGGAGAGGAAGGCAGACTCGCCATTATATGCTGATGGTTGAGAAGCAAAGCTGACAAGGGTTTTGAAGCCCTAAGTTCCAGCTCGTGGACGAATTTGAATGTGTTTCCACATGAGTGATATTTGGTTAGATATTGTAAGCACATTACTGGAAAATTAGGATTAGCAAATGAGTAAGTTAAACTGAAAATTGGGCAAAGAGATTTGAAAGCAGATGTAAGCGCTTAAGTCATGATGGGCTTCACTCTCCAAGGAATTATTATTTTGTTTTAATTGTCTATGAATTCTTGCTAAATTTTAAATTGTTTCCTTTACAGATGCTAGAGATTTTGCAAGGGAATATGCTGGGGTTATTGAAGAACAGTAACAGAGCAACAACAGAAGAAATGAAGGTGGAAAGTGATCCAGTTTTGACTTAACAATGTCTCTTTGGTGAAATGCTAGCCACAGGTAAAATGTCTGGGCTTCTTCCTAGCCACAACACAATGACAAAACCACTTAACACCAACCTCATTGAGCTACTCCTAGTTCTTAAGAAAATATCTGTTCCATAGCCAAAGTATTTACAGGGTTAATTATTTCTGAAACTGAACTGAGACACAAAGAAAACTCCACAGATAGATGCAGATGATAAATAACTCTGGCTATTAGCTGCACGATAGGGAAATCACTCAAAGGCAGAGGGCAGAGGAGATGGGTCTGCAGTGGACCCCAGGGTACTGCAATGTGCCTGAGCACCTGCACCCGAGCACCCTGCCAAATGAGCTATGCTAATTCCACTTCCAAACAATGGCACTTTGATTAACCCAGGAGTCAGAATGCTGTGCAAACCAGCCTTGTGCTGACACTGAAATGAACTAGGCAGCTCAAACACGAGAAATGGAAAAAGCGATAAGCATTAGTAAAAGCACACAGCAGGCTCTGCGTAGCCCCAGCCACTTTGTCAGTATATTGTCTTTTCACCAAAGATCTGGAAGATCTGACATTTTTTTGGTATTGCTTCTTAAGGACTATTTCAAGAATATTAGAGATAGGAGAACAGAGATGCAGAGCAGTCCGATAACTTACCACAATAGTACGTACTGAGTCAAAATTACATCCAAGGCTTCCCTCTCCAATTTGTGAGGTTAGATCATGCTGATTTTATCAGCAAGGTCATTTTAGCACCCATGCTTAATCCAAAATCTAGGTTGATATTTGTTTAGGAGATTTGAGTAATCTCTTTAAGAGAATTAACAAGGGCTGAAGTCCTAAGGAACAATCTTTTCTCAGCCTTGTCTGGAGCACAAGGATTTGAGGTCACAGCTAGGTGAAGAGTTTTTTTAAGGCAATGTGGAAACAAGTGAAATTCTCTTTAGAGCCAGTTGGGTTATGGCCAACAGAGGTGAACAATTTAGGTTGTTTTTTGAAGTTCAGTTGTCTGGCTAACCTGGAGGCAACTAATGATGTGCTGCATGATGTTACGGTATTGATAATGTGGTATGCAGAGGGACTTGCTCTGACAGGTTTCCTCTCTGAGCCTGAAGTCAATAGCCCAACAACACATGAACACTTTGCTGCCTTTTCCATCACCATATGCTGCCTGTTGGTCCATCATGATATAGCCCTGGCCCTGGAGCTGTGTGATGGGAGCTGACTTCTAGTTAAGGGAATGGATGGAAAAATGCAGTGAAACAGTCATTGATGCTCAATCTTCAGTAAGTCTTAGTTCAGAAGTTAGTTGGTTTTTGTTTGCTTGTTTTCTTTTAACACATAATTAGAAAGACAATCAGTGGATATAAAGTCAAATGTTCACTTGAGGGTCTTGAATTAAATTTGAAGGGCTTTGAGGAATTTGCTTTGAATCCTTGAGTCTAAACCTACTCTGTGTGCTCTGGTTTTTGGATGGATCTAAAATAAACCATTTCTGCATGTTCTTGTCTGAGTATACATAGCTGATATCACATAAGATTAGCCCTTCTTTTGCATACTCCTCCAGGAAAATAATGAAAATCCCACAAAAGCAGCCTTCCCACAAGACTCCTATCATGTCAGGCAGGATGGTCATCTAGCAGGTTGTGGCATTGTTGTACTATTAACCCTTATATCCTTTTCCTTTCCAAAAAGCTGATCAATTTCTATCTAGATTGAGAAACAAAGAGCAAGGTCCTGGCCTGTAGGGTGGATGCTCATCTCAGGGACTCTGCTGTTTCACAACTGGCAGCAACAGATAAAATTATCAGTCGTCTGAGCCAAGGTTCACCAGATGGAATCACACCCCACTTAGAGGTAATGTTGGATTATTGCAGCCTTAAGAGTAGACGTAGGTTTGGGTATTAACTCATCTCAGCGTCCAAGCTTGGACTAAAAGAAAGTTTGGAACATAACTAGGAATCCTGAGGCTAAATACCCTAAACTTAAGAAGACATAATACAGCAGCTGCAGCCAGAAGGTGTACTACCACTCACTTAGGAAAGTTTTACAGTGCAGTTTGCTATCTAAGCCATTAGAAGGTTATTATCTCTGTGTGGCTGATAAATTGCAACAGTAACGACTATACTGTAAAGACAAGCAAACCTTTCATTAAACCTGTGAGAAGCAATATAAAATCTTATTCTTCTACATTTGAGAGACATTTACATAGAGATCTATTAATGTTTTGATATTTGGAGAAATGGCAGCTTATATGTGCAACTGGAAGCATCTAACATAGCATATAGGTGATGTCCTTGGCAAGGCCTATAAAATGAAAGGTAAAAGAGGTATGGTGAGTGTTGGCCAAAGGAACATAATATTTGCAGAAAATCCAGTAGGGAATATGGTAAATATGAGAAGAAATTGTTCATAAATTCAACACATCACTGGCAGATCCTCTGTAGGGTTGTGGAGGACCCTTGTCTATAAGTCACCTGCTGCATTTGTTGACATCCACTATTAAAGCATGCTGTAGTGTCTTCCCTGTCTGATGTCTGCTGCAGAGCAGAACGGTGAGCAGAGGTGGAAAGATGACACTGTGAGACTGCCTGGCCTTGGGGATCCAAGGGTGCTAAAAGCCTAGCTGTAAAGCAGATTCTGGCATGTGTACTTTAAAATGAATGATGAGGACTTGCTGCAAGGCAGCCTGCCTGAAGAAACATATATCAAAGGGACTATCCAAATGTTGTCCACAAAACCACTGCTTAAAGTCACTCAAAGATATGGTGAGCAGCCAAGCTGGCCCATTGGTGTGGGTGTTCTGGCACGAGTGGTTGAGTTCCTGCTGATGGTCTGGGGCAGTGCCTGTGCTGAATGCAAACCCTCTAGGGTTAAATACTTATCTTGGAACTTGTAAATAATAAGAAAGCTTTAAAAGAAAGCAGTCATCTGCATCAGGAAAGGCATCACACAATGATCAGCCTACACTGCTTACCAAAGCAGCGAAACAGGGAATAAACAAGATGGGACCAGGCAGCCCAAACTGACTGCTCCAGTGCAGGAACTCAGCCCTCCTCAGGCTTTCATGGTGATTTACACTCACAAAGCAAAACCTGCCTGGCATCCTCGTGAGGGTCCTCCAAATGCCCCAACAGGCAGCTGGAGCCAGAGGTCACAGAGCTGGAAACACTCACATATGGGTCCCTGGCTGGGGGCTCCCGCAGGCACCAATGGGCAGCATCCTTTACTTGGATGACTGCCAGTGGTGCCTTGGACTTCTCTTTTTCTGATGCCTATAAAACTGTCTGACAGCAAACTGAAGAAATAGGCAGTCCAGCTCCTGCTGCATGAGAAAATGAAACTAGTCCCCAGCCAGGGAAACAGGAGAGGAGAGAGGCATGTGGCATTTCCAGCTTTCTCAGTGATGTGTGGCAGCAGACAAGAGAGATGACCCTCATAGCCTAAGCCCTTAACCCTTAGCTACTTTCTTCTATTAATGTCAGATGGAAAATCTTGAAGTCTGAAAGTGTAGTGAAATACATTACAGGAAGGCACGCAGAGTTAAACAAGTCATTGAATGCCCATTTCTTCAGTTTGGTACGTCTTGATGTACCATTTGTTTCAGTAGAAAAGCTACTAGCTCCCTGGAGTCATTCCCGATCTATTTCACGGCAACACTGAACAGGTATTGCCCAAACTAAGGGAGTTGCGAGGTTGCCAAAGGAAAACATTGTGATAAGAACTACCAGCTGCCACTCCTCAGCTCAAAGGTTTGACCTGAATTTCAAGAAGGAGCAGAATTTGGCTCATTTCAGAATCCTGGTCACCATATCTTCCCATGATTAATCAGAAGAGCTCCAGGCCTTGCTGGAGATGTATGAAACTCTGAAAGCTCAACTAAACTTTTGTACGATTATCCAGATGGAATCTTAAGTACAAATATATAATATCTGTTAGTATTAGTGAAAGTCTTTTATTGGACCTCTGTAATATTCACACTTTACAACAGCCTAAACCCACCAGGTCCTATATTAAACTCATCTCTATTTGCAGAAACACATTCAAGACATAAAAAAACTGGAACAAACCTAAAGAAACAGAGGTACTTCTTTGGTGGCTTCTCAGAGACAGGGTGCCTGAGGGTGTAGAGGGACAACTTAATTTAAAAGTGAAGAATATGTGTCACTGTCATGTGAGAATCACATTAATTTACTAGCACCTTTCTGTATGCAAACACACCTAACTGGTTTGATAATGGTTAATAACCATGCCTGTCTTCTATTTCAACCACTATGTCTGCACATTGAAGCCTACTAATGCCACTAGTGCAATATCCAGCTAACACAAACTTTTTTCTGGTGATAGTTTCAGAAATGACTAGGTTTAGTAATTTGGCTTTGGTTGTATCATGTTAGGGAAATAAGGAAGCACTAATATTCAGAGTGTGGAGTCATCACAAATGGCATGGCATATCCTAATCTTAAACTCTAACATTGCCAGGACCTGTAAGAGTCTGTAGAAAAATTAGTGGTTTTAATTTTTCTCTGCCCGTTTGAAGGCTTAGATATAATTGTTAATATACAGCATGCTACTGCTAGCAAAAGTACTGATGTAGATCTGCTACTGCTAGTGATTTTTATTATTAACTACTAATACTAATGTATATTTTCAGATGTGAGTGGAAGTATGTGAGAAAGGCATTCCCTTAGCAAGTTTGTGCAGTTTGGTCTCTAGGAATGACTCAACCCTTTCTCTGAGGAGCAAGGCCCAAGTGACCCAGCTGTGATGAGCACACAAGCATCATGAAGGTAGTTTCCTTAGCAACATGAGCCACTTGAAAAAAGCCAAAACAACTTCTGCCTCCTGCTTGCTGTCCCTTGAAGTTATGGCTAAATAAGTGGATGCTAAACTCCTTACCTGAATTTCAGAGGTACAATCAGTGTAACACAAAGCAAAACCTTTTGCTTGCAAGCAGATTCACTTTTGCTACTGCCCTAATGTCAGGCTTACAAGGAAAAATATATTTTTTCTACCATGTTATCTCCAAATGTGGCCTGGGCTCATAAACAAATAAAGGAAACAGCTTCTAGGTCCTCAGCTGATACTGTCAACAAGGGTCTATTAAAGTTCAGAGTAATGGGCCCAGGATGTACTGGGTGTTTGTGGATTCCAGGTGCTCATGATCAAGGCTAGCTAAGAGCAGATAAATAGATCACCCAAAGGCAGTGGTGGGTGTTTGGTTTGGGATGATTCTGTGGAGCTTTTTGCTGAGGTGTTTTGAAGAAAACAGCTTTTTAGAGGTATTGGACTAAAGAATTGGGAGCTGATGCTTGAAGCAAGTAGAAAAGCACTGCTTGTACATCCAAGGTATCAAGGCTAGATAAGAGCAGATAAATAGGTCACCCAAAGGCAGTGATTACTGTTTGGTTTGGGATGATTCTGTGAAGCTTCTTGCTGAGATGTTTTGAAGAAAACAGCTTTTTGGAGGTATGGGACTAAAGAATTGGAAGCTGTTTGAAATGGGGGAAGAAGCAAGTGGAAAAGCATTGTTTGTGCATCCAAGGTATGGTGTCCAGTAGTCTCAAGTGTTTTGTTTTTATTTCTGCTTTATTTCTTAAAGTACCTTTACTCCTTGAATTGCAGCCTTCTGGGTAAAGTGTGCTTATTGTAGTGCACTAAGATGCCACTCTTTTGTGTTTGCTGTAGTCTAAATTAAAGTTCAGTAAAGCTGAATGTATGTGCTTTCCACCCTGTGTAGACATGTGGACATGGAAGAATTGCAGAAATGAGTGTATTGATTTATGTCTATCACTGTTTGACAAGAGCAGAGAGGGGTCTCAGGGCTTTAGTTGAGCTGATGGACTGTACTAAACACAGCCTGGTTCTCCTGCTATTATCTTTGATGCAGCCAAGTCATTTCTGAAGTATTGTAGAAGGTGAAACAGAGCCAGTTTTATAGATAATGATAACAGAGTGGTATTATTTAGGCTAAAATGAGTCAATAGTTGGACAATTCCACTCGCATTACTAAGACCTTGCCTGAGGGAGGCTGCTGATCAGTGCTGTCTTGTGAGGAGAGAATCTGTACTAGATGGCAGAAGGGGTTAGTAGCATGAGAAAAAGCTGAGTGCTCATGTGTGTGCCAAGAGGCAGTGCTGGGGGTGCAGCTTAGGGGGGACATCAGGATGCAGCCAGGAGAAGAGGTATGTGGGCACCAGCTCCTCTGAAACTGGGAAAGTAAGAGGTGGGAAAGAGAGCTTTAGTTGCAATGTTGCATAGGGGATAAGTGCTGGTAGTAATCTGCCTGGTGATGGGAGGGGATGTGACCCTGATCACTGAGGTGTAAGGTGAGCATGGCACAGCCACAGGTTTCACTTAAAGGTGGAGGAAGAAATAGCAGATTTGGAGGTTGTCTAAAATGGTAGAGATTTTAACTTTTGAGGGGCTTGTCCCTGGTAGCCCTTGATAGTGATCCTGTCCCCACTCCACCAGCCCATCATGAGGATGCCTGACCTGCTTTTCCAGGGCTGCCAGGTCCTGCTGGCATCAGAAGCATGAGGCCCTGGCTGTGTTATGCTGATGCTTGTCCTATAAAACTGACAACAATGATGAATGATAGCCCATATTTCTGTAATATCTTCTTCCTTGGGACTCCTAACAACATGCCATTGACAATATTTTTGAGGGCTGGATTTCAGCCAGTTTCTTGAAGGAGCAGCAATAGTTTGGCCATGGTCCCACAACAGGGAGCCTCAGTCCTTTCTCATCAGGGATGAGGAACTTGCTTTCCTTTCTCCCTGCTGAATATCTCCTCCATGTAAATAACTGTTCCTTAGAGCATGTGCAGCATATGCAGTACTGTCCAGAGCGTCTTTAAGGATGCTAACTGCTCAACCCAAGCATCTAGTTGGTCTCAGCTTGATGCTCAAGCTCCAAAGCCATCTCCTCTAGTTGAACAAGTGTGTGTGCTCTAATTGGTGCTATTAGCTGGGAGCAGCTGTCAGAGATGTGTCACATCTCTGGAGGAATTCTGAGCTAGACTATAGCAATAACTTACTCAACATAAATCTGAGGGAGCTAATTTTGCTAGTTTTGCAGAGATTACAAACAACTGAGAAATAAATGAGTTGTCTTGGTCTATTGCATAGGTCAGGACTTACCTAGATATTTGTTGGCTGAATCTTTTCCTGACCATTGTATTCCTTGGCAGGAGCTGAATTTCAGCCTCCAGGTTCATGACCATTAACAGTGGTGAAAAGAATTGTGATGTATTGGTCTCATAATGAACTTGCTTGTGGAAGCTGCAGATGGTTTGACTGACTTGTGATTGTGGCTCTGTGCTTGTATCAGGTGCCTACAAAAATGTCCAGTCTGGAATGGCTGCTTGCTTATGTGATGCAATGGTCCCTCCTGCAGATGCTGAGCACTTGGCTAGGCTGTGGTTTTCTTGTGCCCTGATGAAATTTGCTGGGTTTGGGTCGA
This sequence comes from Bucco capensis, assembly GCA_013396975.1. Taxonomy (NCBI): domain Eukaryota; kingdom Metazoa; phylum Chordata; class Aves; order Piciformes; family Bucconidae; genus Bucco; species Bucco capensis. Next base: position 402,078 of record VWZO01021727.1, on the reverse strand, counting down.
GAGTGTGGTTGGAAGGATAAAAAGGGGATGGATTAAACTCGCCTGGTCTTTTGTACTGGATTCTCATAGAGCTTTTCTGCTCCAAATTTTTGCCTTGCTTTCTCTGACTACTCTGACATTTGTCACTTGCTGCTCTTTTTTGATTCAACAGACTAAAAACCCAAACCAGTCACGATTTGTACTGCGTAAGTAAAGATGATGGGAGCTGAAGCTTTCAAGCACCTTATGTGTATGCAAAGGAGACTGATGCACTTGAGCCAGAGACTACACTAAAGACTACTTTAAATCTGTGAGTATGTGCCTGAATGGAGTTTGAGCAAGCTGTGTGCTTATGCAATTAAGGCAAAGCTGTGTTGCTTCCTGGGCACTTACAGCACTTGATAGGGATAAAGGTCAGCTAGCTACTATGTGGTCATCTACTTAATCCTTGAATGGAGGGAAATCAGCACCTGTGCTGCATGGAGGAGGCAGTGAGTTTGTCTCAGGCTGTGTAACTGCAGGCTCAGATCCTGAGGAGTGATTCTAGCATCACTTGTGCTCTTGTTTTGCTTGGTGGTGTTTCTTTTTCCTATGGATCAGGAGGCTGCAATCAGTTCCAAAAATATCAAGAGTACAGCTTGAGTGCATGAGCTCAGGAGTAGATGTGTACTTGAAGAAAAAAATATTTTGAAAGAAGTATCAATTTTATAATCCCTGTAAAGGACTGACACAACAAAGGACTGTTTTTTTCCACTGTGTGAAACAGAAAACAAGGAAAGCTAACAGATTTGTATTTGTTTTCAACTTTCCTATCAGCTTGTGCTTGAAGGCAACCAAGCACCTTCCTTCTCTGCTTGTGCCTCCTGTAGGCAATGCAGAGCTGTAACTGGGAACAGATGTCCTGTGCCTTTAAGACTGTATAGTGATGTAAAGCTTTGGTGAATGCTCCTATAGAGATATAAAATGATTAATCTGCAAGCATCTGAGAGCAATTATAGCTTCAGTTTTGGTCTTGTATCTGTTATTTCACTTATGAGGCTGTTAATATCTTGTAATGTACAGCAGACCATATCGTAATGATTAAAAAGGGTCTGTTTTATCTGTAACTAGTGAGAAATGCAATTATTTTAAATAGTATAACTTCTGCTAACCAGTCAGATAAGTGGTATTAAATGGTTTTAATAGCTTGGCTGTTGGCTTCTTTCAAAGTGATGAAAGCAAACTATCCCTCAGATCAGCACACAGTTGCAGCTCTAGACTTGCTGTGGAGGCAATGCAGAGGGGCAGGAGCACTGGAGGCCAGGAGATGGAGGTTGTGGAAAGGCAGGATAAAGCAGTTTGCAGCATCTTAGAGGACAGCTGGGGAAGAAGAATAAGACCTGGGTGCACCTGGTTAGCTCTGTGCCAGACAGAGGGAGGACCTAACTAGTTAATTAGTTTAATAAAATGTTATTTTTATGTTTTACTACTGCAAATTCTAACATTCCCAAATCTAACTGCATATAGAAAAGCAGAAATGGTTCTAGGACAGACCAACTCAGTGCACTGGATTGGCAGTAATAAATTTTCCTAGACCCCTCCTAAAGAAAGAGAGAGAAAAACCAAGCTAAGGTTGGCAAAGCAGGAGGCTTTCCTGCCAGGCAGTGCTCAGGCAGCCTTCTTCCCCCCTGTGCCCTGAGTTACACCTGGAGCTGATCCTCCCCTGCTGCTTTCCCTGCTGTTCTCCTGCCTGCCTCTGTGCCTCCTCCTCCCCGTGAATTAATGTGTGCTGTAGGCACAGCAGGAATGAGCTTGTGGGTGGTCCCCTCTGCCTCCTGTGAGAGTCTGCTCACTGCCAGCTGTTTGGGGATCCCTGCAGCACTGTGCACAACCCTTGCTGATGTTTAAGTGCTTTGTGGAGCTTGCTGTGAGCTGGGGAGCACCAGTGAGATCTGTTGAGCCCACATAGAGTTGGCCAGAGTGTTGTCCTAGACCCTGTGTGGAGTGGAAAGGGAGAGAGCTGGAGGCAGGCTGAGGGAGAAGGAAAGGGGTTTTTTTGTTGGTTTTTTTCCTTCCCCACCAAGACCTTGTGCTGACAGCAAATCCCATCTAGGAACAACCTTTGCCTCCTAATGCTGACCTGCTAATAGCTGGCAGGCAGCCTGCAGGGCTGAGACCTGGCAGGTCTGCTGGCAGCAGTAGGATGCTTTCCATCAGACTCCCCCACCTCTGAAACTTCCAGTGCTTCTCAGCCACACAGCTTCTCTCAGGGCTAATTAACTGCATTAGCAGAGACAGGCTTTGGTTTTAAGCAGAATAAACTTATGTGGGTAGGTAGGACAGGGATGAGCTTAAGCTAGTTTTGAGATTTTTCATTCATTCATATTTTGTCTCTCCACCAGGTTTTACACATGGGCACTAAAATTAGAAGCCAAGTAGAAAACGGACAGTTTTCCGAGCTTGTCACATCTCTACTGTGGAGGGCTACTGCTCAATTCAAATAAACCTGGTACAGAAGCTAATTGCTGAGAAACAGGGGGATCTTACAAAGCTCTGATTAAAGGTAATTTAAAATCTCCACTGATAGTAGCAAGAACATAAAACTGTCACTGGACACATACCAGTTAAAAAGACCGGTGGTGCAGCTGACCTGTGTTAGAAATGGGCATAGCTCTGCTGAGCAAATTGGGACTTAAACTGACTAAAATTGTATAGAAATTTGGCCTGTGTTCATCCTGCATGCTCCTGCCAGTGCAGCTGGGAAATGAGATTTCTGAGTACTAAGTGGCAGGTATGTACCTGTGCTGAAAGGTGAGTGTGCTGTTAAGTCAAGCCAACTTTATTTGGACCCAGTCCATCAAAGAATATCAATGTGTGCCTGAAGCACAAGTGTTACAAGCTTCTATGGGGCTGCATCAGGAGTGCAGATGTTCAGTCCTCTACTGGAGAAGATTTACCTAAATAACAATGAAGTCATTTTCTCTCTAACTCCATACTTTCTACCTTGCTCTATTTCTGGTGAAATACCTACTGAAATTGCATAGCTTCATACCTTTAACCAAATACTTCACCCAACAGTGTTTACATGGGCACATAAAAGCAAACTTCACTTTGCCACTGAATTCAACTGGCACTACAATATTCCTGTAAAAGGGCATTTCTACTTTTATGCTGTAATATCTCTGCTGTAGACCTCTAGTTAAATGCATGTTAAAGTCTAGGGTCAAGCTACCTGGCAGTAAATTAATGGTCCATAATGTAACTACTGCTGTGATGCCTCTTTTCCATTAGGAGAGGCAATGCTGCTGAAGTGGCTTATATGCCCAGAATAATGGTGCTTGTGGCTTGCACCTGCATAAGTGAAAGATGCTTGTTGCATTTTAAACAAGATTATATGAGGCAAAAGGCATTGCTCAGTTAGAGACACTGCAGAGCTGCTGTGTCCCAAAGGGAGACTCTCATGGGAGTGACTTCTGCTATGAGCCCCATGCATCATTTCAGAGGGGTTCACACAGACCCTTTAGTGACTGGGTTTTGCTGCCTCTGCCTGCCTTGCACCTTGAGGGCTATTACAAAAGCATCAGTACTGTGGTTGTAGCCTCTGAACAAGACATGCAAAAACCAGGAGAATCCTTTGCTACAACTGCCTCTCTGCTGGCACAACATGCAGCATCTGGATATAGGTACACTTATCTACCAAATGATCCTGAAATAGAAAGGGGAGAAATGTTGGGTCATTCTGGACACATGCAATATTCCAGCCTGCTGGGCTGCCTCTGGGCTTTTGGATAGTAGTCTGGAAGGCAAGGTTCAGTCCTCAGCATCAAGGTCTCCCCAACACCCTGCAACTTGGCATGCAAAGTGGCACAGAGAGGGATGACTTCTCTGGCTTGTCTAAAAGAAAAGAGCAGAAAGGGAAGTAAAAGACATTTACCATCTTTGAAGGTGGGAAGGGTGCTGAGGCCTTCTGCTTTCCTTTCCCATTGCTGTGCTCCTGGTCTGTCTTGGGCCCCATGTTGCAAATCCTATGCTCCCATCTGAAGAGCACTGGCTGCGGGCTCCCTCCAGAGCCCATTGACGCAATCTGGGTCATTCAGAGAAGGTTGTCAGGAAGGATCCTGCTCCTCCCTGCTGTGTAGGCACTGAGCTTTGCCTTCCAGGGTGTGTGAGGGGCTGGGCTGCTGCTGAGTCCTGCTCCCAAACCTGGCTTGCTCAACCCGCTGAAGCCTTGGGACTCCTGGGGTATCCCCTGGGGTGACCAGCTGACGTAAGGCAATACTGGGGCATCACACTGGGGACACAGGGGAAATACCCAGCGGCATCCATCCAAGCATTTCTTTTTTGGTGGGGAGAAGGCAATGGCTGAAGCTACCACAGAGTATATCTCTAAGGCAAAACCCACCTGCCCTGCCAAGGGGCTGCTGGTGAATAAGGGGATTTCTTGCAAGGCAGCAAAGCCCTCCTGGGAAAAAACAGGATTGCTTCAAGTGGGACTGAGTGGATTATGACAGAGAGCTAATCTGAGTAGTTGCTTCATAAGTTTCCCCAGTGCCAGGACTCTGTGCTGAGCAACAGAGACTGTATGTGCTAAGAATAACTGATTTCTGGAAACACCGTGTAAAAATACACAGATGCAGAGGTCCAGAGCAAACTACATCAGTTTCTTTTGTATTTCAGTTTTATCTGCAACAAAATCTCTCCCTGCTCCAACACCAGTTTAATACTGAGGGGCAAGATCTTAAACATGGCTTAGTGGAGGCAACCCTTCACCTGGCAGTTTATAGTCCACATGAATCCCCACCTCTTTGCTTGACTTTATTCTAGGTATTTACACAGATAAATACTTGTGGCAACAAACCTAGCTTCAAAGCCAGTGGTTTAGGCCATGGTCAACCTCCTATGGTTTTACTGCAGTCGAAATTTACAAGTGAAGTCAGAATACAGGTACTCTGTCAGCCCAGGGACCACACCACACAGGGGCTGTGCTACTGTTAATCCCTCTGTCCAGGCCAGCTTTACACAGGAAAAGTCATGAATGGTGAATTTCCAAGGCTTTCCAGAGTAAAGTGAGGACTTAAGCTCCCATCTGGACACTCTGTTCAGCTGCAGGTTTGTATCCAAATCTAAATGCTCACTGCCTCAGTTTCTCCATTTGTCAATCCTAATCTGCCTGTTTGCAATTCTTGGGTTAAAAGCACTGTGTAAGATATGGAAAAAACCAAACTCTGAATGCTTTCTGGGGAATATGGCCATTTCAAATCAGTCCAGGGCTGGAACAGCAGCACTGTTGTGGCATAGCAGGATGTTTGTAAGATGGGGAGTATGTGGACGTTTGTCTTCTGCCTGTGGTAAGTCTATGTGCAGCTGTTGCTCAGCCCATCTCTATTTTAAATGCAAACATAAATGACTTCAGCTTCACCTTAAAGTGAATGAAATTCATACATAAGAAGTTAAATAAGACCCAATCGTGCATGAAACCTGGCAGCCTGTTTTAATTTGCTGCTACTACACCTTTAATTTGCCTTGCACAGCTGGAAACACAGCAAGCTGGACAAGTCCCTGTGTGTTTGAAGTTGGAAGGGGATGGACAGGGTTACCCACTGGCTGTGAGCCACAGCTTGGAATTTCCTGACAAGTTGTTGTTGTTGTGCTGAAAGAAGCTTTCTGTCAGCAGGTGTTTCTTGTGCCCCTTCCCCACCCCATATGCTGTTTTAGTGTCTATTGCAGCATTCTAGAGTATTTTGCTTTCTGAATGAGGCCCACAGGGTTCTCTAAGTTGTCCCCCAATAATAACATCACAACATCACTAAAACACAACTGTAAGACTCTAGTTCTAGCCCACAAATGCTACCAACAGCTAATTCATTCCTGAGATGAGCAAGTGTAATTTCTATCTCAAAACAGCACTTCAAACTGTTTGCCTATAAAGTCCTTCACTCAAATCCTTGGTTAATGCCTGGCTCATGCCAGACTCTTGTCAGAAGTAACTGCTCTGGGAAATCTTTTTTCCAGGGTGCACTCAGAGCAAAGTCAGGCTTTACTGCTAACACATGCTTTAATCTTCACTCCCCAATACTCCACAGCAGCCTGTCTAAGCTCTCGGCACCAGCCCTGTCCCGAATGTCTCCGTGCATCCTGCAGATTCCCCCGGTAAGGATCAGGTTTACCTTAGCAACAGCGGAGCAGCAGTGCCCAAAATGGAGATTTCAATGGCATCTGACAGGGAGATTTTCCTTCTCATCTACATACTTCTGTAGTTTTCACCTTTGGGAAAACAGCCTATCTACAAGCAGGAGGTTTCCATATAGCTTGTTTCTCGATGTCTCTGAATATTTCTCACTGCTTTTGCAGTTCCCAGGCAGTTTTAATTACTTTGCTCTTAAATAAAGGTGAAGCACCAGTGTTCAGTAATTATTCAGCAACGAGCTACCAGAAGAAAGTGGGTGCAAAGACCCTCTGAATAAAATCAGCCCAAAAAAGCTGAGCTTTCTCTCTCCAAACTTTATTTCAGGAAGCTTTTTATTATTGCTGCCTTTATAGAAACTCCTCTTTCCGTCTGTTCCACATCCCTGGCTGCCTGGGCTCCTCCAGGACACGATGGCCATCCCTGCAAGGGTGGGATGCTTGGTGTGGAGTCAGTGCCTCTGCTGTCGTTTGGCAAAACTCATCTCTCTCGCCTGCTCCTCAGAAGAAAACTGCAGGAGTTGGTCGGGAAAGTGGGCTCAGGGTTGGGGCAGTCCCAATCTTGTGCTGTGCCTGTGGCTGGCACTCAGGTAGGCAGCACCTTGCTTGGCTGTAACCTTTACTTTCCAAAATGCCAGGGCTGTGTGGAAGCAGGTGTACAGCTCTCTCTCCAGCACTCGCTTATCCCAGTGTGTCCTTGTGTGTGCCGGTGTGAAATCAGGGGCTTCCCAGCCTCTCCCTCAGTCACCTCCATCGGACCACTTTGTCCTTGGGTGGTATTTGCTTTTCTGAGTCAAGAGCATGCCGGAGAGATGCTCCCGTTCATCTTGGGCTGCTCACTGATTTCCCACGCTGTGTGCTTGCTATTTGTTCCTATGACAAAAATAAAAGCTGCTTTTGCTGGCGTGGTCCACAGTTGGTTGTGATAGGATCTTTTTTTTCCCCTGTTTAAAATGTAAGGTCTCACGAATTAAGAAGCTACAGCCTGTCTACATCTTATACCAGTCAGTCTCTGATTCATCAGAGAATCTCCTTGGTAACTAGCTGTTCCTCTCTGATGATTTGCTACAAAAAAGCTCTCCCAATTTAAAGATAAAACACAGTGAAAGCAGGAAGAGGAGCTATACCATATAGATACTTTATACAGAAACATATGCCTTGTATGGATGCAGCTATACTGGATATTTTCAGATGTATGTGGGAAGCAGACTCTCTGTGAAACTGTGTGCTGTCACCCTGTGGATGGGAAGTGTGCCCCAGCTGCACCATCTCTGCTAGGAATCCTTTTCACTGCTCCAGGGCCAGTAACCCTGTCTGCAGGGTAAATAATCCCACAGGACATGTTGTTGGCATCTAACGAAGGGCTCAGCAGTTCATTCTTTAATAAACCAGATTTCTGGCCTTGTGTGGGACTGATGGCCAATTACACAGATTCAGAAAGGGTGACTTTCTGCAGGAGGTATGCCTGATGTGTTTGATGCTGCCTCATAGCCCTTCTGCTCCGGTAATGAGCCCCTGCTGCCAGAGCACAGCAAAGCACTGCCTGTGCTCCAGTGGCTGCTTGAGTTGGAAAGAAGGTTCTTGCTGGAGATTTGTGGTTTGTTTGTTAGGAGTTTTGTTTGGTTTGTTTTTGAGAACCAGCATTGCTGGAAAAGCTGATCCAAGGTGAGACTAAGAACACTTTGTATTTGAAATAGCTGGTAATAATAGCTGGTAAGGTCATGTAAGTGAAGAGTATGGCTTGCGAATGCCCAACTCTGGGAAGCTCTGTGGTGAGAGCTGCCTGGGGTTAAAGAGGGATGAGGCAAAGGTACAGGGTGAGAAAAAAATTTCACATTGTTCTGTTCTGTGCACCTACAGTCAGAAAACTCTGACTCCCTGTGTGTACAGCACCAGTAGGATGATACTGCAGTGCATGGGGCTCTCTGTGATACTGAGTCCAATGTGGTAGAGAAGGGGACAGACAACCCTAACTGGCTGCAGCTGAGCTGCTTTCAATTCCTTTTGCCAGATAAATTAGGAACCAAAAATCACTCCTAGATTTGTCACGCAAAACTGTTCCAGCTTTCAGTTGGCTTTTGGCAGAGGCTAACAGAAGAAGGGGAGCAAGTCCACAGCTGACACACTGGGCAAGACACCTTACTCTCCATGTTTTCTCACTGTTCTTATGCACTTTCTGTCCCATGGCACTAATTCCTCTGAATTAATACAACAATCAGTAAAAAAATGCCAGATCCATGAGGTAATTTTATCCCTGGAAGAGGCTTTTGAGCCCCCAGTTAAATCTCACCCATCCCCAGGAAAATGCCCAGCAGTGGAAATGTGCTGCCCCTACCAGCAAAGCCTAAAGTGCTCAAACTTCCATTTTACCAATATGAACAATGATGAACTGGTTCTGATAAATGAGAGTTTAGGTAATCAAGCTCATTTTTGATACAGTTGACCCATCTAGGGGCCACAGAATCATTAAGGTTAGAAAAGACTTCTAAGATCATCAAGTCCAACCATTAACCGAACACTGCCAAGTCACCATCAAAGTTGCTTGGTAACAAGCCTCAGTTCAGGCAACTATGCTTTTTAATGGAATTTGGGACCTCTCAGTGTGCTGTGGGTGACTCCTGCCACGGATGTGGCCTCCTCCTGCCCTGGGCCAGCTTGGCCCCACGACCCTTTGCTCCATGGCCCTTCACCTGAGCTCTCCCTCACACCCTGCCCCAGTGGCTGCATGGCCTCCAAGACAGTGCTGCACTTGTCCCTGCTGTGCAGGCCCCATCTGGAGCAGGCAGCAGTGGTGACAGTGCCCACAGCTCCTTCCTCTTCTTCTATCACTTCTTCCTCTTCTTCTTCTCCACCCCCCCCATCCCCTGCCCACAGCTCACCACCTCCACGCAGCACCTGCCGGGCTGGCCTGTCTGATATTAAAAAGGACCTTGCTCTGGATAAGGAATGGGGTTTTTAGATAATCAAAGTTGTGATAAGCAAGGTCTGGCTACCCTGTCAGTCAAGGGGAGAAAGATGCTTGTCCTTCCCCTGTCCCACTCTCCTGCTGCCACTGAGAGTGTTGAGGCATAGGAGGGCAAGTGAGCTCTTGCTGTGTCTCTGACTTCCTGCATGGTTGGGTACTGCTGTTTTGAGACCGAAGGGAAATACAAGGGGAAGTCTCTCTTTTTACTCTTTCCTGCCTTTTAGTTTCCTCTCTGAAGCTTGAAAGGAAGAGCAAAGGCTCTGTTGCTATCGGATCTCCATGCCTGTGCTGCTCCGTGGGAGGGAAGTGAAGAAGCAGGCAGAGTCCCTGATGGAAGGGATTTCTGCAGGGCAAGTCCCAGCTAGCTTTGTCTCCAGGTTCCTTCTACTGAGGGGAGGATGGAGGGAGGTCAAGTCCAAAGGCACTGGTGCCTGGTGTTAGTGTCTCTAATACCCAGTGCCATTCTGATACCTCAGTGTGGGAAAAGCAAGGTCTTTTTTTGCCCAGAGTAGCGGGAGCTGCATCTCTCCCAAAGAAAGTATTAGGGCAGAGTCTGGGTACCACATCCCACCACATGACTCTCCTGGAGCAGATGGTCCCTTGGAGCCTGTTCTGCTCTGTTGAGGTGATAGGCAGACCTGAAGATGGACTGTTTACCCTTGCTAAAGCTCTAGAGCCACCAGAGAGGTAGTTCTCAATTTTTGTGTTATACTTTTTAGTCACACTGCTGTTACTTGGAGCTTGGCATGGGGAGAAGTGGAAAAGCATCAAAACCTGCTTGCTCCTTGCCCCTCACTTGCAGCCTTCAATTGGTTCTCCTGCAGGTGCCTAGAGACAGCATCCCCTCTGCTGTATTTTTGCCTGTTTTGGTTACAAATTCATATTTCTATTAAGAAAAAAAAAAGATGCAAGCTGTTTTGCTCTTCCTATTTCTTTTGCAATGTGTTTCTATTCTGGGATACAGAGCAAAGGTGGCTGCAGCTATTTATATCAGGAGAAGATGTGTGGATCCGGGTGCCTGCAGTGGGCAGGGGGTTGTCTGCCTGAAGGTGGCAAGGGTGAGCCCTGCCATCAAAGGTGATTTTGGCTTTTTGCTTTTCTGTGGCTATTCTGTTTCATTTCAATTGCTAGCCTGATCTTGAATCAGATTTGAACTTAAAGGAATGTCAGAGGCAGTAAGAAAGAAAAAAAAGAAAGGAAAAGAAAAAAAGGAACTCTGTTAACAGCCTTGGTGAGTATTTTTTATGAATTAGATCTCTTGAGAATGAAAGCTTCATTACTGCAAAACAATGAGCCTGCTGCACTCTCAGTAGTACAAATGAGTTTCATTTGTATTAGGAAGATACAACCTTATTATTTTTAGTCTCTTCCTTTAGCACCAGGAATATTTAATGTGATAATCAATGTAATTGAGGAACTTAAAGTACAGAAAGTTGCAAGACTCACAGGTGATAACAACTAGAAACATAGCTGCCAGATTGTGCAGCCAGACTTGCTCCCAGTTGTCCTTCTCACTAGATCCCAGGAGAAGACACTGCCTCTCCTAAGCCTCTCCTAAGTCAGGCCCCAAGCACCCAGCAAGAGGCTCAGGGCTGTGCCATGCACCCTCTGATGAAATGACACAGGGAGAAGGAGCTGCTGCCTTCTTCCCTGAAACCTGAGGGCTCAGGAGAAGAAGCAGTGTCCCCTCCTGGGGTCTGGTGAGAAGGACAACCAGGAGCAAGCAGCTCCTGGCAGCTGTGTTTCAGCAGGTCTTCACTGAGTGATCGCAAAACTTCATTCGCAAAACTTCATAGCTTCACAATTTGGCCATTTTAGCTTCTTTTATTTATTTCCCCAGAAACAGCAGAAGGCACATTTTTGACACCACCCTCCTACCATCCTAAGTACAGGGTTGCTAAAGCTTTTCAATTAAATGCTTTAGTGCCTGTAACACAAACAAAACACCATGTTTCCTCTCCAGCCTGCTGCTCAGAAACTGTGAAGCTGTTTTGTGAAGCTTTCACCCCTGAAACTCAGCCTGCAGCAGGCACCCACCATGAATATTTTCAACCCAAGTTCTATGGAAAGCATAAGCAGCAAACTCATAGGAGGACCTGCCAGCTCTGGGTAGGTCACCTATAGCACTTTGGCCACTGCACACACCAGCCTAGCTGCATGCAGCTCCTGCTCTGGCATTGGGGAGCTGCTGGTTGCCACCTATCAACTTCAACTGCTTCTGTACCTCCAGGCAGTTTCACTGCTAGTATGAGTTCCTCTGTGATACAGTGGGGTTTTTGTTTGTTTGCTGATGATCTACTACTGTATGTGCTAGTCTCTAGCAGAGGTGGCAGGGAGAAAGGTGGCTCATAAACTCTGCCCTGGCCATTGGCCCTGGGTCAAGGAGGCTGAATGTGGGCTCCCTTGCAAGCTGCTGGGCATCAGTCTGGGTGGTGAGGGAAGAGAAATGTCTGGGACTCAGGGGAGATGGAACATGTTTTAGATGCAGCCTCTGAAGCTGCTGAAATCAGAGCAAGCCTGAAAGGAACATCAGACTGTAAGGGTGTGCAGTCAGGTTTGTTTCCAGCCCTCTCTGTTTTAATTTGTCTTACTTGGAGGAGGGAGAATTTATTAGAAAAGTTGTCTTGTTCTAGTGGTGTTCTAATAAATCATGGCTTTAGAGACTGAGAGCTGTTTAGTGCCCACCCTTTTGGGGGAAACACTGGTGGAGCTCCCCTCCTATGCTGGGGCAGACTCCTAGCCAGCACGTTGGAGCTTTCTCTCTCTGCCAGTCTTGCATAGACAACTAGAGAGAAGCAAGGTTTGGCCATGAAATGAACTCACTTTAACATATGCAATCAATTGTGTCATGAGTTTTATTTAAGCCTCCTGCAATCAGAGGGTATTTTGCTGAGGGAAATGGCTGAAGCTGGAGCTGAAGGTATGGCAGTGGTGATGCATTGGCTGCGATGTTCTTGCTCATAATGCAATTGCTTACATTACAAAGCAATTATCAGGGTTTAAAATTCCAGTAGCATTTTGAAGCCATATATGCCTGGGGGTTTTTCCATTTGCAGAGATGCTTCTTTTATTGTACCTACTTGCCTAATAACTTTACCATTTTAAACACATTGAGGTGTTTTAGAAACCTATTTGTGATCTTTGTTGAAAAACAAAGGCAATTGTGCCAGCTCCACACAGAATACTTGTGCTTCATTGCAAGCTGCTCCTCAGGCCCAATTGGGGTTTTGTGCAGGTTTAATGAGGTAAATACAGTGTTTCCTGCTCCTTTTAATTTTTGGCAGTGCATCCTCCGGCTGGGGCAGAGCTCTTTGGTGCTGGCTCTATCGCTGCAAAACCATCAGCTTTTCTCTGTCTGTCCAGCCCCTTCGGGAGCAGCAGTCACTCCTGCAGTAAATTTTCACCCCAAATAACACATGCATCATTCTCACAGCCTATTCTGGTGCTCTGCAGACAGGCTGACTGAGGGGGTGGCAAGGGCAAACTTTCTCCATCAGCTGCTAAAGAGCAAATTTGCTGCTGATGTTTTGAGGTAGTGCCATGTTAAAAAGTGGGGTGCTGGGGAAGGGCTCAGGGCAGGTCCAGTCATACAATCACAGGATGTTAGGAGTTGGAAGGGACTTCTGGAGATCATCTAGTCCAGCTCAGAAGGGCCAAGAATTGAATTGGGACCTGCTGGAGGAGATAATTCAGACAACTTTATCACTTAGCAAGGGAGAGACTTTCTGCAGAGGGGCTGATGTCCAAAACTGAAAATTCAACACCTTCGAGCAGCACTACAGTTCCTTTAAACAAGCAGACTAATTATCACACAACCATTTATCATGTGCAAGATGCATATGAAACCACATGAGTAATTTCCATAGTAACTATAATCATAACTGTCCCGTGTGGGGATTTGAATGCCAGAATGACACATACCTGATAGAACTATCTACATACATGTCCTTGCAAAAAGCATATATTCTTCTGGCAGCCAGCATTTTGTTTCTGGGCTTCCATTACTTGGCTTGTAAGCACTTACAAAACCTTGGTTAGTCCTGTGTAATATCTTTGCACTAGACACAGTCTTCTGTACTGTCATTAAGGTTAGGTGGCATTCTGTATGCAATTCCTTTTATAAATAACAGTACAAAACACTTGCTGCTAAATCTGGCTGTCAGCAAGGAAATGCCAGGAACAAAAATGATTATTATTACTATTATTTGCACCATTCCAAAATCCATTAATTTTCCTGTTGTGGCGCTAGGTAATGAACACTTCTGCAGCAAGGTCACAATTTCATTTTACATCAAATAACTATCTTTTCTCATGTATGATACATGAAGCATATTTCTTGCTTGGGGCATGATGTTTTATTAAAATAATTTTCCTTTGTTCTTTCTTACAGATTGTCTGTTATGACTCTAAAGATTGCCTACATGACATCTCTTTCTAAATTCAATGCATAATTATACAAAACAGAAATTCATCTGATGCTACATTAATAAACCTCTCATCATTTTCTTTGAACAGGGGGAAATGCTGCTATTATTTACCAGACAACATGGATTTAGCTAAGCTTTGTGGAATTTTGCAGTCCCTGACACACGCCTCAGATACAGATAGAGCAGTGATGGAAATAATGCGAAGGCAAACTGTACAGTTCAAGCCAAAAAGACAAATGGAAGTAGTAAAAATAGTAAAGATATGAAAGGAAGAACTACTGAAATAAATATCTGAGATGGGAACTCACAGGAAAGGTTCACTGCAGCTGCAAACATGCCTAGCTGAGTGTCAGCCTGGGTTAATTTGCAAGGTGACAGATATCTCGGGGACAGGCAGATGCTGAAGAAAAGAGCTGATGTCCCTGGGCCAGGTCTGCTCATGAAGCTGAGCCACTCTCAGGTGTCCTTGGAACATCACTGATTTACTGCAGCTGTGGCTTCAGAGCTTTTGTTTAAGGATGATTATGCAATCCTACACTTATGGGTTTTTAGTCTTTGGCAAAGCAAAAAGCCTCAATCCCCTCCTAGAAGCATACATATGATTTTGATTCACTAGCCCTATACTGCTTGATCTGCATCATCCACTTCAGCAGGTCTTGTCTCCCCTCTGGCTCTTCCTTTGAGCCAATTTTCCCTTGATTGGCTGGAGGCTCTTGCTGGGCTTCTCAGTGCTCCTGCCAGCCACCATGCCCAGGTATCTGTCTTTCCTCCTCCACAAGAGATGCTCCTAAACACCCGCCCATGCTACCCTGACATGTGATTTGACTGTTTCCTTGCTGTGGCTGGAGCAATCTCAAGGATGTCCCTAACTCTTGTAGCATCTACCACACAAGGACAGAGCAGCAAAGTGTTCCCCACACCCTAAACTTGACTGAATTTGCAGGAGGTGCTGCTGTTACTGCTTTTTAGATAGAAAACCTACTGGGTGGCAGATATTAAGCATTTGGCTCAAGGTCACAGCATGTGTCTTTGAAGTCACCTGACAAACACTTTACTCTCAGCAAAGAAAGTGCTTTGGACTGTGATCTTATCCTGTAACAAAAGCTGAAATATGTTCTTCCTCATTCATTCTAGCCCAGTGGTATATGTTACTCACACTTAGTGGAAGATCATTAATTTCGCCTTCTGATATATGTTTTTAATTTCTTTATTCATAATGAGTTCATTGCTGCAGCAGCAGGAGTGAAATATGTACAACTACTGGAATTTCTTTGCAATTCAGCATTAATTAATGTCCACTTCTCACACAGCGTTAACAATAACATGCCTAATTTTTCAGTGCCCGTTGTGGGAAATTCTTAATTCTTTTCCACCCAGCAAGAAGTGAGATTTGCATTTTAGCCATTTGTTTAAAACTGCCTCTTAAGGGTTTTGAAGTGGTACCAGAGAAATGAATGTAGCACCCTTGTTTTCCAGCCCTGCACCAGGGTGATTGGGATTCCAATCACACAGTATCACAGAATGTTAGGTGTTGGAAGGAACCTTTGGAAATCATCTAGTCCAACCCCCCTGCCAGAGCAGTTGATCCTAGAGCAGGTTACACAGGATGTGTCCAGTCAGGTTTGGAGTATCTCCAAAGATGGGCCCCACCTCCCCTTTCCCAGCCCATTTACTTGCTCTTTTCCCCCAAAGCACAGAGCACCTGGCCTCACTTTGCAGACCCCTCCCCTCCCCAGGTGTGGCTCGTTGCCTCTCCCACTCCCTGCCCTATATCTCCCGCAGGAAGGGGAGCAGCTGCAGCTGTGCCCAGCCGGGCTGAGGGAGGCAGGAGACTCCTCTTGGCATCACCGGTGAGTTCCCCATGGGTGCACCCTGCTTGGAAGGGGGGGAGAAAGGCCGGGGGGCCTGGTGGCCCCCCGGCCAGGCAGGCAGGAGGAGGGTTAGTGGCAACTTCAACATCACCTATGGGTGCTAGCTGTGTGTTCTTAATGGGGTGAGGGTCTCACTGGAGGTTCTGGGATGGGTTAAGGGTAGCAGTGGTGTTGGTGGTGGGGTAGGAGCTGCCTGGGGATATGCTGATGGTATCTGCTCTCTTGGCCAAGCAGAAAGATTTGCTTTTGGAAGGCTGGCTGGAGAAAAGCTAGATGTTTGAGCTGTAAAATGCATGCTACTGCTGTAAGCTGCTTACAGCTGGGAGAGAAGCAGGACCTGGCCCCTTGTGGGCAAGCCACAAAGCCTGAGTTACCTCCCTCAACTCTCCTTTGGGAATGCTCCTATTATCTCCAGATTTATTTTCCTTTTCCAGCTTGCTGCTTCCCCTTCTCCATACAGGAGGTAAGTGGTTGGATGGGAGGTGGCTAGGTGCCACCAGGCTGTCTCCATCCTGGGTGTAGCCAGGATGTGCTGTGCAGCTCCACATGGGATAGTTTGGGATGTCCTAGCAGGTAGCTGGGCTAAAAAAATTTTGCTGCTTTTAGGAAGGAGAAGCCTAAATACCAGAGGTGGAAGTGCTGGTTTCCTCTTCTGCTGAGAGAATTCAGAGGGTAGTAATGACAGCATAACATGTAGAAGGAAATGTTAGTTTACACTTGGAATGGGCAAGTGTTTGGGTTCACATGTAGATACCTAAATTTGCTTTCTCAATATGTGAGTCAACTTTCATTCACATCAATGTCTACAGATGAATGAGAGAAATTTCATCACCAGATAAAGTAATATTTTGTTGTTTGAACTAAAATACCCAGTAGGTATTGAGGAGAACATAAACATTGAGTAGAAGGATTTACCACCTGACTTACTTTTTGTTGTCATTTTCTGTGATCAGAATTTGCAATGAAATGATCTTTTACTCCATTGTTTCTTATAGGTATCATAGAATGGCCCAGGTTCAACTGGGTTGTTGGCTGGCATGTCACTAAGCATCTCTTCCTTTCTCTGTTCCAGCCTGGCCTCTGGAAGGCTGATGGGCTTCAGCTGTTTTGGGCCCCATGAGATAATCCTCACTTTGCAAATGTAGCTGAAATGCAGATCTTTTCTGACAAAGCCTCTTTGTACTGCAGGCAGCGAGTGTAGGACATATTTTTTGTCCATAAAAAGCTTGCAAGTTTATCAACCTTAAACATGATTATCAGCCTTAAACATGAAATTCCAAAAGGCATGAAAACAGCAAGGAGGTATCAGTGCTTAGAAAGATAATTTCAGTACCTAGTATTACTGGAATCAATCTACTAGTCCTGTCTCTTCATGTTTGCCAGTCAGTGCAGGGAAGGACACCTCATTTCTACAGAGACCATGATCAACTTTTTGTTAGAACAATAGGTCTGTTGGCCCTTATTCCTCCTCTTTCAGTGTAGTTTTAGTTAAATACATAGTGCCACTTGCTACCACCAAGGCTCTTTGCTTCCACTTATGTGGGGTGGACTCCCAGGTCTGCAAGGTTCTTCTCCTCCCGTGTCCATTACAGTAACAGTGTGCTGCAAGTTTTGTTTGTCTGGCTCTCTGGAGGACTAGCCATGCCATTTAGCAAAACTGGCCACACAGTCTTAAAAACATGATGCTAAAATCAAGCTAATGTTTCTCTATACTGTGAGGCTTGCCTTATAAGCTCATTTCTTTGTAATTCAAAGGGGATGGATTTACTACTCTGAAGCTGAGTTTTCAGCCCATGCTGCTGTGCTTTAGGTGCTTGATGTGTGTGCCTGTCTCCTCAGCCCTGCCTGCAGGAAGGGAGGGGTTGGAGTCTGGGAAGTCCTGACCTGTGGCTCTCCCTAGAGATTGAGCAACAGCCACAATGGCTCATTGCTTCTAAACATTGAGCTTTTAATGACCTCTCTAGGTCAGCAGGGTTAGGTAGGCTTCAGAGGTTCAGGACCACATGCAATGCCTCTCTGAGGACTGAAGGAGTAAATTGCTGTCAGAAGTCAAAGGCTATTGCACTGTCTCTTTCTGACCTTTTAAAGCATAGTGTGGTATCCTTTCAATGCAGAAAGAGAGCTGAGAACTTCATTAAATCACTGAAATGCACACAGGTTTAAACAAGAGATCATAGAATCATTACAGTTGGAAAGGACCTTCAAGATCATCAAGTCCAACCCATAGCCCTACACTACTGCTATCCCTAAACTATCCCCCAAAGTGCCACATCTTCCTATTTCTTGAAAACCTCCAGGGATGGTGACTCCAGTACCTCCAGGCTGTGTGGGAGTAGGATGATGTTGCATGGCAAACTTGGGAATTTCTCTGTGACTTTGCTGCTAAAAGCTTCATCCTGCTGCACCAGGGGATATCACTGAATTTGTGTATGGACTCTTTTGCTGTTCTTAGGCTGCTGAATAAGAACAATGGGTTTGAGCATGGAGATTCACTCTTAGGTGAATCTTAGATGTAATTTACTCCTGGGATTTTGTTTTAAAGGCAGGGAATTTGATGATCTGTGCAGGGCACAGAACTCAATGCAAATCAGATCTTTCTCCCCAAGGCCACATGGGAGGCCACAATTTCTCTGGGGTCTGCATTACTTCTGGATGGGGCTCCTGGGTTCCAAGCACTCTGTCATGCACAGCAAGCAGTGCCTGGCTGCCAGGGCAGCATGAATTATCAGGGTGGCTCTGACCCCCTCTTCAGAAGGGGCAGCTGGAACATCCTGGCACATATTCATAGAATCATAGAATTGGTTTTGTTGAAAGAGACCTTTAAAATCAAGTCCTACTGTTAAGCCAGCACTGCCAAGTCACTGCTAAACCATGTCCCTCAGCACCACATCTACACATCTTCTAGATACCTCTAGGGATGGTGAATCTGCCACTTCCCTGGGCAGCCTGTGCCAGGGATTGACAACCCTTTCTGTGAAGAAATTTTTCCTAGTATCTGACCTAAACCTCCCATAGCACAACTTGAGGTCATTTTCTCTTGTCTCTGTTGTAGAGGATTGAACTGGTTTCATGTAATAAGCCCCTTCTGCCCTAAAAGACCCAAAGTAAGCTGTTTCCTATCACTGGACAAAGAGCATGATTTAATGTGAGAGTGCCAAGGGAGCTTATAAGCTTCACCAGCTCCCTCTCCCATTGGCACCATGCTGTCCTCACTTGACAGCCCTGTGGTTCCTTGGATTCAAGCTGAAGAACAAGAGCAAGCTGTGTTGCTGTTCTGAAGCTATGAATAATGCCAGTGTTGGGGCAGACTGTAGGAGGCATGGGATTTATGGGAGAGTTCAAAGCTATCCCCTGGCTGGACCATGCTGCCTGCAAGCCTGAAACCATCAATCATACTTTTGCATGCCCCAAAGGGAGGTCTCTTGGAACTCCCTGGATCAGGCAATAGAGAGAATCTGCCATCTCCCAGCTCATGTGAAGGCAGGGTGGGTAGCTCATTTGCTGAACAATGCTTCACAACAAGGCTTACACTCTACATGCTTGGGATGGGATTTCCAAAACCTCTTGTCATGAGCCAGGTCACAAGCATCCTATGTCTGGGGACAGCCTTGTGGTGTGGAGGGTGTGCTGGAGGGAGCTTGCTCCTCAGTTTGTCCCCATGGCCATCTCTGTGTGTGTCATGCCAGAGGAGATTCAGATTAGATATTAGGAAGAATTTCTTCACCGAGAGGGTAATTGGAACAGGTTGCGCATGGAAGTGGTGAAATCACCACCCCTGGAAGAGTTCAAAAAATGTGTAGATATGGTGTCTGGGGACATGGTTTAGAGGTGTGAGCATGGTAACGTTAGGTAGGTGATTGGACTTGGTGATCTTGGTCTTTTCCAACCATAATGATTCTATGAGCATCTGAACTTGAGGAGTGGCTCTGCTGGCTGGGGCAGATATATCTGTGGAATTCCTCCCACTAGCAAGAGTAGCTTCTTTCCTGTTTTTCAGCTTTCCAGGCCTGCTTTTCTCCAGGCTGGGCCTCATCCAATGCTTGTGCAAAGCAACAATCACAAAGCCAAATTTTGGGGAAGCTGTGGGTTGGGAATGCAGAGGCACTTTGATCTCCTATGCACCAGGGATGCCCAAGAGGCACTACCTGGCCCTCTGCCCTGGGAGATCAGCCAGGGCAAACTGCTCCTTTCATACCTCTGCACTGTCACATCAGAAAGAAAATTGGAAGTGACAGTTATTGCAATTTCCCTTCCTCGCTCCCCAGGGCTTGGCAGGGAGATGGTGCTCATTGTTACAGCTAAGCCTGCCATCTCCTGACCCAGCAGTTTTGGTGGGAAAACTCAGGAGGGATGTTGGATCCTGCTCCACTAACTTTCTCTTAGTTAAGTTACTTGCTTTTGGTTTTGTGTCTAACTTGGAACACGTGTAGATTTTGGTAACAAGAAATGAACTGTGAAGAACATAAACTACTGCACCCTGAGGGCAATGGCATCAGCCTCCCCATACTGCATCTAACTTATTTTGGGACTAAGGATGGGCTAAATACAGACTCCAGTGGTAGCACAGGCACTTTAATAGTATACCACGATGCTTATAAATGTACTTTGCAGAAAAAAATTACTTTAAACCTTCCTCTTTGCTGCATCTACAGACAAATGTAGCTCTGATTTGATGTAATGATGTATTTCTAAAGCTCCCATTTGCATGTCTGTTGAATTCCTATGCAAAAGTTTAGATGAAGAAATGAATTGCTAAAAATTCCTGATGAATTTGATTATCAGAAAGGCCTTTCTAATAAAAAAAAAAAATCTACGTCAGCAGAGCTGGCAGGGTTTTTACTGGGGCAATTTTCCATTGAGTCCAGAGTAGATGTTCTTTGATACATCTTGTCAGTGCTGTCACTCTCAGTCTTAATGGCATAAATAGCCATTTAGCTCACAAAACAGCAGAGCCATTCAGTGGCTTGTGGGTTTTGGCATCATGCTCAAGTGTTCTCTAGCCTTCCCTGTCTTTCACCAATCTCTGTGACTAATGCACTTACATTGCAGGAGCCTCTCTTGCATTATAAAAAAAGTATCTCTTAACCTCTGCTTTTCAGACTCTTATGATGGATGCTGCCTACTATCACTGCTGCAGTTTACCTGGCTGCATATCGGAGAAGTGTAGATGGAGTTAAGTCTTATGAGGATTGGCTGAGGGAACTGGGGTTGTTTAATCTGGAGAAGAGGAGGCTCAGGGGAGACCTTATCTCTCTCTACAACTATCTGAGAGGAGGTTGTAGCGAGATGGGGGTAAGTCTCTTCTCCAGGGTTAGCAGTGAGAGGATGAGAGAAAATGGCCTCAAGTTGCACCAGGGAAGGTTTAGAGTGGATATAAGGAGGAATTTCTTTATTGAAAGGGTTGTTAATTCTTGGAATAGGCTGTCACTGGCCCTGGAGGTGTTTAAGAAACACATAGATGCTCTATTTAGGGACATGTTTTAGCAGTATATTAGTGATAAGTATTGGTTGGACTTGATGATCTTAGAGGTCTCTTCCAACCTTAATGATTCTGTGATTCTAAGAGTTAACATTTTGTTCTTAGAGCACTTGTATGTCTTGTTTTGTAACTTTCCTTTTCAGAAGATTTTGAACCAGACTTTCTCTCTGCCTTTCACAGCCAGTTGAGGCTTCGGACCAAACTGGAGCCTCAAGTGATAAACCAAGCTCTGTATTTTTTGTGCAGAATACAGCAAGTTCATTAATTATGGGGGATGCCACTGCTTACTAAGTCACTGCAAACTAGTTATGTATCTCTTGACCAGCACTGTCTGTCTCATCGAGACACCTGAGGCTGTGAGTCCACAACTACAACGTTTGCTTGCTATCATGATGAAAATGACCTTGTTTCACTGGCTGAGCTTGAAGTTATCACTATGTAATGCAGGGTGTGCACCCTGCAAATGGGGACATGCAGGGAATTTGGGAACAGCTAGACTGTGCCTGGTCTCCAGGAGTAGTGTGTGCTCTCCTTCCTTGCCCTGTGCTGTGCACAACCAGTGGATCATACCGTGATCACCACTGTTCCACTGTGTCAGCCAAGTGGTAGCAAATGGTGGAGATCTTTTGCTTTATGTCTTCTTTTAAAGTATCTGTTGCTGATCTTACATGTCAACGAATTCAGGTATCTGCAGCAGAGACAGTATCTTAAAGAGTTGGTTAGTATTTGTGGAGATCTCAGCAGAAACACGCAGAAATGCTATATAGTTCTGTAAGACCTGTGCATCAGCTTTATCTAATACTGACCTTGTATGAAGTCCTTGAATGAGATGAACTAGCTCTTATTGCTAGAGAAGAAAATAAAGTTGAAGCAGTTTATACCAGCTGAGCACCTGGTCATTATATCTGATGTTGTAAAAGCTGCTGTGGAAGCACAGGGTAAAATGGCTCAGAATCCCTCAGCAATACAAGAGGCTCTAGGAATCTCTAAGATCAGGGTTACAGAGAGCTCAACTTTTATCTACAGCCTGCTAAACCCTGTTTATAAAATGCTTTAGTTCAAAGAAGAAAGTACTGCACATGCAGTGTTGCATGGATCTCACCTCCTTCACTGGGCCTCTTTTTAAGGATGTGTACGTGGTGCTTTGGAAGTGTGACTGCAATGCTGTGGGTACCCTGAGGTGAAGGTCAGTACTGCTGACTCCAGACCTGCTGTTTCCAGGGGAGGCTGTTTGAGCTGGGGAGGGGGTACTCCCATCCATGGGGAGCCAGACTGGGTTTGAGAGATGATGTAACACCAAGTTAGAGGAATATACTGTCTTGCAAGACTGGGGTTAGTGGCTTCACTCTTAGCTGGCTGTGTGGTGAAAGGCCTTTCTCACTTCCAGGTGGCTTTAACTACACCTCCTCTGCAGGGGAGGGTGTAAACCACAACTGCAGAGGTAAACAAAACCATTGAGCTAGTAGGAGGCACAGTTGCAGGCTCTTGGTTTGTAAAACAATGTAAGCCGCAGCCGCTGTTTCTAGGCTCCCTGTGTCTAAACACATGTCTCATAAAAAGCAGTTATTGAGAAGGCTTTCAAATGTCAAAGCAGAAAGCCACCATGGCCAGGAGCCAACTTGTCTTTGACTGTCTTGGGCTAAGCCTGGGATTGCTCCCCAGGCTTTGATTGAATGACAGTGGGTTTGCCCTGTGAGAAGAGCAGTGTGCCTGACTATCAAGAGGAAACATAGCTCAGCCTGCAAAACAGAACAGGGTGAATTTTGTGGTTTGCTTGCCAAAGTCTTGTTCTTTGAGAGTCTGCTCTGGTCTCATGTATGGTAATGAGAAAGGATGGTATTGGTAAAGGTTGGGCTGCTTTAGTGATGCATGGAAAACTGTTTTCTTCCCTCAACTTGTAGTAGTAATGTCATCTCTCTCTTCAGAAGTTTCTTAGGAAACTGCTTGAATCCTTCCTTCAGTACTTGATATCCTGAATTATCTCAGAGACTGCAGGAAATATTTACTTGGTCTTGTTTGCCCTTCTCTCAACAATGCACACACACAAAAGATAATTTGGAAATACTTGTGCCTTTTGATTGACAATAGAAATCTTTGCTCTGAGTTTTGGCAAAAGGTTCATGGTCCCCAGAATCTTTTCAGTTAACTCTCGTTTCATTTGCATGACTAAACTGTGGTTCTGCATCGCTTCATTACAAAAGATTTGCAAAGCTCCAAATGTGTTTCATTGCTGGAAAAAAAACCAGCATTACATCAGGCTTCTATGTATGGTTAAATTGCTTTCAACTAAAAAAATCTCAATAGCAACAATTCCTTTCATCCCTTCAAATGTAGCCTTAGGCAACAGGAGATGGTGAGGTTTCAAGCCCCAGAAGAATCTGAGTGTGGATGGTGGAAATGACAGGAGATGCCTTCTCTTAAGAAATAATCCTAGTTACTGGCAGTGCAATAATGTAAAACATGGATGATTCACTGCTGGAACTTGCTACCACATCAAGTGTATTGCCATGAATTATTTAGCAGATCTAATTGAATGTTAATTTTGCTATTGGAGATAAGTAGCCATTGAGCTTAGTCTGAAAAATTAATTTATATATGTCATAGTACTGATAACCCCTTAGAACTTACTTGCTATCATCCACAGTGCTGCCTACTTGATGCTGTGGGTTTATACTTTTTGGTTGGTACTACTTTCTCCTGGGATGTCCAGCAGCCCTGAGCTCTCTGAAATTTCACATGCAGGAGGATGTAAATCTCCCAGGATTTCCAAGGTGGTGGTGGTGGTGACTCATCTCCAATGCTTCATTGTCCTTTCTGGAGCATTTACAACAGTTTTGGTCAGGAAGGCAGAAACACCTGGTTTACTGAGTGTTGCAGGAGGGCTTGGGTTTGCTCTGTGCAGCTGACATGGCTCACAGCAGAGATGCTGTGGATCTTCTGAGCCACGCTGGAAATAAGCCAGGCTGTAAAGGAACTGGAAAGCAACTCTGCAATGGAAGCTAGGAAACAGCACAAAGAGGTTGTGTAGGCTAACAAACCTACATTTGGTCTATTGAGGTCAGTATCTTCTACTGGGGATTAGGTAGGATCAAGTAATTAATGAAAAGAATAATTTATACCAGTTTTCTAATCCCTGCAGACATGTAGATGACACACTTCTGCTCTTGACTCTTCTATGTATGGTGGGGGTTGAATTTTTTTTCTTTTTTGGTGAAGAAGTGCAGGGGGTAAGGATGGGCAACAGGCTGCTGCAGAAAGTGCCACTAACACTTTGAGTGCTCTTCTCTGCTGGTCCAGAAGTAGTTCTTCCTTCCTTTTGTGTGCCAAACTTGGTACCTATTCTGGCAGCCTCCCTGCAAGGGTAAGCCATCTCCCTCTGAGTCCCCTAAAGCATCAAGCAGTGCAACTGCCATGCTACAAGGGAGGAGGAGGATGCTGCTGAGTCACCTCATTGCTGAAATTACTCCTGGAGAAGCCAACATGAGGGATACAAACCTCCATTGCTGTAATTCAATAATTTGAAAGTAGCAGAAAAAGCAGCATCGTTTGGGATGCCTAAACTCTGGTCTTAACTACATGATTTAGCATAATAGCCATGTAGCTCCCATAGCTGAAGTGGATGTGCACTGGTTTGTGATGGGGCTGCAGGTCCTGCCACTGCAGAAAGGACTGAATTCTGAAGAAGCTGTTATCCCACTGTTCCTGGTTTTCCTTGTTGGTTATAACTGGCAGCATGGGGGCAGGTATCTTTCTCTTAGGATATACATTTGAATGACATAAAAAAATAATAATTGCAGTCAAAGATAAATTAACCAATCAAGGATTATTTACTGCAAAATTATCCACTTGGTCCATGAAGAAGTAGATTTGCTACTTTGTGAAAGCTGCTTCATGTCAGGTGAATGTGCAGGTCCTAGCAAACCAGAGCTGGATTTGACATCTCCAGAAGAAGGGCTGAGTGAGCTCAGTGGAATTTTTCTGCTTCCAAGTACTCAAGCTTTTCACAAAATAAATGGCCTGAATCAGAGTGATGGTTTTGGCTGCAGATAGGAGGAGGACTTTTGAAATTGTCACTTTGTTTTAAAGCTCTCAAAATTATGTTTCAGTACTTTCAAACTCTTGCACTTTGTTTTGAAATGTCCTTTAATTTGGAAAAAAAAGCTTTCCAGTAAGGGAGCACTGGACCAGGCTGCCCAGGAGGCTGTGGAGTCTCCTTCTCTGGAGACATTGCAGAGCTGCCTGGACACATTGCTGTGTGACCTGGTCTAGGTGATCCTGCTCTGGCAGGGAGGTTGCACTAGATGATCTTTCTAGGTCCCTTCCAACCCCTAACATTCTGTGATACTGTGATTTTAAATTATTTAAAGCAGATTAAAAAAAGAAAAAGTGAGGTTTATTATTTAAAAGAAAAACATCCTTTTCAGATGAACTGCAGCAAGATTGTTCCTCTCTGACCTGCTTTATTCACCAGACTGGAAATCCCATAATTTGTCCATCTCTACAAGAGGTATTAGACACTCAATAAGCAGAAATGCTGATCTCCTAAAACAGGTGCTGCTTATGCCAGTGCTCAGCCTAGACCTTGAGATGAGAGAGCATACAGCCAGGTTGGCCATAGGAAGGGTTTGGATCAAGGAATCCCCTGCTGGCTTTTGGGTACAGAGGTGTGATGCTTCAGCACACAACTGCATTGCTCTTCCTGACATAGCAGCTTTGATGCCAAAGAAGTAGAGCCTGAGTGCTCTGATGCTTGCAGTTTCAGTACGAGTTTCAGAAGTTGTTTCCCACAATATTCTCTCTTTTATTGCTGAGACATGACACTCCAAATTACTCGACTGCAGCATCTGGAGCCATTCAGCTGCGTGCCAGAGCGTGCTCCTTGCTGTGTAGTACAGGGCTGCATCCTGCCCTGCTCTGCAGACTGTGCCTGCTGCCACTCTCCTGGTCCCCTGGTGCAAGGCTGTCCAGCCACCCTCTTCAGTCTCCTGTTGTGGGCAACCTTAATGCTAAATTAAAGGGGATGAATTTGTGGAAATAAGTTGTTTTCCTGGTGCCTATGTTCCTGCTTTGGCCGGAGACTGCCAGAGCTGGAACTCTGCTGCAGCTCCTGTGCCAGAGCTGCAGGGCTCAGAAGGGAGCAGGGTGCTGGAACACACACCTAAAGGGATGTGGAGGTCTGCTGAGGCCAAAAGCCATTTCATAGAACTGTTTTGGTTAGAAAAGACCTTTAAGATCATAAAGGCCAACCATTAACCCAGCACTGCCAGGTTATCTGTAAACCATAGCCATCAATACTTCCAGGGATGGTGACTCAACCACTTCCCTGGGAAGTCTCTCCCAATGGTTTACAATCCTTTCTGTGAAGAATTTTTTCCTGCTGTCCAGTTTAAACTTCTCTTGGTGCAACTCGAGGCTGTTGGTCTTGCTAGGAGAGGTTTTGCTGTGCTTTCCTCCCTGTTCCCATACCCATTTTGGACAACATGGGACACTTACCATCTCCCCTGCTGTATACATACTGCCTCTTCTAAAACTTTTCTAGAAATTTGAGTTTTGCTATGCCCCTGACATCAGAGAAATGGTGCACTCACAACCCTTTGAAATCAGCATCTGAAATAAAAAAGCAGCATATTTGATTGCACTGGATTTGGCCTATGCTAGGCAGCTCTTAGACCCTCTGCTGCAGCAACTTGCTCAGGATTAATGTTATCAGATAAGCATAACCAAAGTGGGAAGGGTCCCAAAACAGTGATAGAGATAAAGCAGAATAATCAGATGCAACATGCCTGTTTTCTCCAGCACACAGGAAGAGATGTGATAGATGGTCACCCCAGCAAAGGCAGATAAGAAAAGCCTTGAGGTAGAGGGAAGAAAATAGGAAGCTATTTCCCATTACCTGTTTGCAATAGCCTGTAGAGTGCTACAAATTAAACTTTATATTATTTTTAGCCAGAGTTATTGTCAGCCTACAGCATTTGGGAGTATTTATGATTCAGAAGAGGTTTTGTGTGCACCCTTTTTTGTCTTTTATGTCACTTCACAGCTGACACACCACTGAGGCTGCAGCTAGGTGAGAAAGCTGCCCAACAGAGCTATGGTGGGGTATGGAAAATGCAATGGGATTTTTTCCATTGAAAGTAGATTTCTGTTTCAAATGTTTCTCCAGCTACACAAACCCTTTTCTCCACTGTCTTCTTTGCTTTATCCACCTCAGTGTGAACCTGGGTCCTGGGGATCCTCATATTCACAGCAAGGCTTTGGCATCATGATTGTGGTCCTCTGAAGCCTTGTACATATATGTTTGCACCACATACCAGAGTAGTCCCTCTTCTCCTATAGCAGTAACTGCATGTGTGGCACAAGTGGTGGTGGTACAGGGCATTTCCCAAGCAGGGAGGAGGCTTTGCTCCCTGCCTGTGGCTTGTGCTCCCTGTGAGCATCATGCACAGCCTGGCCTTGGAGGCTTGCTGCTGTGCTTATAGGCTTGAGCACAGAGAGCAAACAGAGCCTGACAATCACTGTCACAGGTCAGCAGTGGCTGTTTGACTGCATGGATGTCTCCCAGCTTGGCAATTTGTCCTGCCTTGCTCCCCATTTGGAGAAGGTATTAGTTATGCTGTAGGAGTAACCCCAAGAGGTAATTTGATCCCAGCATTGGGGGTTTAAAGGCTGTGAATTGGTGCACTGGCTTACAGGCTCTTACTGCACTTTATTGGATAGGACTGTACAGATGAACAGGGCAGTCAGAGGTACATTCACTTTGCTCTTGCTCTATTTTCTATGGCAAAGCACTGACTTGGGGAGGATGGTGGTAAAGCTAGTGTCAAAGGGAGAACAGCAGACCTAGAGAGCATTAAACATGAGCAGGTCAAAAGCTTTGGGAGTTGCATGTAGGCATCCGAAAGCAGAATAGAATGCAGAACTTTTGCCAGCTGAATTGAGAAGTGGCTCTCATTAAATTTGCAAAGAGCTGTTGGCAGAAAGGTTAGATTCAGCAGTGGGCTGTCAGTGGCTGGTGTCTGGGCCCTAGTGCCATAAGCTAGGAGCCACACTGTGTTCTGTGACCCTTGGGATGGGCAGTTTCCCTCATCCCTGCATGAGAGGAGGGTGGTGGTTGAAGGGTCTCTGCTTCAGGAGGCTTTGCAGGCAAGAATGCCACCCCAGCTAGGCTCCCTCTGGGCAAGGGTCCCCTGAGGCTTCACTGCCAGCTCTGTGTGAAGTGAAAGGCACTGAAGACACTTAAAAAGCACCACTGCCATCCCTAAAACATGCTTATCAAGCTGTTTTAATTCTCTTCATTGTTATGTTTTCTGGGCCATACTCTCCTCTCATGGGTATTGCAGGTAAACTTTACCTTGAGGGAACTATAATGGCTCTTGAGCTGTACACTGAGTGTCTTTGCACCCATTAATGGCACAATCAGTGTAACACAGCTTATCTGCCCTGCTGTTATAACTGATTGAGCAAGATAATGATGGTTTGACTGGCAAAGGGACCTTCTTGGGATTTGATTTAAAAGATTTTTGGTGAAAGTAGAAGGGATGGATCCCATAAAAATGAGGGCACAGATGGGCTGAGTTCTTTCTACCACCAATCTGCATGGTAGGATACAGCTAGAATGTTAAATGAATGAATAGGTTGTACCTGTTTCACAGCTGAATGAGGAAGAGGATTATTTCTACACATCTGGAATTTACTGACCCTCCCCTGGCAGCTGTTTTGGCCCTTGCTCCTGCCCAGCCTTTTGATGCTGCTGAGCTTTATCTTCTGCTGAAGTCCTGCAGCTTGCACAAGGAAAGCAGTTATCTGGGGTAGAAACCTCTTGAATGACTGGGGAAACTGGTCTGTGGTGGAGGACAAGATGGAGAAGTAACAGGGAACAGGGAAGGCTGTCCTGGACTTGCTTGGAGAGTGTGGGTAAGCAGCCATAATCTGGGGGAGTAGAAAGGAGAAGAGCTGGAGAAGGAGGGCCAAGAAAATGCAATAGCCACATTCCTTAGTTTCATAGATCTGTGGCAGATTACGATTGTCCTGAAGAGCTAATGTGGAGTTGGAGCACCAGGAAATCAATCCATAGGAGTTTGTGCATTGATCTGTTTGGAAGCATTAACCTGAGGAATTTCTCCATCTGCACTTGTTTTCATTTGGGTGCCTGTTCTCAGGGATTGATTTTCTTAAGATCTGAGCATTGAATTAGATGTTTTTCTGGATGCATTGGTTCAACCTCAGCTTTTCTAAGTAGCCATCACCTGGGATTTCACCTAATTTGACTTTGTTATTGAGATCCACTGACAGTAAGCAATAGGCTTGTGACTGCATTTTCCTCAGCAGCCCTTTAAAGGGCAGAGAGCTCTTTTTTATCTGTAAGGCTTCACTGTGTTTTCACACAAGTGCTGCTGGAAAGGGGGAAAAAGCCAGCCATCACTGCACAAGAAAGTCATGTGTGGGGCTGAGTTCCTACCCCAACAAAACATGATGGCCTCTTGACAGATAAAGACAACACCACAGGGTCATCTTTTCTTAGAAGTGACGTGCATAGACACACATGATGTTCATGTAAATATGTGTGTGTGTATATGTATTTCCTTCCCAAGTTGCTTTGTTGTCCTCTGACCATAGAGAAATGAGAGTGGAGCCTTAAATAAAGGGAGAGGCTGGTGGTCCTAGGCTGCATAGTTCTGGTGAAAAAGATTTTTGGGGAGAGAATTCACAGGTTATAGCAGAAGGCTATGGTAGAGGCTCCCCCATTACATGTGCTTGGTGAAGGTGCTTCCTACCTTCCAGCTAATCTTGTTTGGGTGCAGCCATGCCTGCCTCTTGCTGTTGCTCTTGCTGTGTGCTCAGCCCCTTTAGTGAAAGGAGTAGATATCTGTGCAAAAATTGCTAAACTGGGCATTAATATAGTCTCAATTCCCCTCTCTTCACCTCCCTCAGAGGCTTTCTGCATTCTCCTGCCCATTGCCTTTCACTTAGCACTAGTGGTCCCAGGATGGACTGCCCTGAATCACAGTGGCACTGCTTCAAAATACCTGGAAATGGAGCCAATGCATAGTTACAGAAATAAGATTGATTTTTGTCCTCTGTAGTCTTAGCACCTCTTTACCTTGAACCTATGAAGAGCTCAACATGCAGGGGTCAGGTTGGAGTGAGATAAAGCACAGTTCGTTCCAGTGGTGTTCTGTATGCAGGGTCTGAGCTCCGGTGCACTGCACTAACAAAAGCTGATAACAAATAGATATGAAACACCTTGGAAATGTTAACTTATCCTCAAAAGCCTATTTCTTGAAAACTTCTAAGCAACACAAAGCTTCATCCTAGACAGTCTGCTCCCTTCTCTTTATTTTAATAAGCAAGAAAGATAGCATATGGCTGGAAAGGATGCGACAAATATTTTCACATTCACACAGCTCAGGAAAGAAATGATGCTGCAAAACTTCAAGAAGTCTCAGTTTCAAAGTGCAGAGATGACCAGACAGGAGAGAAATTTGGGAGCAGTGAGGTCTCAGGCATGAGAGTGCTTCTCCTCCTCAGCTGTAGGGTCCCATCTTTTCCCTGTGGGTTGAAAGTGGCTGCATAGGCTGTGGCCTTCCAGGGGATATTTTATTGTTGACCTGCATTGCAAGAGCAGCCAGAAGACCAGGTTTCTGTCATGCCAGGCTCTGTTTAATGCAGTATGCACTTGCTCTCCCCAGCTGCATTTTCCTTGTACTCCTTCTGAAGTCGAGTTTGCTGCTGAACTCCTTGTGTGGGTACACTGTGACCCATTTCAGTTCAAATGAACTAGGTTAGCTAAAGCAGTGTAAAATGTAGGTCCTTTGCTATTTTGCTTTGCTTTGAGAGAAATCCATTGGATGCAGAAGACCAATCCCTTGGCTGATATGTCAATGTACCTCCTTTGGTGGAGGCTCACCTCTTTGTTCCAGCTGCAGTTCTTGCTCTGCACCTGGCACAATCTATCCTGTGTGGTGTTTATTTTAATAGCCTGATAAAGCTATTATTCTCAGGGGAGATAGAGGCTGGTAGCTGTGTGTTTAGGAAAAATCTGCACCCATACAGATTCCATAACTATTTGCTTCAAAGATGTAAACACCACATTACCCAATTAAAGGAGTGTTCTTAATAATTTATCAGGCAATTAAAGCATTCATTGCCCTTTATCCCAGAGAGCTCCACCAGTGATATACAATCTGAACCCAAGTTAAAATGCTACAATAAATGAACAGTGATGCAATGTATCAAACATAATGAGAACATTAAGGCAATGAAGGGTGGTTTATCAAGAATGGAGGATGTAACACAGTTAGTGAAGCTAACTTAATTTCTGGAAATACCACTGCTCTTTAGGAGTGGGACATGGAGGGGACATGTTTGAGAAGAAATCTCAGTAATATGTTCCAGGGAAAACTTACCCGTTACAGTGTTAGAGATGGAAAAAATCTGTCTCACAAGTTGTTATTAATAAGCCTCTTGAGAATGTCATGAGAAAGGGAAATGAGCAACTGAAAGAGAAGGATTATAGCAGAAGCAGTGTTCCAGCTTAGATCTGACTGCTTGTCATGATACAATATTGCTTCCTAGTCACGTAACGAGAAATGCAAGAGCAAAAGGGGCAATAAAAAAAGCAATTACTAATTCTGGCCTGCATGTTTGGGTTTTTTTTTTTAAAAAAATGACCCAAGAGGTTAGAAGTTCAATTCACACTGAATTGTGATCAGATTTGGACTGTTAATTTCCCTTTTGAAAATCTCAGTCACTACTGTAAAAACACCAGAGTCTTGGTGGTACCAAATCTCCTCTCTGTGCTGCTACCTCTGCTCCTGGGAGCTGCTTCTGCTAGTATTTTGTGGTGTGAAGATGTGTAGGTTGTGTAAATATATAGTTGGAATGTGTGTTGTGCTGTGGGTGGAGGAGGAATGATGGTTTCACCTTCCTATTTTTAATAGTATCTTGAGGTGGGGGATGAGAAAAAGGCCACTATTATTGCTTTTCAAGAACTATTCCTGAGCCATTCAATTCTGGGTATGAAAAAGGATGGGATAGAAGTGAATAGAGATAGCAAAATGGTGGTCCTACAGTCTGCCTTTCCAAGCTCTGAGGCTCAAACCTGTTGGCAAGTGATTTGCTTTAATAGGAAAACCCCAAATGAGAGTTGTTCTCTGGCCAGAATTTGAGATGGGCTTAAAAATATTCACAGCTACTTTGATTGTGGGCATGAATGTGGCATACTTTGAAACCAGATTCCTACGATAATGCTTTCAGTGGGTGAATTTTTGATCTTCCTATGGTGATACCCTTTATCTATCAGTTTAAGAAAGAACTGCCCTGTTCAAGGCACTATTCCATGCTTATTGGTTTATTTGTCAGTCTTGATAGACCTGTATGGCACCTGTGGAAACTATGGTTATTAGTGCTGGAATCTTAGCCCAGCATCTTGCATAACAAGAAGCTAACTGACCATAAGGTATGTTGTGGAGTCCACTGCATGCAGCAAGGACAAGGAGGACGTGAGCTCTATTCCTGCCTCAGTTACTGACTTGCTTCCTAACTGTGGGTGTTTTGTGCTATTATTATTTTTTTCCTTTGCTTATTTGGTCTCTTGTGAACTCTTTGGAGAATGAACAGCTGCTTGCTTCTGCAGCATTGTGTGGTGCTTAGCACTGTTACTATATGGCAACTCGTAACAATAGCAGGGAGGGATATTGGGTAGTGAGCTTTATATTACCTAATTTGGAGTGGATTATACGGACTAGAACAGTGTAATTGAGTGCAGGGCTCATTTTTTCCCCACCACTTGCAGTATATATTAACTCCATTTATTTATACTGATGTGTTTTCTCCTTCACGTGATGCAAAGAAGAGTCAGCCTCCTGTTAAAAACTCCCCAAAGACTTTTGGAGCCAAGATCTGCTCTTTACTACATAGTAGAAAGCTTTTGTAGTTGTTGCTAGTCTCTGGAAGATGCTACTTCCAGATGTACATTTAGCTTTGACATCCTAGCCTGCCCTCCCTGGAGTAATAGGCTGGGGAGCTGGACACTTTTGGGCAATCCCCTGTCTTAGTTTAGGGAATAACCATTTCCATAGGGATAAAATATTTTGGTTTGTCAAGTCACTTGAGAATCAAGTTTTTCACTGGACATTTGAAAACAAAAACCACATCTAAATAAAAACATGAGCCACAAAACCAAGAGCAAAATATGTTTTTAGTGTGATGCAAATAACTTGGTTTTGCTTTAACTCAGCCAGCTCTTAGTACTTTGAAGGTTAAAGCAGGTATCACCCTCTTTTAGCTTCAGAAAGATACCCAGAAAAAGTGATAGCCCTGTTTCTGCTATTAGGAGCCTGCATGTCCTTGTCTTTGCCTCTTGCCTTTTACACTTAGTTCCCTTCTTTTTGCAAATGAGCATTTGGATGCTGTTCAGCCCAATGGGGGACTACAGCTGTTCTTTCCCTCCACATTCTTCTGGTCATCTGGCTGGTATTTCTACTGTGTACCTAAACTTCCCCACTCCTGGATTGACTCTGCATTTCTTTGCAGCCTTTTGAAGGCAGAGCAGTAAGACCTTTTGTATTGTTATGAGATTAAAACCAAAATAAATACCCAGGCTTTGTAGGAAAGTCATAACTATTTTCTCCTGACTTAAGATGCTTAAATGAAAAATGGCTTGTGTGGTTTACTGATGCTCCATCTCACTGTAGGGTTATAGGGGCTGCTGAAGGTCCCTCTGCGGCTACATACAGCCATAATTTCCTTTCTATAACTGCTGCTGCTTAGTATAAAACTTAGAAGAAAACCTGAACCAAAGCCAAACATCCAATATCCTATCCTTACAAACTCAGGAAAAACTCAGCTTTAAATTTGCTGTGAAAATATTTGATTCATGATGAATTTCTAGGTGGGGGAGGGAAGAATGTAAAATTGTTGCCTTGCAGAAACCTTAAGAATTTCAGCAGCTTGGAAGAGAGATGTTCTTTTTGATGACTGCCTGAATCTTGCTCATGTCATGTAATTTATGTTAATTAAATGCTGATGGAACCTGAATAAGCATATTGATGGAAGATGTATTTGAAATACTGTTATTAATTCATCATTCAGTAGCTAGGGCGTGAAATACATTCCTAGGCTCTGATTTGGGACATTTCATTTTTGATATCATCAAGATGTCTCTTTCCTACAGAAATAATCCTTTAATCTATCATTTAAAAAAACAACACAAAAACAACAGAAACAAACAGCCAAAAAAAGACAACCCACCAAAAACTCATTGGAGGCATTCTGGTTGAACAGCACTGAAGTAGTAATTATTTAGGTAGTCTCAGAGCTATAGCACATACTGATCACAATTCTCCAGGCAAATGGACATATAACATTACTGTAAAATATTTATAACACTCAGGTATGAAGAAGGAGAACCTCTAAATTCAACTGCATATGCTGTATTGCACCCTAAGCTTACAATTTGGCAAGTGTAGAGATCTGGCAACCTTCCTGGAGTTATGTTTTGTACCTAAATCCTTGACTCATTTGTAGTGAGTTGCAGCCAGGTCTCAGCATCTTCCACTCATCTAGATGTGAACTGAGGCTGGCTGCAAACTTGACCTTATGACAACGTGATGCTGGAACACTGGTGGTGTCCACTTGATGCAGAAGGCCTGGGACTGCTCCAGCAGGCAGACAGTGGCCTCAGGGGTTAGAGATGATCCTTACCCCTGCTGAACCTCTCCTGACAGGGTTTCCACTGGCACCAGTGCTTGGGGGTTAGCCCTGGCTGACCCTGACCTGCCACCTAAGGAACTTTGGCAGTTGAAAGCATGGAAAAGAGGCAACCTTGCCTCAGCTGATGGACTCATCACCTCTCTTGCACAATAGTCTAATTACAAGCAGTTAGGCCAGATGAGTCTAGAGAGCATCCCAGACAGTGCATCACTGCTGTGCCTGCTGCCAGTGCAGGTATCTGACTAAAGAGATCAGAGTAAAGATGTTCCAGATAGCTCAGACCCTCAGCTGCAGCTGAACTAGGAAGCAAACTCTGCAAAACAGTAGAATAGGACATTGTGAAGTACAAAAGGCTAAGAAATAGTGGTAATGATATTTTAATACAAACCTGAGAGTTTGTCTTCACTGAAGGGGGAGTATTGTTATTAACTTCTATGTGTTTTGGATGAGGTCCCAGGTGGTTATGGCTCTCATAAGAAGTCCTGAATAGCTGGAGGGAGGGAATGGGAGACTGTTTCCCACCATGAGATGATGTTTACTGGTGCTGAAGTTGGTTTCATAGATGATCTGTACATGTTTGGTATTTTATAAGCTCATTTGAAGAATCAGCAGTGCCCAGAAATATAACTGCTTCTATTATCCTGAGCTCCAGTGAAAGAAGGGCGGCACCCTGATCTCCAAAAATTACAGTCCTTTGCTTAAAGGTTGGTTCTGTAGCTTGTACCACTTGTTATGCTTCTTGTCACTGAGAGGAAGGACTGACACATGCTGAGGGAGAGGGGAGGTCTAACCCCAAATGCAGGAGGAGGCTGTTACATGCAATTCCCATGGAAACTATAGCATCTCTAAAAGGGCTTTTCTCCTTTTGTGGGACCACATGAAAGTGGGTTCTGATTTGTCTGCAAAGGTTTTAACACTTTAAAAAACATAAGACTTACAGCATTCTCTCTTCTACTAGAGCATCATTAGTTCAGGAGATGGGGAAATGTTGGTGTTGACAAGTGTTATGTTAATGCATAAGGATGTTCATGCTTTCCCAACCACTACATTGAGCCGTGGGGATGAGTTCAGAAATGATGGAGAAACCTAATGATAAGGTTCCCTGAGACAATTCCAAACGTAATAGAGAATGGAATGAGGTGAGCAATGAAAATCAGGGTGAAATTTGCCAGCTGACTGAAGCTGAACTAACTGTGGGCACTGCTGAAGGAAGCTGTCCCATCCTTTCCTCTTAGATGTGCAGATTTTGTTACATTCTTCACCCAGTGCCTCCACATAAGTGGCAAGATGAGTTGTCTTTAGAGCTGTGGGGTTAGTTTTCAGGTGAATTACTGTGCTTAAGTCAGTAGATTTCTACTCTTGATTAGGACAGAATAAAGCTGTGGCATTGCCAAACTGTGCTGGTCAATTGGATTTATAACATGGTAACCGGTAATGCAGTAGGTTGGATAGATGGGTGTATGTGACAGCTCTGCAGTGGGGAAAAGTTGGCTTCACAGTGCTCTTAAGTGACTGAATGTATTAATATCGGGTTTTAGCTTCCAGGGACCTTTATATTGCACCACTGAGAGAGAAATTAAGATCTGGGAAAAGATTTCTTTGAGCATCTGCATGGAAAGGACAGAGGTGTTCCAGATTGCAAACAACCACTTTTTCCTTCTGCTCCCTGCAACTTAACAACCTCAGAGTCATTCTGTGTTTTGCTTATAACCATTCAGACTGGTGAATTCTTTTTAGGTGTAATTTCTGTGGCTGCTCAAATGGTAGCTGGAAATCTTTGCTTCCGACTTTTAAGCCATCAGGTTGCTTAGAAAAAAGTGGGTTTAGCCTATTGTGTTTTGCTGAGGGGATTGTGGTATTCAAGCAGGTTTGAAAGGGAATGGAAAATGGTTTGTGTGCTTCTATACAACAGAGAGAGGAGGCTGCTCACTATAATTGGCAGTTAAGGCTGTGCTTGGGGAAGGCTCTTGCTATCCCAGAAATCAAAGGTGTTCATTTATATAACTTTCTTGACTGCTTTCTGCTAATGATGGTGTCTGGCCAGGTAATCCTAGTTATTAACTATCATAATACATGGATAGTTCTGTGTAACAGGTGCAAAAGTGGAAATACTGAGAAAGTGCTCTTTGTCCCCCCAAACCATTTGGATCTCTAGAGGATCAGCTGGAAAAGGTCCTCACAGGAGGCTTGCTTAGGAGCTACCTGCATCTCATGCTGGTTGCACTCATGGATTTGGCCATCTCTATAGCCTGCAAACTTGTATTTTCCCACCCTAGCAATCAGTCTTCAGTGTTAAGATGTTTTCATGATAGTAAGATTTGAGACTATTGCTTGCTAGGTGTGGTATTTGCCTCTGGTTTTGGCTTCTTCACATCCCAAGGTTGGGACATGGTGCACAATCAGAAGCTGTGTGGTCTGTAGAGCAAAGCACAAGAACTTCTAACTTCTGGGTCACACTCACGTCCTCTTTGTTTTTGTGTTGTTGTGGCTTTATGTACATCCACTTGCCTGGGGACTTGTCATCTTATTTGTAATCTATTGTTTTAATTATTTTCTGTGAAGGTGCTCAGAGACCTTGGGGTGTTGAGAGACAAAGACATTATTTATTCATTAATTATTCATTATTGCTAACTACCTGCTGTGACATAGCTGTCTGCAGTAAAGTCTCTGGGTGAACCCTCTCCCATGGATAGGAGCTTAGCTGCTTTATTTGCCAACTCGGGGTAAGATTGCTACAGGAACTGGGGAGAAAAGTAGTTACATTTGGCCAATAACTCTTTTTCTGATATGAACTCTAAGAGTTTCCCTAAAAATCACCAGATGGAATACAGGCTCCCTAATCAATGTCTAAGGGTCGTAATCTATTGTTGATATGACCCAGAATTGCCAAGAGAGGGATAAGAGCTTTAATTGCCCTGGGTTTCGCTTAAACTCTGTCTCCTCCTTCCTCTGCAGCTTCACCAAGGTCTGAAACTACTTGTTTTACCTCTGCAACTCAGTGCACAGGTAGGCATCTTCTCTGTGTTTTGTTTGAAATGTAGAAATGAACACAGGAATGTTAAAAATAGAAATAACCCTGAGTTGAAATATTTTCCCCTTCCTTGCTGCCTGCCTCGTGCACCAGACCTCAGTCATATTTCATCTGAGATTGCTGAAGCTGGAACTACCCAGTGCTAATCTCAGTGATGGTTTTCTCAGAGAGATCCTTGGTCCCAATTCTTTATGAGCTTTTACTCACTTCTTGTCCCTCTGTGATATGATTTCCATGAGTTCCTGATTGCTACAAAAAAGAGGCCTGCAGCAAGCCTCCAGATTCCATCCTGCCTGATTTCCACAGCAGGAGACACATGGTCATGGCCAAAATGCAGTGGCTCCAGCCTGCCTTCCTCCCTAATGCTGTAGTTCATTGCACCTCTTGGTACTAGGTAATAATTGTGTGATTTAAAACTTGGGTAGAGGATTCTGAGGTCTGAGCTCTTGTCCTGTTTGGGGCTGTGCTCCTCTGCCACATGAGGCTGTGGGTCAGGTGGGGCGGCCCCCAGTGCAGCTGCTGCTGTAAGACATGCTGCTTTGGAGCTGGTTAAATACAACTCTCACTAACAAAAACTTCAAACAAGGTCCTTTGAAACCTCAGGGAAGTTTTAACAGGCTATAGGAGATCTGTTTTAGTGTTTTGTTTAAAATAACTAGTAATCGCAGAACTTTTGACTTTTAGCTTGAGGGGAAACCTCATTTGTTAATTAATGGATAATGGATCAGAGAGGTTGAAATACCTCAGATGGATTGATGAGGCCAGACCTCTGGGGATGGGAAAACAGACTGGAGGGACTGGTGGTGGAGGAGAGATGTGTAAAATCTAGTGATAGTGCTTTGTCCTCCCAAAAGACACTCTCTTCAGGGACTATTGCAGCAACCTGAATCTGTGTCTGCATTTCTGGAAATAAAGCTCCTCCATACAGTAAAATCAATGCAGGCTTCTGGGCACTGTCATGAGTAGCAGGTCCAGTGAGACTGTTGGTAGAATTTTTCAGTGTCTTGAGATCATTTCTGGGAGCTCTGAAACTGAGATAAAACCCACTTTGGCTTCATAGTCTCATCAAAAAATCCCCCTGGGACACTGTGTTCACCTGACTGCTCAAGAAGTGCTTGCATCTGCTACAATAAGCAATGAAATTAAGTCTTTAGTGATATGAACAGTTTTTCTGATGGTCCTGGAGAGGGGAGAAAGTAAGTCTGGCTAAAAAAATCCTGGTACTGGAAGGATAGATTGAGCACCCAGCATTGCTGTCAGCTGTTTAATGGAAGACAGCTCAATCACTGGCAGGATCAATCCCTATGGATTGAGCCCATGGCTATTATCAACTTTTCCTGTGTCCTTGCTGCTTGTAAATTTAACTTCACCTCTCAGTAATTTTAAATGAAAGGCACAGTAGTGCTGTAGAGAAACAAAATGCTTTCCTACCATGTTGTGTTTTGAGTACACCTCTGTATGAAATTTAGCTTCTGCTTGTTGTCTGTGCAGGCTTGTAGCTTGAATTTGTACCTCTCTTCACTCTCTGCTGTGGTTGAGCGCATTAATAGTATGATACAGCTGGGATGGAGCTGTCTCTGCCCCTCCACTTTGTAAACACTTTAAAGAAAATGTTCTTGGGAGAGCACAGCCCATTACACACAGTTGTGAGTCTCTCTAGCAGAATTGCACATATTATTAAATGGTTAGTGTCTTTAGATGTTTTGCAGGGTGGTTCTCCCTCTGTTGCTCTCTCCAGTACTCCTGGTTTTCCTATGCTCTTGGAGCTGTGTGAAAGTAAGGCTCGAGTATTTTCAGTCTCTTGCTAACATTACCCTGAAAGCAAGGTAGGAAATATGCTTGCACTTGCCAACAGCTTTGGAGCCATGCTGCTCAGCTGCCACCTCCATTCAAGGGGACCTTGAAAAGGGGCATCAGTGACCACCCCAAAGCTGTTGGGACAGTGGCTGAGTGCTGCTGGCTCAGCTGCTGGAAGGTGATGGCCTGGAGCTGGGGTGAGGAACAATGGAAAAAGCCTCTCAGTGCAAGCTCCAAATTAGGCTGAAGACACACAATGAGTATTTTTAGCTTCCCTGCTCTCCCCAGCACTTAGGTGTTCATTCTGTAGCACCCTGCTCTGTTTGCCTACAACTGTCTGTCTCTCACAGTCCTCCTGTCAGCCTCGTGTCAAAGCCAGGCACGAAGCCAATGACTGGAGGCACTGGATACAGCAGCAACAGGAGTATTTCATGCCAAAACTACCTCCTAGGCCTGGGTTAATGGAATACCACTCAAATGCTTGCTCAGTTTAACAAAAAAAAAAAAGAAATGTCAACATGTCCTGGCAGCTGAAGGCCTCAGTGTGTAATTGCGTAGAGACTAAAATTGTGCAGGAAGTGATAAACCCTGAGAGTTTCTCAGCATTATGGGAATGAATACACCATACACAATCATTGGACAGTATCATCTAAATTATTACCTTCTCTATACCTCCCAGCTGTACTATAATCCTTCATAGTGCTGCTTCTCACCGTGCAAGAAGCAATGAGGAGCCCAGTGCTTCAGATTGCTTTTCATACAATGGAAGTGCAACATTATTGTGACAGCTATTCTGTTTGGTGCTCGGGTGCCTGGAGCACATCCAGAGCTGTCTACCCTGCACCTGTGAGACTAGCTGAGCTAATCTGACACTGCATCTGCCTACTCTGTCCAATGCTCCTCATAAATAAACAGTTCAGACCAACATCTGTAGAAACTAGATTTTACAAGCCTTATTGCCACATATATTTTAATCTTTGCTCAGAGGAGAGAGAGAAACAGAAGTCTAAATGGATCCTACCTTTAACGCAGTTGCCATAGTGAAACCAAACCTCTTGCATGCAAAGGGTGTGAAAAGGCAAAAGTTTGTTCTTAAAGCAAATGGGTTCATTATAGGGAAAATAGTAAGAGAGGGAAGAACCACAGAGAAGGCATGATGCTCTGCTGGGGGAAATTCAGGTTGGATGTTAGGAAGAGGTTCTTTAGCCACAGAGTGGTGGATCATTGGAACAGGCTCCCCAGTGAGGCAGCCATGGCATCAAATCTCATGGAGTTTAAGAAGCACTTGGACAATGCTCTTAGACACATAGTGTGACTTTGGGGTTGTTGTGTGCCTAAATAGGAGTTAGACTCAATGATCCTCGTGGGTCTCTCCCAACTCTGGATATTCTGTGATTCCATGTGAGACAAAGAAGCCATTAAAAAAGGCTGTAACATGTTTCAATTCTGTTGCTCTCAACAGGTCTCACCAAAGCATAAACCCACAAGCTTTCAGGCAGAATATGGTATTGATGGGGATGGGACTGAAAAACACAAATAACAGAAACTGGCTCTGATGTGAGGAGAATGCTTGAGTTTTTGCTTGAGATTGTTTTGAAACTTCTCTCCAAATCCTATCTGTCTCAGTCTGTCAAGAAGATGTATACATGTACATAGGATGTGCTCAACTGCTGAAATAGCAGCAGGAAGATCTATTATGGATGAATACAGAACTTTGTAAGTGGGTACCTGCATGTCCAACACAAAAAACAACCCTCTTTGCTATAGTGTGTGCTGCCTGTTGCAATCTTCTAGTGAGCAAAATACGGTACAGAAAGCTAACAGCTTTTTGCTAGCAGCTTCTCTTCAAATGGAGAATTGGTTGTGAGATGTGACACTACAAAACTTGTAAAAATTGTAACTGATGATCAGAAAGTAACATTTTCCAGAGAGAAAGAATTTTCTCCTTGGTTTTAAAGACCCTGTTAAGCTAATTTAGCCAACTCTGTAGGGTAGACAAGTGCTGCAGCTGCTTACAGCTCTCCTACTCTCGAAGTGCATACAGATGCTCTCCACATTCCCCTTCTGTCCAGTCTTTGTGGCTATTTTGATCCCAGGCATATTCTGCAAGCACCTGAGAAAGTCTGCACACTGGCATTGCTCTGTCTCCAGCCAAAAGGGCTGTTTGCCTACTCCTGTTTGCTGTGGAAGCACTGGAGGGTGGTGGAAAGTGAACTACAAGGACACCACATGGATAAGTTTGGGGATCCTTCCATTAGAAAAGCAAAACAGGACCCTGTATCAAGGTGTTTTTTATTCAGTCTTTCTATTCGTCACAACATGCACATGAAGCCATCCTCCCTTGACCTGTGAGAACTGGTCTGTGAAGATCGTGTGCCACTTGCAATCATTACAAGGTCATCCTATCCAGCATGGGGCAGATCCTGGGGCTTTTACTCAGATTTTTCTCAGCCATTATTTCAAGCTAAAGTTCTCCTTTAGATAAACCATCTGTATTTAAAGATGAGTTAATGTTTACATTATTCCCACAGCAACTGTCTCATTTCTAGGTCCCCTCCTTTCACCTTGCAGTGTGTCTGGCTCAAAGACCTCATTTTGCCTTGAATGAGGCCAAAGGTGGGATGTTATTGTTTGACCTGGCTATAGCCAAAGTCAATGCAACTTGTCTTTCTCTCATCCTGTTCATTTAATGTGTTTCAGGGTAGGGTTTTGTAGCTGGTGATGATGTCTGCAGTAGTGCTATGGTGTGGTAAGCAAACCTCTAAACCCACTGTGGCTGTAGAAAATATATTTGCCCCAGTGAGCTTGCTGTGCAGGGCAAAGGTAGCTGCAGTATGTTGAAAAAAGACACCAAATATAAGGACCAAAGGTACTACTAATAAGCAAGAAACTCTGCTCTGTGTGTACATAGGAAGCTTCTGATCAAAAGCAGCCTCTTTTTTTAGATCATGGAAACTAGTAATGAAAAATATCTGGGTTTTTTTAAACTGGTACAAACAAAAGGAGCTCATTCTCCCCTCCCTGCAATTTGTCAGTCTCCAACTTCTCACCTCCTGGTTGCACAACACAAAACTGGGATTTTATTGGAGGAAATAAAATCCACTAAAAAATATTTTTATAAAAACAATCTGATCCCTGAGACTGGGAAAAAAAACCCCAACATTACAGCTGCAGTATTTAATATAATTTAAAAGCTGATTACCCTGCATGTGAAATAAATACTTTTCATAAAGCTTTCTACTACATACAGTATACACTTTAATTTGTATTAATGGCTCCTGAGGAGCCATCAGAGTTTATCAAGAAAGTAATATGCATTTTAAAAGCATTCAAATAGAGATTTACATGATAA
Organism: Bucco capensis; assembly: GCA_013396975.1. Taxonomy (NCBI): domain Eukaryota; kingdom Metazoa; phylum Chordata; class Aves; order Piciformes; family Bucconidae; genus Bucco; species Bucco capensis. The sequence continues at coordinate 359,302 of VWZO01021727.1, read as the reverse complement.
ACCTTAATGACTCCGGAATGCCTTGTTAGCTATGTTACACTCCAGAAGCAGTCACTTACTTCTGGCAAATCAGATAATTCGAGAAGCCATGAAAAACTTCAGCTCAGAATTCAGCTGCCATTCAAGCACTCGCTAGGATTTATTTCATACATTAAGGGACACTTTCCCCCTCAACCTTTATATGGCAAGTGGCTGGTTTGTGCTTAGGAACATCGCTATGATCCCTTCTAAAGAAAACAACCTGTTAAGCTTTAAAGCTTATTATTTATCTTGTAATGGCCTTAGATCCCTGGCAATATTTCCCTGCAAATGTCCTGTCAGCCAGATGCTAAGTAAGATATCAGTATAAACTGCTTTCACAATATCTGTGAAATATGGCTGGAAGATAACATTACTGAGATGATGTTTTTAAATCATGGCAAAAGCCAGTCAGTAAATTGATAGCTTCTGTAAAGCCAGTGGAAAAATTAATACTGTGGAGAAGTGGGGCTAGCAACTGAATTTCCCCCAGCAAGATGAGATCAAAGCAACAGTGAAGATGAAAAGTCGATAATTCTTAATTGGGCAGAAGCTTAAGACTCCTATGATACAAAGACTTGCATGCAACAAGAGAAAAATACATCCTAGGAAATAACTACGTGCTCCAGGTAAAAGGATTAACAGGCCCTTCTATGTCCTAGTCCAGAGAATTTTTCTTTAAATGTACTTCTTAGTGAGACTAGTCATGTGCTTAAAAGTGAGTGATTTACCCTTTTTTTCTTACCGAATTCTTAACTGACTTTCTCATGCTGTCGGCTCTCCATTTTCTGGCTGTTCTCTATTTGCAGTTGTTCTTTTGTGGACAGCCTCACTTTGTGCTGTGGTTGGTGCTGCTAGCTGCTCAGCTTCATCATGCTAGCTGGGCATGAATGGTTGCCTGCCCCCCCAAAAAGGGAGCCCAGACACACCCTCTGCATCAGCATGCAGCCAGTGTGCTGCCACAGCACTGCCTAGAAGACACGCTTCCCCTTTGAGTTTCTTGTGCCCTGTGGGTTTACATGTTCTCTGTAACTTTGGAGGAAAACTCTCTGGAGCATGGTTTTGAGGGGGTTGCAAATATTTGCATATTCCACTGCTATCTAGAGTGAACTAATGAGAGCAGAAGAACAGGTTTTAAGTAGAATCATAGAACAGTTACAGCTTGAAGATCATGAGTGCAGCCTTTGTCCTAGCCCTATCAACTTACTAAATGATGCCCCCCAATGCAACATCTACCTGTCTCTTAAACACCTCCAGGGATGGGGACTCAAGCACCTCCCTGGGCAGCCTGTTCCAATGGCTCACAACCCTTGCAGCAAAGAAATTCCTCCTAATGTCTAGCCTGAACCTCCCCTGGCACAATTTCCAGACATTTCCCCTTGTCCTATCACTCTCCACTAGGGAGAACAGACCAGTCCCTGCCTCTCTACAACCTCCCTTCAGGTAGTTATAGAGAGCCATGAGGTCTCCCCTCAATCTCCTCTTTTCCAGGCTAAACAGGTCCAGTACTTTCTATATTTCTATATTTCTGAGACATAGATACCAGAGGGTCTTAGTCAGCTGGAGCAAACTTGGATAACTAGCAGCTGGTGAGGCAAATTGTTCTGAAAGATTAAAAGCCTTAGCTTATCTTGAGTGGCACTATAAACATCTACCCACCTTTGTGGGCCATGTGCTGCTGAAGATCAACTACTCACTGTGGTCAGGGGGAGGATGAAATGAGGAAAAAGGGGGTTGAAGGGGAGAAAGATAATTTTGCCAAAGTGATCTGGTCTTTGCCCGCATCTCTACACAACAGGACAGTGCAGAAAAAAGCATCCAAAGCTGAATTATAGCAGAGCTGGAGCTGGCAGAACACTGGGCTGGCTGTGTTTGAGCGATGACCAGTGAGTCCCTGGCAGTGGGTGCAGGGTTTGCATTACCCAAAAGTCCTTATCTACTAGACTGCAGAGCAATTGCTATGGCAAAATCACACAGAACTGGTTAGTGCAGGAGCAATTAGCAGAGTGCACTGATTGCTCCTCACAAATGGGCCAGCCCAAGTGGGACCAGCAGGGGCCAGCCCAGCCCAGCAGGCACCAGCTCTTTGGTGGAGGAAAGCTCAGCCAGCCATTGCTGGCAGCAGGAGCATCCTGCCCAGATGCCCAACAGTGAAGGAGAAGCAGAGAAAGGCTGCCTGGAGTTTTTCTGGGGATTTGCTTGGATTGTTTGTTGTTTTTAAAGGGCTGCATAACAGGGGCTGAAGAGGCAGGGTCACATTGCTGCCTGTGAGGAAGGGCATTGTGCCATCTTTGTTCTTTCAAACAGAAATTGAACTTCTTGGGAATTCTGTGTATCTTGTGGGGCAGTGATGGCCAAATTACTGCCTTTGGAGACCCTCTGCCCAGGCTGCTTTCAGGATACGCACGAGTTCTTTGCAATAAGAGTTTTGCTGGAGGGAAGAAGCAGCCCTGGCTTATGCTAGGCTGACACAAACTCATTACCTGTTTACAGAAAGGCTAAATGTCCATGAATGTAAGTGCAAATCTGGAAAACTGGGCTCTGTCCAAACAAGCTGCAGCTGCCACTTGGGTAAATGACACACAGCTTTATTTTGTGCTGGGGAGTGGAAAAGAGGAGGTTTGGGAAGTGCTGCTTTCCCTGAGGTCTGTGCAATTTGACCAGGAGCATTGCTCACCTTTCCTTGGACAAGGTGGGCCTGACACACCACAGTCTTCCTTCTGTTCTTGCCTACTAACCCCTCAGAATCAGACAGCGTCAAAGGCTACTTTCAATTTACATCCTGGCTCTTCAAGATGTGTCTCTACAACCAAAGAGAAAGCATGTTCAATTATTCGCTTGTACCCTTCTCCTTTCTTGTCTGGTGAGCACTGTTGCAGCCTGGCCTTGGGGTGGAAGAAGACTTCTAGTGACACCATAGGAGGCAGCAAAGAGGGCAAAGGATGATCTAGGATGTTTGGAGGTAGCTGGAGAGGGAGTGGTAGAGACAGATAAGGTGTGAGCACAAGTGGGTTACATGACTTGCATCCTGGGGTATTTTTCATAGCACATGAACGAGAAAGTGGAGATGAGTCTCCCACTGATGTTTCTCTACTGAATAACCACTCAAGAATGTGAAAAATAGAGTTTGGACTCATCTTCCCCTCCCTTCTGAGTTTCTCAGCAATACCTGCCTGGGATGGATTTGCAGTAGTGTTAATTACCATTAGGTAGCTGCAGCATTCTGGCCAGCCTCACCTCTCCCCAGAAGGCGATGGCCCCAGTGGCAGCAAGGGTGACCTGATCACAGACCAAGGAGCTGCTCCTGCTGCTTGTGCCAGAGAACCCTTGCATATGTCTTCTTCCATGGCTCAGCACTGAAGGGCTTTGGGCCTCTTAGTGTCTTTGGGTACTCAAGGGAATATAAATGTTTTAGCTCCAACTACTTTGATAATAACTTCAGAAAAATGGGTATAAAAGTAACGTGTTTTCCATGTGGGTTTCTTGTCACAGATTTCGTTCAGCTGCCTGATTCTGCTGATCTCAACTGGAGCATTATGTGAATTTCTGGGAGCTGTAATGGGAAAATGAACCATGAAAAAAGGAGTTTAAAGCATTCCTATAAAGACACAATGAGGTTTTCCTTTCCTCCTACCCCAAAGCTAGACTTTGCTTTATATACTTGAAAAAAAATAAAAGCTGGTTAAGAGTTTTAGGTGCATTTAGCATCTATTTATGCAAAATCTAAGGCTTAGCTCTGATGAGACAAAAGTAAATCTGCCTTTATTGTTTCTCTTCCTCATTTAAGTGATCACAGAAAGAGCAGCCATAGCCCTAATGTTCAGATGTGCTCCTTTCACGTTTGGTTTTTGCTTGTATTAGTGCAAGTCAGACTTTGAATTGAATTTTCTGCAAATTTGTTTGTATAAAGTTTGGCACAAAGCAAATTTGAAACTTGGCACATCAGCAATGGAGGGGAAACCACTCAGAAATCCAGAGAAGCAAGTCTGGCAGCATTTCAGTGTTATTTACTCGCCTGTGAACACTGAGACTAGTTAAGTTGTGCTCCTCTCCATTCTCCTTCTTCATTAACCTGGTAGTACTCATTAACTGACAAGCCTGTGGGTCTCATTATTCTCTAACATTCATCACAAAAAATTATGTTAATTGAACAGGTAACCCAGTGGTTCAGTGTGGGAGTGCAGTTCCTGAGATGGAGTGGACATGTCTGTGGACAATATGAATGCTTTGAGTAATAATACTTAGCAGTAATAAATTAGATTTTGGAACAGCTATAAAAATTCACGCTCCAAGGCTTAAAGTTAATCTCTGTCAGGATAAGACCTTCATTGGCACAGATTATCCTACATTTAGCAGTTGGGGAATTTCTTGTATCTTCCTCAGAAGACTGTCACTGACTGGCTTGGAAGACAGGATTGTGTCTAGGCACAGCATTTTTCCTTCTGAGGTGGCAGGTTTCACACCAAGTTCACTGAGGGGTGGGGGGCATTAGACAAAAATGGGCACAATTCCATGAATGTAGGAATAGGAGGCATTAATTGGAGTTTGGTTATTGTGCTGTAATTTCAGAGACTGCTAACTTTGAGACTGCATTTTTGGCCAACACAGGTAATTTTTCTGTGCCTTTGCTCATCTGGAAGAAAATACCATCCATCTGCCCACCCCTTTGCAGCTGAAACACTAACCTCTTACTGAGTAGGGATCAGTTCTTCTCATGAGCTGGTAGAGTTAGTACCTGGCACTGTGCAATCATGGAACATTGACTGAACTGAGGATTTTCATTTTCAGCTGTGATGCTGCAGCCACTCTTGATGATAAGGATGACAGCTGTAGCTTTGCATTTTCTGAAGTTTGTTGGTTTAAGTATTTGTTTTTATGTTTCATTTTATTGTGTTAAAAGCTGCTTTTCATATGTAATTGATTTTTCAGTTGTGAGAATGGTTAGTAAAGACAATCAGGAGTTAGCAAAAGATGAAGTAATTTGACTGTATCTCTTGAATCTGAATGAAGAAATCAGGGTTAATTTATGATAAAACACTTCTTTTGCAACATGTTCTGTCCTGTTCACAGGGATTTAGCAAAAGAGATCCCACAGAGCAAGACATCTGAAATTTCAGGAGCTGGGGAGATGCTGTCAGATATAATTCATAACTGTTTTTTTCATGTCTGGAAATAAGTTATAGATGAAAAAGATGAGTTAGAGGGGAAAAGGGATAACCAATATTTCCTAGTGATATGCATGTGAAAGCCAGAAATACACAAAATAACACATAAGAAGGAATGGATAAAGAAATACTATCCTGAGAAATGCGTGCCAGAGAATCTGAAAGGCAGATACTGCTTCAGAGAGTGAAGATTCATTTCTGTAGTTACTATGAGACCTCCTGAATGAAAATGTCATTCTGGATTTATGATATTATACAGTGCAATGTAATGGCAGGCAATAAGCTCTTTGAAAGAAGAGCTGGTGGTCTGGCTCCTGTGATGCTGTAAATACACACACCCTTCCTCCACCCAGAAAAAAATTAATCAGAAAGAAAGAGCTAGAAAAGAGTCCAATCTCTAATTACCCCTCTACCTTTCACTTCCCTGGCCAGACCATTACTGATCTGCTTCTCTGCACCCCAGGAGATTAGTTATCATGGAACCAGCCTCAGATAGCTGCAAAATAATCATTCAGTATCTGTGACATGGCAATTCATTTGCAGCTGCTACTGTCCCAATTCTTCACCCCTCTCTGCTGCTCATACCAGTTCAGAATCTGAACAAGCTCCTCCAGGAAAGCAAAGCAGCCAGACAGAACGTGCGTGTGTGTTTAGTTGCTGGGATCTGTGCAGCCTTCCTTCTATGGGGCACAACTCTGGCTCACTGCTCAGCATGCTCCAGGGCTACACTTGGCATTGGGTCAACAAGCTTGACCCTGCAGGGGCAGAAGTGGCCAGAGGTTACTGCTTTTGTAACAGCATACAGCATGTCATCTGGAGCTGGCGTGATAGCGCTCCCCACAACAGGGTTTAGCATAGTAGGTACCTCCATGTTTAAGGACCATGGAGTGACCAGTGGGATAATGCCAATGGTATCTCAAACATGGCCAGCTAATTGCTGCCATGTCTCTCTGAGACACTGTTAAAACATCTATCTAGGTGCAAAACTTGTACAGCAAATGTGCCTATGCTTGGGGTTTCATTTATTCTGTAAAAGATACAGTCAGACCTGTCAGACTGCAGTTGATTTGTAGTCCTGCTCAGGAGGGCAAGAGGTGGAGTGAGAAGTGCCTGGTGAGGATGTGGGAGGGCTCTGGCTGCAGCAGGGGCTTCAGTCCTGCCAAAATCCAGCTTTGAGACTGGCTAGGGGTCATTACGTGGTGTGATGCTCAGGGGGTTCAGTTCTATCGAGCTCATCTTCCCAGTAGGTTTCCCTCCTTGCAGGACCTTCTTCAGTAGCTCTCTGATGTACCTCTCCAAAGCCCACTGGTGCATTCAGCAGAGTGGGAGAAATGGAGTGCTGCCTCTCCCCCTATGGCTCAGACAATCCCCATGGAGTAGTCCAATGCCTCTTGCAAGTGTTGTATTCATGTGCAATGTCTAAATGCATTTAATTGATCTTTATGGTTATATATTTATCTCCCACCTGGCACAACCTGAGGCTTTAATTGGCTACCATGTCTTACACATCAATAATAAACATGCCAATTAGATAAAATTGTGTTTATTAGCTTGGTAACTACTTTGTGTACCTTCATGTATGATACATAACACAAATGTTGCTGTAAGGTCTCATGAACAGAATACACAGATACACATTCACATCTCATGCTGAGGACTTGCTCCTGTGCCTCTGCTAGAAGCAGCTAACAATGTGAGTGCTTCATCACAAAAAATAGACACTTTTGATATTAGATGACACTGTTACAAGCCAGGTTTATGTGAGACCATTTGCAACCTGGAAAGGTAAAATCCCTTGCCCCATATCATGCCAATTTTCTAACCTGTAGGAAAGGTGTGATGACTGCTGGGTGTTCTATAGGGGCAGGCTGAAAATGAAAGACTAATGTCCCTATTCCCAGTTCTGTTTCCCAGGGAAGTCTGAAGGCACTCTGGATGCCAAGCTGCTTTGAAAATCTAGCCCTTAATTTTGGCAACTTTTTGAAGATAAAGTGTTGTTATTATTGGTGTTTCCAGCTTTCAGCAGATCCCAAGTTTGTGATATTGTATTTCTATCTCCCATTAGCCATCTTGTAATGAACAGAAGAAAGGAAAGTGGCTTTGTCATACCTCTGATGAAATACTTATATCTGATTTTGTATCAGCTTTGAGACAAGGATCAGGTTGTTTTTTATACAAATAGTTTGTTCATCTATAGTTGATGAGAAAGACTAAAAAAAAAAAAAGATCTTTATACTCAGTGTCTGGCTATCATTGGCCCTGTGCTGTATAACCCCTTCTGTTGTGTTATCAAACTCCATCTTAAAATAATCAGTTTTTTTCCCCCCTTCACCACTGAGGGATACTTTTCATATTCTATTCCCTTTGGGTAAGGTGATTTTACACCTAATATAGTTTTCAAGGCAGAATATATTATGAAGGCAAAATGAAGCAATAACATTTATTTTCTGATTGCCTTTATGAACTCCTAACACATCTTGGCACACTTAGCTTTTTTAGATCTCTGACATATGCATAAGAGATGAAAGTTATCTGTGTAAAGAAATGCAAAAAATCATTAAGGATACTGTCACAGGTGACTGGTATTTATTTCTGCACATCTGGGGGCTTCTAGTGCTTATGGTGTGGTTCAGTAGAAATGACAGGGTTGGGGTTTTTTTTTAGTGTTAGCAGTTGTTGAATGTGTCAAAGCTAGTGAAGTCAGAGGAGCTTTACAAAGATAAATGTATGAGCAGCATGACAGCTGTTGAAACTCATTGATGAATTCTTGTAAGATTGGTTGCAAAGAATCACCTCAACTTCTTGTGTGTTGGTGGATTTTAAATTCATTATCTTTTAACTGCTTTGGAGACAGACCTGAGAAAAAAATTGTGGATCTCAGTGTAAGTGGCTGTTCAATAAATGAGAGAAGAATAGAAAAGTAATCAAGATTTTAGCTGCGTACCAAATGAAAAAGAAATCAAATACTGAAAATATTATTACAATGCCATTAACATAAATCAACTGCTTGTGCTATCCTCAGAATCGTTTTTCATTTCTGGTCATCCTATCTCATAAAGCCTTTAATGGATATAAAAAGAGTGCAGAGATTGACAGTGGAAATTATTAGAGACGTGTAGAGATGTTTGTAAGATGAGAGGTAATCAACTAGGACTGCATAGAAAAAAGCTTTAGCTCCAATAAGAGACTCAAACAGCCCAGCAGGACCAAGGCAGGTTGTAGGTGCAAAATGTGGACCATTGACTACCTTACTCACCTCCCTAGCCTTCAGGGATTCCATCAGCACACTGAATTTTTAATGTGAGACTCACAGTTGTTCATCTCAGTGGCAGCTGTTGCTCCTGCTGTAGGTCATGGAAAGGCCATGGAAAGACCCTGTGGCACTGAGGTACCTGGCAAGCAGGAACAGCTTGCCCCTACTTATGGGACAAGCATGCCTAACNCCCTTCCAACCCCTGACATACTGTGATACTAGGGCTCTTCCTGAGACCTGTGGTTGTAGAATGAGACAAAATGGCCCAACACACTGTTTAAAAAGACACAGTTCTCTAAAAGACTGATTGAAGGTCTCACCCTAAGAGCTGGTTCTGTGCTTTATATCCCTTGGTGGAGGGGAGATTTCAAGCCTTTCCTCTCAGCACCTCATCCAGGTACCTTGGCTTGGGGAGCATCCAGCACAGCACACCATCTGACTGAGGTTTTTAACTCCCTGCCCCTTCCAGAGCCAACTGCTAACAGGAAACTGCTGGAATTCATACCATGCTGAAGTATTTGCCACAAGATATACACCAACTGCTTAATAAGATTTAAAAAAAGTATGAATTTCTGTAAATAAAGCAAACATATATCAGTTGTGTTGAACAAGCTAAATATTTTAAAGGATATGTTATCTCATATTTTAAAGTATAAATCAAACATGTAGCCACAGCAGGTTTGGACAGTGGTTTCCCTTCTTGGCAAATTCCTCTGCAGTTTTGTGTTGTCCCTGGGAGGACATGCACAGGCTGGTGGGATCTCCAGGCACAGTGCAGCTTGAGAGTTCCCATGAGCAGACTTCTCAAGGGGTTTCAGCAAAGGGGAAGGAGACCTGTCTTCCCTGCCATTGTGTTCAGGGTGGGCTCAGCCCCCTACTTGCACAGATGCTCCTGACACCTTATCCTTTCTAGCTTTCTCCTTAGCAAAGGGAAGAGAGAAAAGAAAGAGCATTTCTGAGGTGTAAATAAAGTTTAATAAGTGGGCCCTGGAGTTGTAAAGGAACTAATGCACTTCTGCTTAGATCATTTTGGTGCTTGATTTAGAGCCAAATCCTTACTGAGGCAATTAGCCTGATTATTGCCAGAGGGATATTCACACAATAAAGGTGAGCAGTGTTAGCTCTTTATTTTGGAAAGCGGTTGTCTAAACAGAAGTAGTTGATAGAGTGTACTGGTTCTGAGGCAGTATGGTGATGGGCACTGGGAGAAACCTTCAAACCCAGACAAAAACCTGATGGCTTTCAAAGAAGAGGGATGGATAGACAGACCATCCGCCTGACACTGTTCTGAGTGGAAAGCTGAAACCTGGCAGCAAGAGATGTGTCCTCGTGCTCTGTGGAACTGCATCTGTCATTGCTTCCCCTGCTTCTCCAAAGGAGGGAACTGGCTAATTAGGTCTACAATTATCATTTGTCAAAAAGAGCATCTAAAATCTTCCAGTGATACTTTTTCCCTCTGCCCCTGTTATTTCTAAGACACCTATCAATGTGGGACATAAGTACCATCTGGATACCTGGCTAGTGACCAGCAGGCTGTGATAAGAGAGGCTTTTTAAACAGAGACAAGAGAATGCAGGCTGGGAAGAGCAGACAAAGAGCGGAAAGAGTAGACAATCAGCATGTTTTAATGGGGGCTGGAGAGGGTGTAAGTGAATTTAGAAACAAAAAGGGGGCTGGAGAGATTCCTTTGTCCAAGAATTCCTGATCGAAAAAGGCATGGAGGATGTGAAATCTTTTAGGACCCTCCCTAGGTATTTAAATTGCCTGGGAATTGTGCTTGCAGAAGAGCAGGGCTGCTGCGTTGACTCCGGAGGTGGACACTCACCACTGAGTAGCAACACCTCTGTGGAGGAAAGTTCTTCCTGCTCTGCCAGGAGAACCTGTGCACCTTGCACTGGATGCCAGCACTTATTTGCATTCACAGCACAGATGTGCTGGAGTTTTATGAAGGAAGGGCACAGCTTTGTGATCAAGTGTCCTGATTTCCTTCTCCCTCACCCTGAATTCAAGGAAATTCAGAGGTTTTATTTGGTTCATAAGAAATCAAAGAAACTTGACAAAATAGGAATTTGCCTTTTTGACCTTAAGAATTTATGAATAGTCCAGCCCAAGGTTTTAGTGTGAAGACACTTGTGTCTTGCTGATAATAAATTCACTGATGTCAGTAGAGTTTACTCTTTGTGTTAGTGATGTTCCCCATGTGGGTGCCTTTGTGTGCAGAAAATAATGTCTCAGTCTGGCAGAATTTCTTTGCTAAAGACAATTTCTGTTGAAAATAACTGGGGATTTTTCCTGAACTCTTGATGATTCTGGAGGAGAATTAGGGCTTCTGGTGTTATGACACAGTTTTGCAAGTTCTGTGATGGTTTCTGACAGCCAGGTCCCAGCAGGGAAAATTCCTCACTTGAAATCAATCAACTTCATCACACAGGAAAGAAAGAAAACAGAAACCCACCTAGAAACTCAAAGCTAGTTTAAAAGGAGATCCTCTATGACTAAGCTGAGTTACTGCAGATAAGTCTACACTACAAGCACATTCATGTCTGGAACCATCTAAAGGCAGGCACTCCTAACAAAGACATCCTGTTCCTGCTTAATGCACCGCATAAATTGTTTTAAAATGCAGTTACTTTGTGTGTTCTTAGCGAATAAGTGCATCCATATATGCATCTCTGAAGAGATTTTTAATAAATTGCTTTCAGTCATTTTGTTTTTGTCAAATTAGAACAATGATGGAGTAGAATGGCTGTGGAGTTTGGCTGAGGGAAGATTATACTAATCCACTTGAAATATGACTAAAACAGAAAGCAAGAAGAGATAAAAGCAATTTTTTTCCCCCAAAGCTTGTTTACCTGTGACAAAATCCTTCCAAATCAGCTGCACACAGATTACTGGATCATCTTAATTAAACTTTAGCAAAAAGATTTTCTATAGACTTCTTGGGATACTTCAGAACCAGTTAGTCCTGTGATGCTTTGTGCAAGATGGGGGAATACCCATTTCATCTAATTAACAGCTGGGAGAGCAGCAGAGTTTTCAAAGAGCAGAGAGGCAGTGAATCAGTGTGTTATATGGAAGCCAGTGAAGAAGTTTGTCAGAAATTTGTTTTATGCCCTAATGCATCATTGACATGGGTTTTCAAAAGTCAGGGGAATTTCATTTGAAGATCCTCCAGTTAATATAATGCTATGGTTACAAGTGAACTTCATTTGTTCCTTGCTTGGATTATTGCTGCCTGTGCCTTGAAGTATATATGCTTTGTTGAAAGGATTGAAAGATGTCCTAGTTGCACTGATGTTTTTCACTCCAGCTTTCTTTCTGAAACTTATTTCCTGAATCATTAAACTTTGCCAAACCACCACAGTCCTCCTATTTCTGCTCTGCAAGGCCTGTTTGTCCCAGCGGAATCAATTCTTGCCCTATCACAACAGCAGCTGCTGCTGTTGAATTCAACATATATGAACTCAAAAGCTGCTCAATAGTTAGATGGGCCTTGAGGAACAAAGACCAATGAGGGCAGTCAAACTGTTGTCCTTTTTTTGATCTTCAGTTCTTTTATATCTCTTGGGCTCTGCAAGATGTTGCTGTGGTCAAGATGTGGTTACGTGGAGCCTGTTTGTGCAGCACTCTGACTGGGTCGTTAGGACAGAGGGTATTTTGGGGGGTATTTTGCTAGAAAATGTGCTGTGCCAGGATTGTGATTGCACCTTGTTCCCTATACCTCACCCTGGCTATGCTTTTATCCTGCTTTTCTTCTACCACCTCTGGAGCTTGTTGGCTCCCAGCTGGGCTTCCTCAGCCAGCCAAACCCAAAGCACAGATTCCTGAAGGTTTTGTGAGCTGAATGGGCTCCCCAAAAGGAAGGTGCAGGAGGGAGTGGCTGGGTGGGAAGGGGAAAGCAGTGAGAGAGGGCAATGCCAGCCCTGGGGCAGCTGCCAGCTGCCAGATCCCTGACTTTTGGGTCCCTTGGGCTGTCCCCAAAATAGACATACACTCCTAACTGAGGTCAGAGAGTCAGTCTAGTTGGCAGTAGCACTGAAGAGCACACCTGCTCCTGTGGATGGAAAGGGACACAAGTCTCCAGAAGGATTTTACATTCCTTTGTTTCCTCTGACTTTGATTTAACCATGGGCTGTGATGCTTTAAGTACCAGATATTAATTAGAAGTGGTAGGGAGTGTGTCCCAAAGGGACCATACTCCTGGTCTTCTCACCATTCCTAGTTTGACTTATTTCAAGTTATTGCTCTGAAATATTATTTATTCACTCAGGAGCCTGACATTTATAAGGCCTATGTAAATTTGCAAGTAACTAATGGTTGTCAGTAAGGAGTATCACTCTGCTGAGGTGGAAAATAGCTTGCCTGCAAGTAAGACACAGCCAAGTATACTGAATGTTTCCCTCAACAATTCTTCAAGGCAGGCAATGTTATCTTGTCTCTCCTTTGGTACTGTGCCTCAGCAGGCACACAAGGACAGTACTGTCCAGAGGGCTTCTCCTGCCAGGATGGTGACCTGGGGCAGATGAACCACTTTGGCCTCAAACAGAAACTTCAGTCCTGCTCTGATCTACTCTCTGAAAGGGAAGTAGGGAAATGGGACAAGTGCTCTTTTGTCTCCTCTGGTCTTCAAAACCCTTGTGGTGGTGGTTCATTGAGGACAATGCAGTGGCATGCAGAGCAGGAGGAACACTGAATTCAGACAAAATTGCTGAGTACTTGAGCAGGACTGGGCTGTAGTCCTGGCTGCTTCTGCCCAGTCTGGGAATCTAGCTATATCTCCCTTTCAGTGATGCTTAACATCTACAGCTTGTTTGACATTTTTCTCCTTTCATCTGAAAGACACCTCCTCTATTGCATTTGGATCTACCTGTGATGGGGACTTGTGGTGCAGGTTAGTGCCAAAGCTTCAGCAGGCAAGATAGGCTGGTGCAGGCCTTGATGAGGTTTTATCCAGTTATGTGATGCAAGGGGTTACCAAAAGACCATATGCGTGTACTTAAGTAGTTTTGAAAGACTGTTGAGAACAGAAGTAGATGACATATAAACTGTGGGCATGCCAAGGGGCACCTGTGATTGTGCTGTGGCCTCCAGCCTTTGAAGGATCTTACAAAATGTTACAGCTCCAAGATGCTGGGCTTACTAGTAGGAAATCTCTGCTCTCTACCAAGTGTTAGAGAGGTTAAAGTGTGGACCAGAAGGGCAACCAGCAATGTGGGTAGAGAAAGCTGGGATTTGACTCTTTGGGTGTTTTCCCTTAAAAGAGGTCCATACAAAATTGGCCCACTTGGCACAAGCAGAGATGGGTATTAGTTAAGGGTAATACTACATCTTTATACCAAGAAAGAAGAAGTAGTTGAAGACTTAATAGGAGTTTTAGTGCTATCCAGGGGGAGTTTCAAGTTGTGATTTCATCCCAGACTACATTGAGTCAATTTTTGTCCTAGCAAAGATTCTCTGTGTTTGCTTTGATTTTAGTTCCTCTAATCTTTTTGTTCTCTTTCTCTCCCTGAGCAGTATTAATCTGGTGTTACATGTGTCCTGACAGAATATGAACACACATGTATTGCCCATTGTGACTCTTGCTGTGTGGCTCACACATAGCACTTGTTCTGTGCAATTTGGGCATGTTTCTGTTTTTAGAATAAATCAGGATACCTAGGATTATTGGAAAGTTAAATCATTGAAGAGGTTAAAAAAGCCATCTAATGATGTAAGAGTGCTAGCTGGCTCTGTGCAGTCACAGCAACCCTGTTGATTCAACACACACCTGACTTCTACATAAAGCAGGAAGCAGTTGGACAATACAGCTCACTTGTTAGGAGACCTGGGCTTTCCTCCTATATAACATAAGTACAGTGCCAAAATAATTCAAAATGCAAATAGCTTCCTGCTTTATAACATTTTTCTGCTTATTTGTTTCTGAGTCAAAAAAGCTTGGTATTTTGATAGCTGAATATATTTTTTGTCTCTGAGAAAAGAAAAAAACACAAACAAAACACAAAAATCCTTTGCCCTACTGATTTCCACTGCTTTTAAACCTTTTAGTTAGTTTTCTTGTCTGCTGTTTTCACAGCTCTTGCATACCTCTGTGGCAGGTCATAAGATCCCTACAGGATGAAAGCTAACCCATGTTATCCCCTTGCTTGACCCATGGTGAGCACCTACATAACACCTGCATGGGGAAGGACTGGGAGTGACAGCTCGAGGGCTTGCCATGGACTGGAGCTGATAAGACCATAAATGTTAAGGTTAATACCCCAAATTCTATAAATTCATTGATAAAAATTGTACTGGAGTACTTATATGCTCATATGTCCATTTCTACCTCCTCTGTACACACTCTGGGTGCAGCTGATCCCCCCACACATCAGTGGACACCCTGATTTTTCCCCTTGTCAGTGTTTTCTCTCCTGCACTCACTGCCTCACTGCACTCTTGCTGTCCTCCCTGTTGGTTCTCTTCATATCATGCAATGTGCAAGACAGGCACAATAGGAGAGGCTGCAATGTGGAAAATTCAGACATTTCCATGATGGTGTGTTTTCCTTTTATTTTGGCTGCACAAACAGTTTTCCACAGGCATCATGGACTTACATGGGAGAGTTAGGGAGAACATGGGGAGAAAGTAAACACTGTAAGAGAGTGGCCCATACAGTGTGCAGTGGGTGATGCTGACTGTTCATTTTAACAGAGCTGCAAGAATTCAAACACTTGCCATGAATATTCATATGGAACTGAAAGCTGTTTAGCCTGGCTCTCACATCTGTCTGGTGGGAGCACTTTGGTCCTTCTGTGTTGCTCATATGACTATTTACAAGACATGAATTTCAAACCTGACTGCTCAGATAATGATGGAAATGCAATATGAAACAGTACACTTGGTTGTGAAATTTGCAATTCACTTTCTGTGAGTTAGCTATACAAATCATCTAATCAAGGGACACCACATGACTGAACTAAGCAACACAGTATGAATTTGCAAACATTTGCCATTCCCAAAAGATCTGTAAGCCAAGAGTTATTCACTGAAGAAATTCCCCAGTAATATCAAATAAATAAATTAGGAAATTGCTTGAGCTCCACAGACAATTCACAAGCAGGACAAGTGAGGTTTGTGGCAAAAAATACTCACTGAGCTTCTGAAGAAAACAGGGAAATTGTTTCCCAGCACAGTGAGTCAATCTGATGCAGTTTGCTCTGTTATCTGCTGTACATTGATGGAGCAAAGGGAGTGCTGAGAGATCTGGAGTCACTTCTGACAAGCTCTCAGATGAATAGATATTTGCTGCTGGCAGAAGTTTTTGTAAGTGGCCAATTTGTCTGGAACAGTTTTGAAAGCAGATGTAGTTTTGAATTGTGATTTACAGTATGTCTTATTTTACAGTTCAAAATGCCTGAGATATTAACCTGCTCCTGCTACAATATTTTGCTTTGCTTTTGCCTTATCTGGAGCTTAATGCTCAGCCTCTTGCCCTGAGCATATTGAGCATCTTTCTTTCCATTGCATCATTAGTCCACTGTCCTCCCCCTTCTTTGCAAGGCAGGGCTATTACCCTGCCCATTTTGAGAAGGGGCTGGGGGACTTGCCCACGTGCCCTGAGAAGCCTGTGCCTGGACACAGGCTGAATGCAGTTTCCCACCTCTTTGTGGTTTTACCCAGTCAGCTCTTTCCCTTGGAAAGGTACTGGAGAAAAACAAAATAAAAATGTCTAAGCCTCTGGACAAAAGTGAGATGAAGAAAAAAAAAAAAGGTACTTGATTTCTACATGCATTGCTCATTTCTGACACAGATTGAATATCTCTGCATAATATCTCTTTGAGCCATACTGCAAAGTGCTAGAAACTATTTCTTTGGAAGAAAGTTTTTTACTGTTATCTCTAAGTGGTGTACATACACCAAGTAGGATATATCACACAGGTCAAGAGGATTTTCCCCCAATTGCAATGCAAAGTAATGCACTTGACTGAGGAGTTTTTGCTTGTTTCAAAGGAAGAATATTTATATTATGCTCCTTAAAAGGAATTCTGATCCAATACTGCTTCTCTTTGGCACAATCTGTATTTACTTTGAATGCATTTAGCACTTTAATTGTTAAATTTTCATCAGTGTTCTTTATTAAATGAATTATGTCATGACCTATTTACAATGTAGTATGATACACTGAAATTCTCTTTAAAAGGAACATTAGTTTGGTTGAGTAAATTCAAATTATTTGCTAAGTTCCTGCTATATAGGAATTCTTTTTCTAATAAAGATTTAATGAAAACAATCAGTCTAACAGAATTCTCTAAGTTGAGAGCTTGACAACTGTACCGTGAAGTATGTTTAATGATACCCAAACTAAAGTAGATTTAAAATGGCATAATAACCTTAATTTCAAAATTCAGCCCAGCAAGTGATACCATACCTCTTACTGCAAGCTATGACTCTCAGCTTCAAGTGCATTTTTAACAGCTCCTGTGAGAAGCACTTCCACAAGCAGAACATTTTATTGTTACTAAATACCACTCAGTCTGCACTCCCTCTCTTGTTTGAAAATAAAACTTTAATGCACAAGTCAAAACAATTCATCAGCACAGGGAACATCACACTCGGATCAAACACAGCACATGATAAGGACTCTGCATATGCCTGGACATCAGATTTTCATTCATTAACTTCCCACTCCTCATCTTGGGGAGGGTTACATGCAATGACAAAAATGCAAACTTGCAGCCCAGTGCTCACCAGGAGCTCATGCAAACCTCACTGCCCTGTGTTGCTATGCAGACCTGACTCTCTGAGGTTTGGACATTTTCTAGTCTAGTAATGCTAAACAGGCACATCATAAAAAAGTACATGAGGCTTCTAACTTTGCATATCACCTCTTGGACTTCTGGCTGGGAAGAAACAAGGTTTTCCAAGGGGAAGCTTTCCTGTTATACTACTGACTGTTCATTTCCCCCCTCAGCCCTTGATCCCAGACCTTTCAGCATCCAACTAAATGTCATTTGCATCCTTCCCCACGCTGTTTTCTCTCAGAGGGAGGGAGGGTGGCAGGGGGCTGGTGGTGGCACAGGAGGAAATCACCTTTTCCTGTCTGAAACTAGAGTTGTCATCCAGCAAAACAATGCCAACAGTGCAGAGGAAGCGTTGATTATGCAAAATGGATGGACACAGCATGCCTTTTTTTTGCAATAGGGTATAACCTAAGGAACTCCTCACCCGGAAAATCCCTCCCGCCCCTCACCAAGGCTGTTTTCCCCTTATCAAATGAGATTGCTGGCACTACAGAAACATTTTATACATTAATAGCATGTCTCCCTCATCTTTCACACAGACTCCGTGTCATTCTTCTTCCCCTTTTATTTTAGGACAGATTCCCTTCTCCCATCTCAGAAACAGCCTGGCTGGCTTGATAGAGAAGGAGTAAAGTGTTTTCTGCATGACCTCTATGTATTTTACTCCGTGGGAAGAACAACGTGGAATGCACACTCAGCAGGCAGTGAGATTTGAGCCAGTTTGTCCTCGAGGCATTTCTGCCATAAAACGCAGGACCGTCATCAATATTTTCACCCTTGGCTCTCCCCCCCCGTCCCATCACCCCCTCCCCACCACCGCTGCCGACTGCACCTGGCTGCGCTCGGAAAGCCAGGGAGCAAAGCACAACAAACAATGGGCACCGCACAGCAACAGCTCCCTTTGTTTCCCATGCAAATCCTACCTCCGAGAGTTGTCACATCTTCCTCCGAGGCGAAGCCTAATTATTATTAAACAGAGATCCAGCGGAATCCTCCGAACTGCCACCAGTTGTTAAGCGCTGTCATCGTCCCCTCCTGGTGCTTAAACCTTTTTGGACCATTAATGTCACAACCCTTGCTAACTCATAGCTTAGTACTCCTTGCTCAAAATGTCTGAAATAGTTTGGAAGGACAATAGGAATGACAGACACACTAGACAGCCATGCTTGAAATTAGTTCTCTCAAGCTGAGTTAAGGCTGTTTCGTAGTGCTTGTAAGGCATGCACTCGGTGGGGTTTACTGACCTAGGCTAGACGTGCCATCTCTTTTATTCAGTGCTGTAATAGGATGGCTGCTAGAAATGCCGCGATAGGTCTAACCCCATTCATCCCTCTGTAGCTTTTAAACCACCTCGGGAGAGGAAATAGCTTCAGTCATCCTTAAACTTACTGAGGCTACTGTTTCTGCAGAGCAGGGTTTCACACATTGTTTTGAAACTAAGGAGAAAATCACTGGCGGGAATGGCAGGTGCCGGAGCTCTCGGGACTGCTGTGAATGGCAAGATGAACGCAACAGCATCCGCCCCCACCGCAAGCTGAGGCTGTGGCAGGAGTTAGTGCAAGTACCGATTGGAAGCTGAAAGTTCCTGAAAATGTTCCTGAAGGCAGTTGTGGCACAAGGCAAATGAGGGGGATGCAAGGACTGTACTGGGGTTTGTATTTACAGCCACAGATTTATGCTGTGCTTCCCAAAAGGCAAAATACAGTTTGCAGATAGCAGAGCCTTGCAATCTAAATTTGCAAGTAGGCAGCATCTGGGATAAGGATGAGCCAAAGAGATATGAGCGATGCACAGCATTCACAGTGCCTGTGGTGTGGGAAGAGGAGTGCTGAGAGGATGCTATTGGAGGTCGCTGTTTTCACCAGATCCCAGGACAGAGATTTTAGTGCTCTGCTGAGATCTTGGAGTCTTTTTCATCTTGATTGTCAGTTAATAACCAGCCCAGGTCAAGGGGGATCAAAGCTTGTTAATGTCTGCTGTCAGTTCAGTGTTGCTGATCTCAGTGTGGTCCCTAGTGGACAAATGTGAAAGCCACCAACCAGCAGCAATGGCACACAGGCTGAATGAAGGACTGGAGAGGCAACCTGGTGACAAGGCAGTCTGGGAGAGAGCAATTGTGGAGTTGGCACTTTTGTCTGACTTTTTAGTACCACCCAGCCCTTGGCTTAAATTGAAAATACAACACATGGAGGAGACACCTCAGAAATGAGTGGTGTTTAGAGAGACTAAGGAAGAAAGCAGGTCAGGGTGAAAACCAGCTGTGGCTGCCTCACACCATTGAACTGTAGGGTTTAAGAGGGCACTAATGGCAAATATGTTTTAGGTTTTTAAATGTTTGGGATCTAATGGCACTAAAGGCTGGTTAAGTTGTGAGCCTTCTCCTTTCAGCAGCTCTGATTTAGATTTGTGTTGGTCCTCTGCATTGGTTACTGTTACAGACTGTTTGAAAGTTGCCCTTGCAACAGGAGGCTGCTGGTCTGTGCAGAGCCAGCTGTTAAATTCTGCCTTGTTCCTAGGAGGCCAAATTACAACCCTTTTTTCTTCCCCATCACTTCTGCCACCAACACACCAGGTGCCCACACTGCCAAGGGCTTTACCAAACAGCATGTCAGTTTGTGGGCTACAGATTTCTCCTTCTGAATTGGCCTTCCTAGAGACTCTTGAGTGAAAGCAAGTTTGTTGCTGGTGAAGCAAGCCATAGATGCTGATGGGGACAGCTGAAGTTACCACAAGCATATCTGCTGTCCTCAAATCACCATTGTTCTTAACAGGGTTGCCTTGGACCCTGTGCTTCCCCATACCTGTACTTGCTGTCACTCTTGGACATCCTCTTTTCACCTCCTGCACCTTACACAGTCTGTGTGTTGAAGTGGAGGTCCCAGGGCTCTGATTTTCTTCCTCAGTCTACAGTGAGGGATTATTAGCACCTTAAGCTTCTCCCAAAACTGGTGGAAGCAAAGGGAACTTTGAATTTCTTAGGGATGAATCTAAGGGTGGGCCATTGCATGAGGACTACCAGAGCAATAGCTGAATAGCTGCTTTGTGAAAAATACGAAGAATTTTTTTCACTGTCACTTATGTAGCATTTTCCACAATCACTATACTCACCTTAAGGCATTAGAAAAAAAAGGAAAAAAAGTTCTCTTTATTCTGAGCAGTATACTTCTGTCTCACTAAGGGGCTTACTGTGCAATTATTTTGTAAGTGGGATGACAGCAGTTCAAGAGACTTTAGAGAGATTCCTTTTGGAGATACACAGGTCTAGGGGTGATTTGCTGAGGGTCTTTTGAGAGATTTCAGTACTGAACTGGGCATAACAGTGTTCAATGAGAGGTTAAAGCAGGTGATCATTGCCACCCCTGTCCACAGCTCACCAATTATGTATGCTGAATACAAGGTGGCCCATAAAAAAACAGATCACTATTCCAGTTCCCCTTCTCTTATGCACTGAATAAATTACCTATGGACCTTTTTGCCACAATGATCCCCAAAGGCTTCAATCCTTCAATCCAGTAGGTTAAAGTCACTCAGACATGGTGGTAAACAGGTGATAGCTATCTGTGAGAGCTGCACGATTGAATGGACAAAGAGATGAGGTCTTTTCCAACCCTTATGATTCTATGTATTTATATTGGGTGGTAACTGAAAGGGAGAAAAAACTGTTCAAGGTGTAATGTATAGGCCAGTGTGGGATCATCAGAAAGGTCTACGAGTTGATTAATTTGAAATAGTTCAGTCTTAGGGAGATCTTCTGAGATACCCCCACTTTCCTCAGGCTTGTTCTAATCATTAAGCAGCAGCAGCAGCTGCCATCAGTGATGGGCCTCATGCATACTCTCTACCCTTGCCATGGCTCTACTGCTGTTACGCTTATCTGCTCCTTGCTGAAAACAAGATACAGAGAGCAATGGAGCCCTCACCAGATTGGCTATGGCAATTTTCTTTCTTTCTGGACTGCAGGAATGTTGCAAAGTAGGACTGCCCTGGGAGATAGAGGGCTCAGATGTGCTTTTACCTTGCCCTCTATCAGCAAAATCCTATTGACCTGTGCAGGAGCTGAGATTGCTGCCCAGCTCAGCGGCAGAAGACCATCTTTGAGAAACCCCATTGCTCGCATAGAAGAGTTGCAGCAACTTAAAACATCTCTGTTTCTGATCAGTACTTGGTTAGAAGTTGCCAAAGATGATGAAGGAGAGCAAGAGTTCAGAAGATTTGTG
The DNA here is from genome assembly GCA_013396975.1 of Bucco capensis. Taxonomy (NCBI): domain Eukaryota; kingdom Metazoa; phylum Chordata; class Aves; order Piciformes; family Bucconidae; genus Bucco; species Bucco capensis. The sequence continues at coordinate 337,869 of VWZO01021727.1, read as the reverse complement.
GTTTACATGCTCACTTTAAGTCAAACAATATAATGAATAGAGCAGCAAAGGCATAATTTTGTTATGAGTCATCCTAATTGTAAGGAGACTTTGATAGATACATAACTAGAAAGTGTAACTATCTGCTACACATACACACTTCTAATTGCACAGGCAAATACACAATATAATTAAAGCTGCAGAACACACATTCAACAACTTTTCCTTCCCCTGTGGTGATAAATTCTCCAGGAGCAGTATGCATTTGTTTGGAAGATGTATACCTATCAAACAGCATTCTAATAGCAGCAGGGAGTCTCACTTAAGCCATAGATACTTGATGTGAATCATGTATTAAAGGAACTGCAGGAATGATCCGTTGCTGGTTCTTCCATGCTGGGTCCCTCTGTAGAGTGTCAGTGGTCAATGCAGGGTTACCCTGGCAGAGCTACAGATGTGACGTGTACAACAGGTAATGGATTGTATGAGGTATGTATAATTGGAATATAAATGAAAACTAGTCTTAAGAAAGAGAAGGATCCTTCAAAAATGCCCAAATTCTGCCATACACATCTAGATACTCTTGGACTTTGTGGAGCCTGAACTCAGAAGTGAGTTTTGCAGATGGCAGCTTTTCCCTAGAAAGGATGAGTCTGGCATGGGAGAAGAAAAATTCCTATTGGGATTGATCTTGACTACCTGCAGTAATCCCAACCCTCTCTTTCAAATGCAAGAATAATCAAGAAAGCCAGTTAATGTCAGTCCCTACATTTACAGCTCTGAATGGTCTCTCTTCTTTTTCCAGTGGTAAAAAAGGCAGCATCTGGGCCTTCTACAACTTCAGAGTGACATGCCACCCCAGGAAATCACTCAGCCAGACTGTCCTGGGTGACAAGTCATAAACTGTTATCTTTAGCATAAAGTTAGAAATCACTTGTTTACTGATGGTGAAATGCAACCCTGCAACCCTCACGCTGAGAATCACAGGACACCCAAGTGTCCTGGAAATCTGTTCATTTAACTGAGTTATATTACACTGACTAGATAATCACTTCCACATGCTGCTTGATTGTTCCACTTTATATGCCAACGCTGTCTTTTTCTTGCATAGCTCTTTTTGAGCCACTTGCTTAGAAGAAAATAACTACATCTGGAGCACTGTTAAATGACCCAGAAGTTGCTGCTTTGCAGGCTGACAGTATTTGATGCAAATAGATGGCTTCTTGCTGTGAAAATCTCCTTGGTTGACAATCCATTGTGTACTTCAGATGATAGTTGTCTGAGGAGTTAAAACACAGGCTCCTCTTTGCATATTCACACTATCTTTCTTGTAGAACTGCTGGTGTTAAATTCCTGTGCAGATTCAGTGGAGGCCTTCCTACTCCCCATTTGTTCAACAGCTGCTGGTGTGCATTGCTCCTTCTCTTTGCCTTCAGCTTTTGCCATCTGCCATCATTAAGTTGCCCAGGTGTCGGAAATCTTCTTGCTTTTCTCTTGTAAACATTATTCTGCCTTCTTCTTCACTAACCTTCATTTATATAGAGGCTGATAGATCAGGCTAGCTGTTCTCCAAACATCTGCTACATTTCATACTTTATGGGGGCGGATGGGGAACAGAGTATGTATACTTGCTGGCAAAAATAAAGACTGGTTAACTCTTCCTTCACTTTCCATCTCCAAGAGCTTACTGTTTTCCTGCAGTTCTAGATGTGCCACTTAATTAATACTTGGGAGCTGAGATGTTACCTAGAGCAAATATATCACAAAGCACAGCTAATTTTCAAAAACATCAACGCTTCCACATACTGCAACTATGTCTAGTCCTCAGTGGTACTGAGGGGCAGCAGAGAAGGGACATACCTAGGACAGTTATCAGCAAAGACATCAGAATAAGGCTTTTTCCCTCTTCAGTCTGTTTCTGCTGGTGCAAATCGGGCCACTCCACTCACTTTGGTGTGTTTTCTGCTGAGATACAGGTCAGGCATCTTTTTATGATTACCTGGAGGGGAAATCCAGACTCAAAGAGCATCTTTCACAATGATGGCTAGAGTAAACTATTGAATTCTTTTGGTAGAGATGATGAAATTAAATGATTTCTGGTGTGCTCAATCCGCCTCAGTAAATCACTGAAGATTGACTCTAAGTTTGAACAGCAACAAAACAGAATCCAGCAAAACTGTCTGCTCACACAATGCTGCTTTCTGGGCCCAGCGAATGTTTACTGCTTAAAGGCTAGTAAAATATGTATCTGAGGATGCACACCCACTTGCTGGGGCTGGTCTCCAGCACAGAGGTTGAGTAATTCCAACAGGATTTCATGCTTCAGTGGTTTTACTCTCCTCAGTTTGGGTCTCAGCACCAGTGCTTTCAAAGCCTGATTTTGTGTGCAACTATTGGGCAGAGATGGTTTCCTGCTCTGAACAGTTCTGCTGAGCAGCAATTGCTGCCTGCTGCTTTCCCATTTGTTAAGCAATGGATTACTGTTCAAACATTTGCAGCCCATGTTGGTCTAAGCTCTGCGTGCAATTCTCCAAATTCATTCCTCTCCTGGAATGCCCTGATCAGAGGTTGTTTTTTGCTTGTTCAATAATTTCCTGAAGCACTGCTCCAATCAATACTGCTGTGATTTCCTTGCTTTGTGACAGATAATGCATTGCGCTATTCACCTTTTCAGGGAAAAAACTGAATTGGCTACTTAGATGCTCTCTGATTTTACATACAGTGCCTAGCTGTTTCTCCACCAACTCTCAATGGCTTTTTCTATCCACTCTTTCCTATTCCTATGTTAATATTACTGCTACAGCAACTTTAGTAGGCTATTGCTAGGTAATTCTTTCCTCGCCTTTTTTCCACCCCCCTACAGATGATTTGCTATGCAGAGCTCTCTTCTCTTCAGGATTCAAGTATCTGCTTTAATCTGTTCTTCCTTTTATTCTTTACTCAGCTGCTGCTTTGCTTTGGTGGAATAGTCACTTCTCTGATGAAGCTCATGCTTCTATTTCTGTTCTCTCTGTTTTTGAAAGGTCTTTTGCATCAGTGAAATGCCTGTTTGGGTTGCTTTGATGATTTGGTGCTGTATGCTATGCTCTGCACTCTGGGTGTGAAAGATCAAGTTGTGGAGAGAGCATACAAAGGGGTAGGGGAGGGAACTCTGCTGCTCCCCGGTGAGGGGAGTTTTCAATGAAGCTATAACAGAAGCACAAAGGCAAATAGCCTGGGAGTCAGAATCTGGACTGTGAAGAGACCATTTTGTAGCAGTGTGCCTCAGTTTCCCCATTTGTAAGCTAAGCATAAATCCTCTGCCTTTATAAAGATCTTTGTGAGCTTTACCTGGGGCCTGAAACAAGATGAATGAAATTCAGTCTCCTTAAGCTTATATTGTTGCTGTCTTGCTGACAAACTTTTAATTCAGAATAGGGAAGGTCTAAAACTGCCTAAGCAGGCTCCATATTGTGCAGTATACCTTACACTGGATGTTGCTGGTCACACAGGTCTGCTCCTGAAAGCACAGCCTCCCTTGCAGTGTCCTCACTCACAGTCATCTCACAGCCATTTTCCTTTTCTTCTTTGGGCTGAAGGGGACCCAAAAGGAAAGGCTGGTTTTTGCCTTTATCCAAGATGTCAGAGGCGTCAAGGTCTCAGCAGAGCTGTCACAACATCACTGACTCCATAGGCCTCTCTCAGTTTTCTTAAACTGAGGACAAGTAACATCTTGTGATAGTTGTTCTGTCACAAGCATTAGCAGCTGCAGAGGTGTGCAGAGACAGGGCAGAAGCACACATTCACCCGAGATGGACCTTCAGCCCCTCTCAGGTTGTGCAGGCAGTGGCTGCCTCCATGCTAATGCCAGGATACACTGTGCGTTACTGGGATGCTTTGGAGTTGTGCCAGACCTGGAAACAGGGTGGCAGGAAACAATTTTTCTTCCATTTTCCCCAAGCTGAGCCTTGATATCCTGTCTGGATGGAGCCTGTCTCTTTTCTCAAACATTGGACACTTCTAACATTCAGCTGGACAGGGTTCTGGCCATCATATCTAGACCATGCTTTTGCCCAGAAATGTTGGACCAGATGATCCTTGAGGTCCCTTCCAAACTGATATTGTATGATTGTGTCTGTGATCAGCACCGATGCTTATGTGAGATGCTGTGGGTGGTGCAGCCATGCTTGGAGGGTGATGAAGAAGGATTTTGGTGGAGCTTCACAGCAGTCTGGAAGTAGGACAGGCATTGTCTGGTCTGAGTCTGAAGCCCAGACTTTTTGGAGAAAACACATGCTGGCAGGGACAAGAGAAATCTCTCACAAGATGTTGCTTTTTAATTTTCTTGACCTTATCTGTAGCAGATGCTCAGTGGGGTTTAAGCTGCACTTGGGCACACTGCTGCAGGGTGTGTGGCTACCACCAAAGCTACTGGCAGAGGACTTCTGCTTGGGAATATCAAAAATTCACCAAGATTCAAAATCTGCTCTTGGTTTTCCTGTGTAAACCCGGAATGACTAGAGGGATTTGACTGTATTTACTCAAGTAGAGTTGTTTGGAATTTGTGCCACTGAGGGCAACATTTGGTCTTAAACATACATCTCTAAAAATAGGTAGGTTTCACAGAGTTACTTCCCCACCTGAAAAACTTACAGGTCTTCCCCATTATCATAGCAGCTGAGGACACAGGACTTGGGAGAGAAAAAAAAGATATTTGGAGACCAAGCAGATGCTTTCCAAGAGGAAAAAGGCAGAATGATAAATCTTTGCCTCTAACACAGGCTACAGGGATGCTCCTTTAGCATAAACACACATTTTTTTCATTGATAAAAGAAATCTCTTTTTTCCATCCTCTCTGATACATTTTTTAATTCTGCATATGCAAAACCATTAATGTGTCATCAAAGGCTGAAGTGAAGAGGACTCCAGAGGAATTTAGCTAGTGAGTTATCTCTGGTTTTAATTACCTAATGCTATTTGTTTACATCTGTTTGAAATTATTTTATACTCATTATGCCTATTGAGGTAATGTTTCATTATTTCTTCACTTTAGGTAATTTCAAAAACAGAAAAAAAGAACAACTTGTCCACAAATGCACCTTTAATCTGACCTTTTCTTTGCTCTAAGAAGTTTTAAGTAGATTCTCTAAATTTTTGTGTCTGTTCTTGCTCTATTTTGGGACTCTTAGAAATAACCTTGACTTTAAATTCTGGACTGTTAAGAGAGGCACAGAAGGTGCACTTCAAGCTGTGGAGTTTATCCTTCCCAGGATGTGGGACTATGTCCTTAGCAAAAAGCATTGCATAAGGACTTGTCCAACAGTACACAAATCCTGTCCTTCTCTTACAGGAGCTTCCAGATGTTTAGCTTTAAAACAGCTGTGTTGTATTGGCGAGTGAATAAAACAAACCTGAAATAAACATTCAGAACAACACCACACAAAGTTTTCTGTAACTAATGGCCTAGCTCCACTGTAGCCAATTGGATGTGGCAGGATCAGGTTCTGGGGAAACATTTTGGCCTCAGCTGCCTGTAAGATAAAAGCACCCTGATGTGCCTCACATAGACATGCACACACACAGAGGCATACACCCCACATCTCTGGCCCTTGGCTCACTCCTCTCCTCCCACCTACAGCCAGCAACAGAAGGATGTATGTTCTTTACTTAGTTTTCATGCTTATATTTCAAATACTCTTGGTGCAGTAAACTAGTGAAAAACCCAGTCCCTGGAAATGCAATACCCTTTAGGGGAAGCATGACAGATCTGCTAGTGCAGGAACAAACATCCCCAAGGTCCTTTTTATCTCACACAGCATGTCTATTTGCCTTTTTCCACACAGCACCCCCACCCCTCTCAGAGCTGCTATTATTTTTGCACAGAGGACTAATCCAACTCTCTCCCTTCTCCTCTGCTGCCCACTGGCTCCTGCTTCACCCTCTCTGGTGTGCTCAGCTGGCTCATTAACCCCTGCAAGACTGGGGGGCTTAAGCTGCACTCAGCCTCCAGCAGCAAGTTCCAATACAATCCCTCAGCAAAGGAAAGGTGACTCCTTGGAGCACTTGCCTGGCTCTCCAGACATACTGTACTGTCTGCAGAGTGGAGGTAAATAACTGCAGCAGAATAACAGACCCTCAGCTCTCTCACTAGTGCTAGCAGCAGCAAGTCCACCAAAACAGCCAAGTATCTCTGTCCCCTTGGTCCCATGGAAAAACTCTGCCCTGATCGGGCTTAATTTCTGGCTGGCATGGAAGGGTCAGGAAAGCCATCTGAGCAGAAAGGTCTTTTAGGATGTAAAGAACTCAGCAGGGCACCTGTCAAGCATGGTTTGCTGTCTCCATGCAGATATGCATGGGGCATTATATGGTGTAGCTGCTGCAGGGGAGCACTGAGAGGATGTTGGGGATGGCCCTGGTATGCAAAGCACCCTGTGATGGGGCTTTGCTTTCTTAGGATTCCTGCCTGAGACTGGCATAGCCTCTCCAAGGAAGGGGACACTGAAAGCTCCCCCAGACTACAGGGCATGAGAACATCAACACCTTGCATCAGGGATGGGCATCTGCCTTGCACACAGCCTGCAGGGTTTAAAATACCTGTGTGTAAAGCAGTTCCAAATGAGAGACAGTCCCCTGTCAGTGGGAGGCAGAGTTGGACCCTTGTGGGCAGCAGTGTGGGTGCCTGCTGCCGGTGGGGTGGGCAGCTGGCAGCACCTCGGGCTGAGCATCACTGCTGCCAGCCCTCTTTTCTCTATAAGAAAACTCAGGAGGGAAGCCAAGGCAGGTGATGTGTTCATAAGTGAGGTCAGTAATGAGATACTTTAGTGTATTTGTCAAGACAAGATTTCAAGAGAGAGGAAATCCATGATACAGCTCTTAAAGGGGTAAAGAACTGGAGACCCAGTTCAGCTCCCAGCTCCACCTGTGTAAATAAAGAGCAACTCCTCAGCAGTTAATACAGTTACTTCTACCTGTGCTGGTGGAAACAGTTTGTGGGAAACAGAGTGTGGGATAACATGAAGGATCATTGATCTGGAGCCAATTAGGAACTCAATGTTACTAGACTAGTAGCAGGTGATGTCTCTCCCACACACCACAATGAGGAATACAGGTCTGAGTCCAAAAGCAGAAGATCTGCTTTTTCTTTCCTTACCTTTGCAAAGAAATCAGTCATGTGTGTTAATTATTTTGGATGATTCAGTCCTTTCAGGGTTCACTTTCAGGGACTGCTCCACTGTGTCAAGAGATGTACAACTACTGAGTAAAGAGACTCTGTCTGCCCAAAGTTATTCATGTGTTTTATTTCAGTAGTCAATACTTTAGTTACTAGAATGTTCCTTTAAATATATGAGATACTGTGAAGACATTTCATGTCATTAGTTTTTAATATAGCCATTTTTAATGAAACAGAGGATCAAGATTCTGCATTTAGGTATTTCATGTCATACATGTGAGATACTTTCTCTACTCTATAACTACTACTGTCTGCTATAATTCTTCATTCTAGATGTACAAATGCATTTTGCTCTTAAAACGTTAAATCCTGAAATGGGATTTTACTCAAGAGATTTTTTTTTCTCTGTTTAATGATAACACTCAATAAGCATTATTATTAAATGTTATGTTATCTCCTCAATGATGGGAGAACCACCTAAATGTAAGTATGAGCCCAGTTACTGTCAAGCAATATAATTCTACAAAGGAAGTCTTAAACATTTTTGAAGCCTTTCTAATTTCAGTGGGTTTGCAGGAATATAAATGAGAAGAAAATTTTCCCCTTTGTTGGCATCTGATTTCTGAAGTGGGTTAATTATGATAAGAGCTTTTTTCCCTGCATAAGAATCAGATTTGCTAAAATTTCCTTACTAGGTTCATGAAACTGTTTTGCAAAACAGAGAAAATTAAGTGGGATTTTCTTTGCCACTAAGTTCAAATTTGTCTGAACTTCCAGCAGGGCTCTGGTATCTTATTAGAGTCTGTCTTTGATAATAACCATGTTTCAGTTTCATTACTTTCTCTTCTAATTCCAGTCACTGACCATTCTTTAAATTCTTTATAAGAGGAGTAGTAGATTTATTCTTCATGAAGGCTGTTTGAGAGACAGTCCTAGAACAGCTCCAGTGAAATGCCCTCATTTTTCTTAATTTTCATTAATCTGGCAACTTGATTGTTAGTGTGTAGTATAAACAGTTAGTAAAATGCCATATTGCAGTCCTGTACAGTATGGCTTGGAGGTCTGCCTCAGGAGCTATTGCAATAGTCTTACTGCTCCTACTTCTCTGCATGGATGCTAAAAATGAGAGAGGATGAGGTGCAGAACCCTGGCCAAGGGCTGTGCTGAACAGAAGCAGAGTAGAGGAGCAAGGCTCAAGCACCTGTCATCACAACAGAGTCAGCCATGAGAAAGCAAAACCAAAGCATGGAGATGTGATGTGACCTGTGCAAGGCACAGCATTTCTGGGAAATAAACCCCTCCAGCTCATGGTCTTCCACCCTCTTCTGCCCCCATCTTCCTCCCTCAGATAAACTGTACCTCTCATAGACTTCAGGGGGACCTACTAGTGACTTTCCAGTACCTAAAGGGAACTTACAAGAAGGCTGGAGAGGGCCTGTTTGCAAAGGCCTACAGTGAAAGGACAAGGGGCAATGGTTTTAAATTGGAGAGGAGTAGATTTAAAGTGGACATTAGAAAGAAGTTCCTCCCCACGAGGGTGGTGAAACACAGGAACAGGTTACCCAAGGAAGTGGTTGAGGCCTCATCCCTGGAGGCATTCAAGGTGAGGCTTGCCAGGACTCTGGGCAAGCTGATCTAGTTGGGGATGTCCCTGCCCAGTGCAGGGGGGTTGGACTAGATGAGCTCCAGAGGTCCCTTCCAACCCAAACAAGTCTAGGATTCTATGATTCTGTGGGCTAATATCTCTCTAGGGTTTACTCATGGACTAGCTCTGTGAAAAGCTGGCACTGTTTGTCATCTGGCAGGGTACAATCACCTCTGGCCATTGAGAGGCGTAGTAACATCACCACAGGTTTAGGAGGAGTTGTCAGAAAGCTGCCCCGGCTGAGCAAGGAAAAAAATTTCTTGGTGGGTAAGATGAAGGGAGGAGGAACAAGAAAGAGAAAAGATGTTAATATGAATAACTTGCCAACATAAATTTAGCAAGAAGGAGCCTATCAGGTCCCCAAATGCAAGTTATTTTCCATGAGTGACTGAAGGATATAGAGATTCTCAAGAATTATATCCCCAGCGAGAAGGCTGTGAACATGAAATAGCCTGTTAGCTGCATCCTCCAGAAGCCTTTGGATCAAACCCAAGCAAAGGACATGTCATATTCTCAATTTTATTTTCATTTCTATTCACCTGCTTCTGTGCACTTTGTAATTCTCTGGCCTGTTTTGGGGAACAGATTCCATAATTGCCATAGGAAAAAACAGAGTATTTTGTTTCCATTGGTCATGTGGAAATTCAGGTCTTACATTATTTTTCTAGGGCTTGGTTCCTGAAGCCATGCTTCTATAATTTGACACTGTCAAAGCCCAATTTCAAACTACTTTTGAAGTAAAGAGTGTAAAAACCTCCATATATATATAATATATATATATATAAAAAAGTATAAAAGCAGGTGCTATTCTGCTGTGGCTTTGCTGCAGCCAATATGTAGGGAATCTGTCTCCAGATGGGGCATTGTTCCTCCCACCCCTTTGCATAGTACTTGCTTAGTATATTCTAAGAGGAAAATCTGATCAATGTGACTAAAGGCTGGTTTGTCTGACCTCAGTGTTACACAAAGGAAGGAAGGAAGAGGACTTCTTTTTGGAGAATGCAATACAGCTTTACCAAAGGTATATTGTGTCAGATGAATTTGATGATTTTATTTGATAAGATGATTGATTTTCTTGACAAAAGCAGCGTAGTAGATCTAATCTGTCTGGACTTCTACAAGGTATTTGACATAGTGAAAAGATCAGTCAAACTGGAGAAAAAGGGATTAATGGAATTGTGCAGGAAATGTCTGGAGAGCTAGATAGTGCATTTGGGAAAGTTTGGGGTGCAGTGCCTGCCCCTGGAGCCCCCAGAGGGTTGGGGAGGAAGGTTGATTGCATTTATTATTCTAATGTTCCTGGCACAAAAGGAGATGCTTTAACATTTGTGTCTGAAATTAAATTAGGGTGGATTAGCATAATAGTGGAGGCCCAGGAAACTGTATAAACAAAAAGAGATCTTGAAGGCTGCAGCAGGAGTGCTGGAAGTGTGAAGAGGGATCTGACTGTACAAAGGGCAAGGCTGGGCACTGAGAGAATCCTGCCATGCATTATTTCTGTCGAATGGGACTTATGTTTTAGAAATAATGGCAGAGGAGAAAGTGAAGTTAACTGTTCTGGGATGCCCCAAAGGATCCTGGAGAAGGAACTTGTGACCCTTGGATGTATTGGACATCCAGTGTGAACATCACTGATCCAGGGCCTGATGAAATCCTACCTAGAGCACTAGGTAGTCAGTCCTGTCACACAAGCTCAGAGAGAAGGGCTGTTAAAATAGAAGCAGCTACAAAGAAATGCAGCAGATTCAGTCTTTATTTGGCTTGGAGAGATGTGATTGCTGTCTGTAAATGCAATGGGGAGGAGGTTTAACAGTGGAGAGTGTGAAGAGCTATTTCAACTCAAGAGCAGCATTGGCAGAACAATAGATATAAATGGGTCATGGATAAACTTAGGATGGAAAATCTGAGAGGGTTTCCAGCCATCAGAAGAATAAGGCACTGAATGAGTCCTCTTAACAAAGAGGTGGAGGTAAAAACAAACTCATTTTAAGATACAGCTTCGCTGCTGGATGAAAGCTATCTTATGAAATGGAGGCCTGTGATTGCAGAGGATGGGGCTCAGTGATGCAGAACCCCCTCCTGGCCCTCAGTTTTTCTGCTCCTGTCAGGAGATCTTTAGTTGTGCAGTGATTCTGTAAAATTCTACTCCCTGCAAAGCAGTGGCTGAAGAAGGCATGGAGCAGAGACTTTGCACCAGTCAGGAGCACAGAAAACATCTACTGAAGGCCAGCTCTGTGAGTCCATGCGTGAGTATTCCTGTTGTGCATGTTTGTGTGTGTCAGCATCTTTGTGGCCTCTGGATGAAAGAACCAGCTTGCTCCAAGCTGGGCACTCTAGCCAGGGAACACTGAGCTTGGCAGGCACAATGGAGTAGCTGATCTTTTGTTCCTGCCCCACAGAAAAAAAGAGCCAGGCTTTCTTGCAACAGAAGGATTCATAATCTGTGACTGAAACTTTTATCTAAATCCTGAAAATAGAACTGATCTGATCCTCTGATCCCAGCAAACAGCAGCAGCAGCAAGAGGAGCAGGCAGGCATCGACTCAGCATCAGCAGCTCTTTTCCCATTCCTCCTGCTCAGTGTCTCTTGCTAAGTGACCTCCAGCTGCTGATGCTTCTGACACCTTCCTTTGGGGAGCAGCAGTGAACCCAGCAGTGTCCCTTCAGAGGGCTGTGGCATCCACCAGCCAAGTGTGTGCTGCTGCAGACAGGGCTGCTGCTCTGCTGCAGTGTTGCTCCCAGGCCAGCACTCTCAGGATTTGCAGTCGCAGTCTCCTGCAGACAGGAGCTCGTTTTACCCGAAGTCTAATGGCACCAAACCCTGCATGGCTGTGGCTAGTCCCATTCTGGCCTCCTACTAATCACACTGCTGAGATGCAGGGATGGGAGTGGTGTGTCAGGGCTCTGCTGATGCACTACATATGTCTTGAGGTTGGCTTGGCACTTTGACCAGGCTTGCTTGTGCCTGCTGGAAAGTGCCATAGCTCTGTGCCACAATGATGCTTCTCAGCAGATAGTGGGATTAGAGTAGAATGAGACAAGTCCTCCAGAGCACAGTGAAATGTTCTCCTTCTACTGGCATATAGCAGGTGTCTCCTTAACTCATGCAAGAAAGGTTAGCTGAGGAACAGCATGGCTCAGATGTTATGTTACCCATGAAAGTGCCCCTTGACATATTTCCTCAGGAGTAACTGGAGCAGCAAGGATGCCAGTCAAGGAGTTGTTCTTATCTGAGCAAGCATCTCTTCAACTCATCTTGTAACAGATCCTGCCTTCCGGGCATGAAGATACTTGCAAAGTCCTTAATTTTACTATCATAATCAAGTCAGGAAGCAAAGGAGACTCTCTGTTCCTGCACAGCTCTGTACATTTTCTTTTAAGAATTTCAGGCCACAAAGGGTATACTGCACCATATCCACATGGTATTGTCTGAAATGAAAATGCAAGTGTGTGAGTGAGTGTCCAGATTCTGTAGACATTTGAGAAGTACCTGGGTGCTTCAGGAAAGAAGAACAAACATTTGCTTTTGGGAAGCTTCTTAGTGTCACGGGGTTAAAGATGGAAAAATAAGCCTAGATCTGTAATTGTTGCAGAGGAGACAATTTCCCAGAGGTAAAGAGCTTGGACCAAATGTCCCTTTCTTCTAGTGCTGTGTGACACCTACTAGAGCTTCTCCAGCAGAGAGCTTCCCTGTAGTCCTTTGTAACTGGCACTGATATGTCTACAGCTTCTCTTTTTTTCAGAGGAATTGAAAAGACTATGTCAAATAAAGAGCACAAATCTTGTCTTTGACAAAAATAGCAGACAGAAGAATTAAAAAGACCCAGAGGACAGAAAATGAGTACTTTAAAGAAAGGAAAAAAAAAAAAAAAAGGGCACAGGCCCATTTTTCAGTTTGACTGAGTTTTGGCTCACATTTTCTTGCTCTCTCTATATGAATGCCAGCAGCTCCTGGAGTTAGAGGTGCATTGTTGGGTCTGCTACCTCCATGTCAAGTGCAGACATCTTGAGGTAGATCCTGCATCCCCAGGATTATGGAAGGAAGAGACTTGCCCTCCTGAAACTACCTAAGATTTTCTTCCAGTGATGAACTTCTCTAGAGAGGAAACTCTTCAAAGATTGCTCTCTGAAGAAAGCATTATGGATGTTGTGAATACTATTTGGAACTACTCGGATGATGAAGGATTCATTTTCATCTTCTGTCACTGAGCAATAGATGTGAATGTGGACACTGATCCTTTTCCTCAGCTTACTCCCAAGGAGAATGCAGCTAAATAAAGGGACTGGCAGTCATAGTTTCTGGGGTGGCTCAGTGTGCTGTTGACTCCCTGAGCAAGATTTTCTTTGTGTTTTGGTTTGCTCATTTGTAAAGCAATTTTTTTTTTCTACTGCTGAAGGTATGTGTAAAACCAAGTGGTGTCCATGGGGTGCACTGAGATCCCTGGCTCCATTGGCATGGATAGAATGCTGCTACTCAAACCCAAGGTTGTGCTGACCTTGACTGCTGGACATGACTGAGCTGCCTTTTTTTTGTTGCTGCTAAAATAGATGCACTGAAAACACTTTTGCCATTTTGTCAGATTCCCTTTTAATCTGAGAGCTTGCTTTAAGTCAAATGGTCAAATTATAAAAGGTTTCCATCCATCCAGTAGATGCCTCAGAATGAGAGGAAGCCAGCAAAGATGACACCACAGCAGACATAAGCTGCCCGAACTCAGCTATTACAGAAGACTTTTCCCCATCACCTTAGCTGAGTACTAAATAGCTGAGAAATAATTACTCCTAATGTTTCCTGATCTCTTCCCTCTTTGCACATGCTAGGCTGTTCTGTTTCTGAAACACTCGCCTCATGTTCATGGCATTTGGCCTGCAGCAGTGAGGTTGGGTCCAACCCCAGAAAGTCTAAAACATTTTCTTCTAATAGATGGTTCAAGCTCACCGTAAGCTGGAAATGCGTCACTCACCAGCCAGTTATTTCCACATCATAAACTCCTAATGCTTCTTTAGACTGTTGGGGTATTGTATTTGCTAAGTCCTGGAAATATGCCAAATATTCTTCCATGCATGACACTTCCTTTATTTTAGCCACTGTTGAGTTACTCGTTGGGTATTTCTGGTGCTAGAAAGCCCCTCCATTTGCTCCTGAGTATTAGCCTGAAGCACCAAGTCACTCCACAACTAGGAGCATCCCATACAGCAGGGACAGAAAATAATCTGTGCTGAGATATGACCTCCTGCTGCGGCCATAAGGTATGCATTGCAGGCATACCCAGGACTTGAGGGAATTCCTGGGGTTGGGAGCCAAGTTGTCCTCACATCCAGGTTCCCACTCAATGTACTCCTAATCATTCTCTTTAACTTCTGCATGACACTGATCCTATTCCTCCACTCCTCTTCCTTTTTTAACTCCTCTGCCTACCTTCCCCACTAAAATCCTGGCAAAGCAACCTGACTGGGAAGTTCAGATTATCAGTATATTCTGGAAGAAGAGGTATTTGGGAGGGCAATGAGAAGGCACTGGCTGTGAGTACAGGTTTTCAGTGGTAGCTTGACTTCTGCACTCAGATCTCTGGTGATCCTCTTGGGATGCAATTGAGTGTTGGTCTTCAGAACCAAAAGACAATTCTGCTTCATTAATCGCTTTGCTAGCTGGTTTCTAATGGTCTTATCAACACGTTTTACTGTCTGCAAACTGTCCCATCTTTGAAGTGCTCTCTGCATGCTCACCTCTCCCTTTAATTTGTTCCTTTTATGGCAAGTCTCTGGTAACTGCAGAATTTCCTCTTTTCCCAACTGACTCCAAGTCTGATGTGCTTTCCAGATTCTCCAGATGCTCAATGCTAGTTAAGATGATGCCAACTTGTCAGTGATAAACCTTTATTTATTTTTTCCCCCCAGAGGCTTGCGTGTACAATCATCAAAATCTGCTTTAGTCCTGATGCAGATAGCACCTCAGGCCAGGGGCAAGTATCTTTGCCAGCTTAAAAACAATAATAATTCATTTGGGCATTTTTCAAGAGTGTAAATATAACAGTTTGTGTGATGGAGGATTTTATGAGCTTATTTAACTAAAACGAATTTGATTTAGGCCAAAGATTTTGCAAGGGATTCATCCTCAATCCAACCTTATTGCAGTGCTTTAAATCCCTCCTCTATCCTCTTTTAAGGTCAATGCAGTTGAGTTCACACAAAGATAAGAATGTATTCTGCAACTTTATACTTTGTTCTCCAAATGCATCTGGGAACCTAGGAGTTAATGATATCCACAAACCTCCCAGCACATACACATGCATGCAAGTACACACAGATGAATGCATGCATGCATGGATGGTTTTCTCTTTGCCCTCTCTAAAAGCTCTGACCTTGTACCATCTCTTCTCCTGTGGCTACAGGAACTGCTCCTTCCAGAGCTCTGCAGAGCTGTACTCCACAAACAAAAGCTTTACCTCCTCAGTGCACAGCACAAAGCATCTGTGAACCACCGTTCACGAATCCTGGCTTGCCAGGCTGACAGCAGACCTCAGCACATGCCGTGAATCCTTCAAATGTCAGCTCCCCTAGGGACTGCCTTTCAAAGGGCAGCATTATTAGCAATGCTTTTCACCTCTGCTACGCTTCCCATCACAGGATAGCAAAGCACTTGATCAGGACTAGGTCCTGACTCCAGGCTTAGAATCATTTTGGAAAGAGGGGCATGCTGGCATCCTCTACCCTAGAAGCAAACAAATTCTCAACTCAAATGCAAGTCTTAACAGAACCTCCTGTTACAACCATAGCCTGCTTGTACTGAGCCAGTGCTAGGAATACCTAGGGTACTTGAACATCTCTTTTATGATGAAATGCTGAGACAGCTGGGCCTGTTTAGCCTAGAGAAGAGAAGACTGAGGGGGGATCTTATCAATACTTATCAGTGCTTAGTGGGTGGGTGTCAGGAGGATAGGGCCAGTCTTTTTCAGTGGTACCCAGTGACAGGACAAGAGCTAACGGGCACAGACTTGTACATATGAAGTTCTATCTAGACATAAGGAGGATCTTCTTTACTCTGCCTGTGGTAGAGTACCGGACCAGGCTGCCCAGAGATGTGGTGGAGTCTCTGTCTCTGGAGACATTCAAAACCTGCCTGGACACCATTCTGTGCAACCTGCTCTCAGTTAGTCTGCTCTGGCAGGGGAGTTGGATTAGATGATCTCCAGAGGTCCCTTCCAACCCCTGACATTCTGTGATTCTGTGATCCTGTGACTAGAGGTCTGACTGAATGTGACCAGCCACACAGGCAGGATGTTGGGCAAAGAAGGAAAGAAGAAGGAGCACGGAAGTCAGAGCAATGAGAAACTGCTGTTACTGAAACCACACTGTGTGAATTAACCTGATCAGCCCAAAGCATTTTCCAAACACAGCAAACTGCCATAAGTCACAAACACCTGTGATATCACCTCTATCTTATCAGTGTACCTCCTGATATATAGTCTTACAACCATCCCTACTTACAGGACTATGTAAAGGTGAACAAAATCTCACACTTCAGGATACATGAAATCTCTAAACATGTTGTGATGCCTAGAAAGTAGTTTAGACAATGCAATAAGTTTACTGAGTCATAATGTGAAATTAATAAAAAGAGCACCGTTCCTGCCCAAATCCCTATAAGCACAAAACAAAGGCCTTCCTGTAATAAACACAGAATCATACTATATTGCTTAATTCTACCCCAAAACAGTTCAGATCCCCAGTCCCACTGGAGAACTTTATGTATATTAAAAATCCAATAGATGAAACCAAAAAGGCATGGCAAAATGCAGACTGTCCAAATTAAAGCCTCTGAGATTCTCTCTAAATCCATCACAGAACATAAAAATCATTAATTTATCTCCTGGCTTTACATCCTTCTGAGAACTTGGTATCCAAATGCATTATCAGTGGCCATTCCTTTGCAGTTACTAACAGCCAAAGGAAAATCAGAAAGAAAGGGATTCTGGTTACCAGTATAGACTTGGACATCACAGGAGCTGTACTTTGCCATAGGCTTGCTGTATCCCCTTGGTCAGGTTTCTTACCCATTTTATGCCCCATCTCCCTCTCTGTCCTGGATAACAACTGCTGATTTACTTCACAAGGCTTTTATGAAGCTTCATTTGTCAATGCCTGTGATGTATTATTTATTGTCAAAGACATAAACAATTGCATCCTAAAGATGCTGAGCACATCACCTGCATTTTCATTTCTGCCAAAACCTCTCTTCTACTTAGGACAAACCTTCTCTTTCTCCTTCACTAGCATGATAGTCTTTTATTCAGTGATGATTAAATTTAACAAGCCAATATGCATTGTTGGAACCACAAAGCCAGCTCCCAGACTTTCTGAAATATGGGAGGCTCAAGGGAAACCACTGGATTCGAGAGGCATGGTGGCTAAAAGCATCATTAGTTTTGAGGACTGTTTGCATGAAGCTTGCAATTGGTGCTCCTGCTAGCATGTTCAGCAAGGTGTTACTTCTGTCTGAAGGAGAGCTTTTAGGGTGAGAATATGCCCTCACAGATGCTTAAAGAGCAGCAGGATAAACATATGTGAAGAAAAAGCTGAGCAAAGCCCAGATATAGCACATCTATCTCTGTTAATTCTACACAAGCTAAGTGTTTCTGAGAAAAATCACATAAAAAGAAGTATGTTTTCTATAAATCCTGGTGAAAATATTGGTTTAGTTTTAATATTTTTCTTCTGGAGACTCTACTCTATCAGGCTCCCTAGTTGCTGTTATAAAACCTGATGACAAACTAGGCAGTGGCTAGATTTAACATCCTGACTGACCTTATCTAACTGACCTTGCACCAAAACAGCACAGTGTGCTGCCAAATTTTCCAATTCTCTTCAGTATCTGAAGTCTCAGGAGGTCCTCTTCCTAAATAATTTTGCATCTGCTGACCTTCTTGCATTGCCCAGAAAGAAAACTGCCAGGCAGCCCGTGGGAGGCATTTAAGCACACTCACAAATGAGGGAGCTCTGGGTGCAAAGCTCTTGGGTGAAAATGCAGAAGCACTGGGCTTGCCTGAGTGGTGAGGGTGTTGTGAATTACTGAGAGCAACGAGGTCTCTGTCACTAAAATAAATTTTGCTTCCAAATTCAACCAGGAATGAGTATTTGACTAAAATCCTGCCACACTCTGGGAGGCTGAAGATGGCTTGAATGATACCAAGTGTCGCATTGCTGAAGACATACGGTTTCAGTTTAGGGAGAACTCTTCTCAGCACTTAAAAATAAACAAGAGCAACTTAGAAATGTATCTTGTGACTTTCCAGAGGAGTTTTATGTTACATCACTTGCTATGCAAGACAAAAAGTGGCTTTAACCCAAAATGGCACTGTCTTTTCAATCATTAATGGCACAATCAACTAAAATACATAATCTGTTGCAGTGAGCACTGTGTTTGTAAACATGTGCAATTAAAGTGGAATAAGATTCAATTATAATGGGCTATGTGTGCATAATAATGCAGATCATGCAATTCTTATTAGTTGGGCTGTACCCTGAGCTCAATTCAGGAGGAAATTATATTGAAATGTGAAATAATGAAGAGGAAATTTTAATGAGAAGACAAGGTTGAAAAAATATTACTCAAAGCAAGAGGAATGACAGGGTCCTGAGGCAGAATACAAATGACAGTAATACAAAATCATTTGACTATATCTCTGGCTTTATGCAAAGATTGGAGATTCACACTTGACAGCTGCCAGGAATTAGGTGGGCAGAATTTGCCCCACTGGTTGCCACTGTTCAGAGAGCAGGTCCACATTTGCTCTCTCTCCAGATAAGCTCTCTACAAGCTTTGCTCATTTTAGGAGTTTCACACAGTGCACATGACAGAAGAATTTAGCTCTAAGTGCTATGAGAGTGTCTAGCTTCTCATGGGCTGCTACTTTTTGGGTGGGGGAAAACAATACTCCCAAAGATGCTTCATTTCTTTTATTTTCACTTTTTTCCTCTGATAGTGCAAGCTTTTATCCAAGGTAGATATTATGCACCTATCTTGTCTTTCCCTTTGTTTAATCACTCACAGAAGCTGATTTAGTTCACATGAGTTGCTTTAATTAACCATCACTAGGAGTGGGGTAGGACCAAACTACATTTTCTAATGCATAGAAAATTACAAGTAAGCAGAGCCTAGGTGATACTGAACACATAAATGCTGATCTCAGCTAAAACATGTAGACCTTGTCTAATTCTGGAAACAGATAGCTCACAAACTGCTTTACAAAACCCCAGTTGTAATGGGTACACGTGTATAACAATGCAAACTGTGTTACACTGAGTAGTACAAGGCTTTGACTTAATCAATATTTGAGAGGTGAAAGCAATACAGCATATGAAGTAAAACAAAATAAATGAGAAAACCAAGATGCTGTGTTGCATTAGCTACACAACCCTTACGAGGCTGAAATCCTGAAGAATAACTTATATTGGCTTGGACAAGACACTAAGGATATCTACCCTGAGCTTGTTGCTGATGGCACAGAGCAGCTACATTTAAGAACATAAAGGTGCACTTCTATGGAGTGGTAACAAGTGACTGTAAGAGATTAAATCATAAATTTTACATGGAGGAGAAAATCTGTGTGTGTGTCTGGTCCTACAGTACCTCCAAGCATAACAACTCTGAGATAATCATGGAAAAACTGTCCAGAGACCAGATTCCAAATTCTTAATTCTGAATGAGTGCTCACTAGAGGAAATTTGAAATTATATGAAAGAAATGATACTGTCACCACAGGTCCCAGTGAATAATAGTCTCATACATATTCATACATTCATTGTCGTCAGGTAACCTCCCAGCTAGGGATCTGTACCATTCTCACAGAAAGCAATACAAACCATGGTGGTCTTCTGGCTCTCCACAGGGCAGGGCTTCCCCCATTGCACACCATCTGCCTTTTCTTTTCCACTCTAACTTCAAGTGTTGCAACCTATGAAGATTCCCTTGTCAGGAATTCTTTCTGGATATTCAGTCTGTATTTCTTTCTCTTGCTTCCAATTCCTCATATTCTCTTTTACACCCTGCCATGTTGCTTAATTCTTCCCTGTCTTTGGTGTTTGTACCTTTCAGCACTAGATGGTAATGTCTGTCTGTAGCCATTCTTCTCTGATTAACAGTATATTACAAATACAGTTCTTCCAGTACTGATTTAGCTCCTTTAATCTTTCTTTATAAATGAATGTCTCCATCCCCTTGATAATTTTTGTTGCTCTTCTCTGAACTCAGTACGATTTTTCAAAATCTCCTTGCTAATGAGTTTCCCAGAACTGAACACAGTGTTCCAGATGCAGAAACAGCAGAGCAGCACAAAGGCAGGCTGAACCTATGCTGCCCCAAACTGCACTGCCCTTTTGCTGCCATATCTCATTCCTAGCTTGGGTCTGACTTGTGCTCACAAGTTTTGAAGGATAAGATGGAATTTCACCTACTATTCTGTTTCAGATATTTAGGAGGTAGATTCTAAAATGCTAAATAAGACTTTGTTTCTTTCCCAAGCAATTTTGGGTGTGCACATCTGTCCTGAAGACTGCAGTCTGAACTCTAAACACCAACATCCATGTGCCTAATGTCTCTTAGAAGACATACAAATTGTACAACTGGTTAGGTAATTACAAACCTCCCATTTACGAAGGATGCTGGGGTAGAAGTGGATTTTCCTAAGTCTTCAGGCTAGCAAGATTCACATTTGTGGAAGCAGACATGCAGAATTTTGAGCTAAAACCTCCTTTCTTCCTACCAATGACAACTGGTGGATCTGGTTTGTTCCAATGAACAGGAAAACTGATCAAATTCTCCTGTTCTAATCCTGAATTAATTTGTTAGCATCCTGACCCGACTGCTTCTCTCTTTGGATCTTCTGTATTTTTTGTGGAGGATCTTAGTTCCTCCTAATTTCATCTCATCTACGTATCTTATTAAAATGTTCTTTCCTCCTCCATTTCTAGATGAACAGTGAGGATGTTAAATACAACTTATTTAAGAGTAAGCTTTGTGGTTCTTCTATGGTCTCATCTTCAACTCCATGCTTTGCTGCTCACTGTTAACCTCTCTTTATAGCCTTCCAGCCTGTTTTCAATCAAGAAGACTGTTCATCTCCAAGCTGATTTAAACTAATTTTTCTAGAAAGATTTCACGAGGCACAGTATCAAAAGCACTTCTCAGATGCAAATATATTACAGCTCCACTGTTCCCTTCATCCGTTAATTTTCTGTTTCTATCAAAAAAGCAATCAAGTTTGTCTGGTGAGATTTATTCTTGCTAGGCTGATGCTGCCTGAGGCTTCCTGCTGCTGGGGCCAGCTCCCAGACGTGCCAAACACTCATGACCAGAATTGCCTCCGAAGTACTGGATGTATCAACACCTCTAAAAATGGGTGTTTTGGGCACACTGTTAATTCTACACTATGGGCTCAGCTCATTGGCAGTTCTATCTTTATTGTACCAGGCAGGACTGTGATTTTTGTCTAAAAATGGTTGGGATCCCACACAATGACCTGGGGTGCAGTTTCCCTGGAGGGCTGCAGCCAGAGGTTTTGATCCCTCCCCCTGCTGAAAGCAGCTGCTCTCGTGTTGTGACAAGGTCACCCGAATCACCTCCGAAAGCCATGCACTGGCACATCTTGCTCTGCACCATCTGCAAATCATCCTGTTCCTTGCCAGGCATCACTCCCAGGGCTTTCTCTACAATGGCATGGTGCCTGGCCAGCATGGAGACCTCCTGCCTGGAGTCTCATCACAAATTGAACAAGAAGCTCCCAGGAAGCAGTGGCCATTGTCATGAGGGACTGCAGCCACCCAGGGACTGCTGCAGGGACCTTTTCATGGGCCAGGCTGTGCTCCTTGTTTTCATATTCCTCATCTTCCTTGCACTCGAAAGCAATGCTGATTTATTTGCTTTAGAAAGGGTGTAAAGTAGATTTTTCTAGAAAAGAGTGGATTTAGATAATTTATTTCTCCTTTTAAGTGTCTGTATACTCTTATCTTTAGTCAATTCTTAGTCTTCCAGTCACAAACTAGAAGAAATTACCACATGCACTATGGCATTTTCACCACTTCCTCCCAATAACCTAGGCTCACCTGTATCAGCTGATTTACATATAGACTCATTTTCCCTCAAGTGTTTTCTCACACGTTACTAAGAAAAGATATTTTACTGGCTTTCCCTCATTTCTGAGTTGTTCACATTTCTTTCACGTGTCTCACTAAAGATAGATTCTAGTCATCACTAGTTTCATTCCCACCCTAGTTTACTAATTAATGGGCATACTCTCTCTCTAGGTTTTTTGCTTGTCTTCCCCTGATAATCATATAATAAGTATCTTTCATATTCCCTTTAAATCCTTTGGCAGCACTAATTCACTCTGAATTCTATTTTTTTTTAGTTGCTATCCTTATCCATTCCCTACTGAGCTTTAAATGAGTCTGTATTCTCGTTTGATTTCCCTCCCACCACTTCCTACTTCAGCAGAGATTTTTTAACCTCACATCTTTGAGCAGTCCCTTGTGAGGTGCCTGTAGCTGCAGCAGCGAGCAAACTTCACGCACACTTATTAGCCATGCAGATTTGGGCATACCTGACTGCTACAGAGACTGGAGGGGTCAAATCTGGAAATGACCCCTGGTGAATTATGGGTGCAGGGTCTGAGTCAGGACAGGGACTACTGCCATTGAATTCTCCTAAGTTGAACATTCTCCCATGAGCCAGCCAGGTGGGCTTCCATCCCTAAACACCAACCATTAACCCCCCAAACCAACCAGCAGCCCCAATAAGTTCAACAGAGTCCTTCAAAGGATCCCTGGCATACATCCAGTGCATATGCTCAGAAAAAACAATAAACATGTTTCTGTCAGTAATTAGTTCCTTAAATAATTAGTTAACAATTTGTATAGTACAAAGCATTTGGTGTCCTTTCAGTCTCTGCCAGCAGCACCTAGTTCTCAGCATTAATGAGTTATGTGACATTGCTTAGGGGCAGATCGGGTTAACAGAAAGGATTAGTTGCTATCTCTCCACACACTCTTTTTTTCTTTAAAATAAAAACCAAAAAAACAACCAAAACCCCCAAAACAAATTTCCTGTTTGCTGGGAAAAGGAATATCTTGCTTCACTGCCTCCTTAGGGCAGCAGAAAGCTTCAGCTGTTCCTTCTGGTCCAGCTGAAAACCTTTTGTCCTGGAAGTGGGGGACATAAAGAAACTAGTCTGACCCCTTCTACAGCCACTGCTAACCAGCTCTACCTGCAAATCCTTTCCTCTCCTAACTGTGGCTTGGTGGAGAATGGGGAAAAGGCAAATTCTCCTCTTGCAGGCCAGGTAAATCATTGCGGTTTTTGCTGTCAAATCTAAAGTGATATTTTTTGAAATGAAAGGTTTGGTTTTTTTTTTAAAGTCACCAAGATTTTGGGATTAGGCAACTGCTGAAGTTATCCTTAATGCTGGGCTATCAAAACATATCAAAAAGTAGCTTCTTGATGTGATCTCTCTAAAGCAAATGGAAGTGTTGTCTGTGTTGGTGCTGTTTATATTGTTCTTACAAACTTACTTAAAGCTCCTAGCTAAGTCATTATTCTGGGAGTCTACTGCAAGGCAGCAGGTACTACAGTTCCCCTGCAGAGTCTATTTTCTATATTAATTATCTTGCTGTGAGTTAAGTAGTTTTTGTTTTTGTGTTAAAAGGTTTATGAAGATTAGATGATTAAAATGATAAAAACTAATTTTCTCCAGCATAGCCACTTTGCAGCAGTCAACAGGAAAGAGGAAAAATACGTGTGCTTAATTGTTTTGGAAAAAATGGCACTATAACTAAATTATCATGTGGGAAGAAGGGAACAGTGGGCAAGGCTGTTGTATCTGAAATGCTGTTGCTGTCCTGCTGGCCACACACTTGTGCTTGTGTTGATGTGTCTGCTGCTCATTTTCATTCCTAATAAAGCAGATTTTTGCCTGAGAAATTAATTTCAATATATGACAGGAATGGCTATCACTTGCAAACATACCACATCTGCTGCAAAGCTAAGCTCAGTGTGACAGCAGGGTATATTTTGACTGCTCTTTGAGGAGGAGGAGGGTTGATGAAACATCTCTGTGTCTGGGTCTGGTTTCATGGCATTAAGCTGGGCTGCAGTACAAGGGCCTCTTACAGGGGCAGCTGTTACTAGACAATGATCTTATGATGAAAGAAATCTCTTCTACAAACACTGTTACTGTGCCATGGTTCCCTAGCTGCAAAATGATGAGGAAACTGAAGGAGAAGGGTAAGTCACAGCCCTACCTTCTGTGAGACGTTTTTATTAGTCTGCTAATGCTGACGGATATCAAGTTTCATTCCTTTGCTCTTTATCCCCAGTGACATCCAGAGGAACCCTGCAGAGCTGTTATGGCTTATTTGTTAGTTTTAATTTGGCCTGATAGTGAACTCTGAAGAGATGATTGGTTGGTTAAGAAAGATGTATCTATCTATCTATCCCTTTCTCTTTGAAACCAGGGGACTTGAAGTATGATGTGAACAGCAGAGCAGTAGAGGTGGGTGCAGCTGGCAGAGTCCTGCCCTGCAAGGCTGCCACCCTGAAAAGCCATGCTCTGTCCTACAATCACAGTCATGTCTGACTTGCTGCCCACTCTCACCTTTGCTGCTTCCATCTCAGGATATGTGTATTGGATGAGAGGGGCAAAGTGACCCCAGGCACACCAGCAGCAGTGCCATCCCCAGAGACAGATTGTTTCACACAGATCTGGAGCAGAGGATCTTTTTCCTTTCCTGCTTCTGTTACAAACATGGTGACTTTTAAGCAGTGAAAATATTTCGTTATAACAAAGTTCCCTGCGTGTCAGGTAGAGGAATACACACGGAATTTGCTGATGCTAAAGCCATGGGAATGAAAGTCACTCTTAATGTTACAGTAGTCACCCCTTTGCACCTGTGAGGATGAAACCAAAAGAGCAAAAGGTGCTTTGTGAAATACCATGTCAGCCAAGAAGCTGGGGACAAGCAGGAGAATTGCTCTGATTATTTTTCATGTTGGATATAGCCATTCTGTGGTGATTTCTGTGTTTTGGGACACTTTCCTTCATTGACTAGCATTCTAAATATATTGTTTTTTTCTATGAGGCTGTTGTTGTTAGTGTTATGAACTGTTATT
Source organism: Bucco capensis (assembly GCA_013396975.1). NCBI lineage: Eukaryota > Metazoa > Chordata > Aves > Piciformes > Bucconidae > Bucco > Bucco capensis. The sequence continues at coordinate 312,934 of VWZO01021727.1, read as the reverse complement.
TGTTGATACCATGCAGTCCTTTCAATGTTCTAGAATTTATTATGGGTATTAGAGATGCCAATGTTTATCTATTTTACACCTTCATTATCTGATCTAGCCCCATCATTACTCCAGACACAGGCAATGGTATTATCACTGTTGCCTTGTTTCATTAAAAGTCCCATTTGTTTAGCACTTTATTTCTAAGAAATAATTTATTAGAAAACATGCTGAAGCATAATCAGCTCCCATATTATGTAGGTTTAAATCTCAGGCATCTGACAGAAAATGTCTGTGACTCAGTGGTGACACAGTGCCTGTTTTAGGCCAGTGTTAGAAGACTGGGCCAATAAGCACATTTAATACTGGATCCTGAACAGCCTCTGAGAGCCTAAAATATCTCTAGTGGATTCCTCAGTCTCCTGCATGTCCACAATGAAGATTTCTCCCAGTGCTAAAAATAGTCTCTACCCTCAGAAAATGAGGAGTTTGTCTTATTAATATGTCTCCCCTGCCCTAACAATGACTGATGTGTATTTGACCTTTTCCCCCTTGTTCTCCTGAGCTCAACCTGTCTGTTGTGTGAGGCTTTATAGTCAGTTGTAGAGAGGGGAAAGGTGGAGAGAAAAAGGAGGGGAGGGAAAAGTGCAGGAGCAGCTGTCTCTAAGATGGACATAGATGTCACCCTGTCATGGTGGCAACTGTTAGATTTTTATGTTGAGAAGGATTTTAAGGATCAACTAAATAGAAAGTAAGGCCAAGATGAGAATGCAGAGAGGAAAGGTCCCAGAAAGACAGCTGTGACACCTCTGATACAAGGGAATTCCTGATTGATTAAGGAAACAGCCTGTCCACACTGGGCAGAGAAACTGTTCTCAGAGCCTAGGACAACTTGCTGAATATTCTGTCTGAGAGAAAGCATTGAAAAAGCTGACCTGAATCCATTTTTAGCAGAGGCTGTTCTAACTGGAAGTATTTTCCAGCTACAGTGAAACTATATTCAGCTGTGAGCAGGTTCTTCTTTGCTGGACTCTCCCAATGTCAGTTCCAGCCATCAGTGTGAGGTGGTGGGATGGCACCAACACTGGAGGAAGAGAGCCTTGGCTTGTTCAACAGCCATAACCTCTCCTGGCCTGATGGAGCTTTGGCCACAAGTAACACAGAGTTACAGGAGGGCTTGCAAGAGCATCTGCTGTAATAAAAGCAGATCATTATCACTGTGTTTTAGGGAAGCTTACAATGAGTCTGAGTTAGTAATCCCAAACGTAGCACTTCATCCATGTGAAGTGCTGGAAGGGAAAAGCCCTTGTTTCTCAGCTTGCAAGGTGTTGATAATAAATCAACCCATGGAGAAAATACCAGAAACAGTGTTATTTGAAATGAATGATATGATGAGAAAAGTATATTTCATCCAACAAGTAATTACACACCCACTGATATTTGTAAAGATACAATTTAGTAGAAAACAAAATCTGTGTTTCTGCTATAAATCCTGGCTCGATACCAGTGCTCAATCTTTAGCCAAAATTTGCTGAGGCATTGTCTGACACGGAAAATGGACTCTGAGCTCTAACATAAAACCTAATTACAGGAGGTACTGAAAGACAGGATAAGAGATGGTGCCTGTAGTGCTGAAGAAGACAGGATTTGGTACTCATTCCTCTCCAGTAAAAATACCAGGTATCAGTAACACTGCCTTAGACACAGAACATGCACACAGACACATACATACATAGTCCAACACTGAAAAGCATAAACTGCCTTCTGTCCTCTTCACTCAAAACCCAAATGCCTGCAAGCAATATCAACAAAAAGCATAAAAATTAGAAATAACCTTCAAATTCCCAATGCAAAGAAGCTGTGATGTGTGCAGGTGCACATGGGGGAAAGTGTGAGGATTTGCCTAGTAGGCAAGAAGTCAAAATTGATTTGGCATTACATAATCTTCTGAAAACCTATCAATGTATTCACCAGGACCTGCCTTGTGCCTGGGCAGTGATGGCATCTGGATCAGTCACTGCAGCAATGCCCATCTAGGGACAGCAGGATATTGTGGGAGGCTTATGTCTCTGCAGACATTAAGACCTCTGGCTTCAGGAATGGATTCCTCAGATGCCTTTCCCTGCTTAGCACTGGGGAAGCTGCCCTTTGCTGATAGTTTTGCCTAGAGGCTGTGTATTCACACAAATGGGAAATTTGCCATAGGCTATATGAAACGGCACAGGAATGAAGGAGGCTGGCAAAGCAGGGTTAACAGCATGGCTCTGAAATAGGCTGGAGGGAAAGTGCTGCAAATTGCACTTCTGTGTGAGAACTGTTCAAAACTGAAGGCTCAGTCTGCCATGGCAGTAGTGTGCAGGTAGTGGGAACTGTCACTGGTTGTGTTCAGCAAAGTACCAGCTCCCAGGCAGTGTCCTAAGCATGGACCACAGGCTGCATCAAGAGTGAACACAGGTTTCTGCTCTCTGTTTAGCTTTTGCCACAACTGCGTAAGTGACACGGAGCAAATGGTAACACGTTAGAGAGAAATGAGAAACAGGGGATCTTGGTTCTCCAGCAGGTGCAGGGACTCAGTCTACAGCTTTGTCAGATAGGTAGGATAGGCTGTGGTATAGGCTATAAAGTATCTCTGCTCCCTGCTGTTTCTCAAGCATTCTTTCTCATTTGAGCTGTGGTTTGACATTGCAGAGTGGTGTAGGATCCCCTGCTTTGTAGGTTTTTCTCCCTGTGGTACCATTGTTTGTGTCTGGCCAGTACCTCCTAGCGACAGTTTGATATTCTTGCTGGATTGTCTGGATACTACTGCAGCTGAGAAGTGTCTGTGTGGTTCCTGTCAGGGCTATTTTCTATATAATGAAGTGATGACAACTAAATGTACCAAGGTTAACAAGGCTTTTCCTTCCCCGAGGTATATGCCTCCTGTATCTCCCAGGATCACCTTTGTTAAACTATACTGCAGAAGAGCACCTTCCAATTGCTCCCATCACTGTACCCTACCATGACTCTCTGCCACTCAACTGATTCTCTATGTGTCCAAGGCCTTCTCATTCTATAAGCAGCATCACATAATCCTTACACATCAGCATGCAACAGCCACCACAGATCAGACATAAGCATTAAATGCATTTGTTAAGAGGTGGTTTCCCAGATGGAAAAATTAAAGAGCCATTCTCCAAGGCTTGTGCCTGGTCATGCACCATCGCTGCACTAAACTGGGATTAAGATTTCAAAGGAAATACAATCTCCTGTGGGCACTTTCAGAGAGGCCCCATGAACCTGCTGAACCAGGGTACTCTTGTAAGATATACAATCCTCTTGCTTCTTTAACCCTGCAGTATGTTGAGTAATAAATCCCTTATATAAATATAGGTGTGTCATCAGGGATGCAACACGAACTTTGTTAGTTCTCATTGCCCAGGGACAAGCAGATCTGTAATTAATTGTTTCAGTGCTCACAGCATATTTCTGGGATGGTGTTAAAGGTTCATCTGGCCGCAGAGAACTCATGCAATATCCTGCACAGCATAGGATATGCACAAGAAGACCCTGTTAATGCAGCATCTCTCTACTGGTGGTGAGACAAAATTACCTTCTATGGTTGTCTCAGCTGGTATGGGATCAGCTGGGTAATGAACACCTTATATTTGCATTTCTTGGGGTGTCAGGAAAGGAGGAGCAAAACTTAACCTTAATACATAATGCAAATCATAGAATGGCAGTGAAGAGGAAAACTGTGAGGTTGCCCTCAGGAAACAAGGGAATATTTGTCACTCATTTAGGAAACAGCAGGATGAGACACGCAGATTTGCTAAGTGTCTGAGTAAAGTTCCTAGAGGAGAAGCAACTAATATGCTTTCTGGTACATGTTCTAATTTTCCATCAGTGGTTAGCACATTGTGGTAAGCTTTCAGTGGTCATGACATGCATTGTGTTTGTGATCAATATCTAATTAGGCAAAATGCTAATTTGTTAATTCCTGAAGCTTTAAACCTCACCTTCAAGCATCAACTCCATGTGCCTTACTGTTCTCTGTGACAAAGCATTTGTGTTCTTGACCCAGCAGGGTTAACTCCTATCATGACATTGCCATTAACTCAGTTCAACCTCTTCTTTTTCCTTTGTGTGGAAAGCTAAACTACAGCTGTGGCTTAGTCAAAGTGTGATGCAGAATCGCTCAGGCTGATTCCCTCTGCTGCAGTCCCTGCAGGAGATATGGATGGATGGATAGCCTTGCCCTGTGTGCTCATTTACACAAGAATGGGGGGGTGGGGGGAAGGGGAAGGGCACTTTCTGGTGATCCAGAACTGCTGCAGTTTCCTTCTGCAGTGTGGGGAAGTTCCTACCATCCCTTTCCCTTCCCTGTCCTCCTTCCAGGGAATCCATTGCTGGTAGCACAGCAGCACCTAGAGGCCCTGGGCCGGAGATGGCAGCGTGGCAGCAAGCTGTGAGGGACAGCCCTGCCCTTAGGAGCCTGCGGCTAGGATAACAGGGGCTAGAGAGATGCTGGCGGGGTCCCATGGAGCACCCACAACACTCTGGGCTGAGGGAGAGGCTGCCGTTCCCTGGTATCACAGAGGATTTGGAGATGAGGCCAGAATGCACCTAACCTTCCTGCATGTCAGGACCATTCTTCCCTTCCGTATTCAGACTCAACAGTTCATAGAATCATAGAATGTTAGGGGCTGGAAGGGACCTAGAAAGATCATCTAGTCTAACCCCCCTGCCAGAGCAGGATGAGACCTAACAGAATGACTGGAGCTGGTTTCTGGAGGGATCCTTCTGATCACTCGCCTTCCCAGCAGGAGGGAATGGGAGGTCAGCCAGTTTGTACTTAGAGATAAGCCTTCTTATCCCAGCTGGTTTTTTGACACACCTTTTTCTGAAAGATTAAGCAGATCTTTCAGCCTGACATTTTCCTCTCATGAAACTACTTTAGTGTTAAAATTCAGTCACTTCTCTGTCTGACTTTAGCAGTTATATAAGAAAGAAACAAATTTGTCCTCTACAGCCTTTTGTCATTGCTATGGATCTGAATTGTCTTTGGTATTTAATCATTCATGAGAAAACGTGGATGCTAGAATAGAGAAGCAATCTAGTGCAGTACTATATATGGAGGTAACAACACTTCCTTCAATTAGTCTTAATTTCCTTATTAATGTATCTGTGAAGCTCAGCCTGCCTTTGGTGTCTGCCTTAGAGACACTCATTTTCACTCCAGGTTTAGGAGGGGAACCTCTGTGCAAAGGCATAGATGAGGAGATTCAGGTCAGTCTAACCCTTCACAAGGGGCACATGACTGAGGCTTAAGATTGTAGTTTCCGGCCAAGGGAAGAGATCTCAAACATCTGAAAAAGGGGATGAGATGGCTGTGTGCCACCTGCTCTCCAAAAAACGTGTGCTGCTTCTCTGCTGGGAAGAATGAGAGAGGGATAAGTGGAAGAGAGAAACTCAGTCCATTCACAGGGAAAGTTGTCTTTCATCTTCTAATCCTGTGGGCTGAGCCATTCCTTAGTTGCATGGCTCCTGCAGCAAGGATTATGGCAAAAGCTGACTTGGTGGAAGGGCTCTTCATAGGAGAGGTGGGCATTACATCTGTAAACTGAAACAATTTAGAGCAGACCAACTTTTTGTGTGCATACATGCTTTTCCCACCCTTTCTCTTGGTCTTATTTTAAGCTAGGCCTAATCCTAGAACAGACAGAACCACACTAAGGACAGAAACACCCCTTAAGACAGGGTCTCAGTTCTGTGCCATGTCTTACCGGCTTTCTTTTTCACCCAAGGTTTTTCCTCTGCATCTTGTGTGTCATTAATGCTGTTACACTGGTGTCTAGAAGGTGCAGCTTATTTTTGTATTCCCTTTGCACAGGGCCTTTGACAAATGTGTAAGTACATATTAGAGGACAGAGCTGGAATAAAACAGGCAAACAGATAATAGAGACATAACCAGAGAGAAAGGAGAATGGAAGTAATTTTCACAGGTTGAACAAGTCCCTCGCTGCTGCCCTGCCACAGAGCTACCTTTCTTTTTATGTTTTCCTTATAACCAGTTGCTTGCTTTCACCCTGTTTTTCTTTCCTTCATTTCCCATTACCTTCAAGTTACACAAGCTGTGGTTATGCTCTTTACAAAAGCTTTTATGCAACACATGTCTTGAGGAAACTTAGTATTGTCACCATGTCCTGCCACCATCAACCTAACAAGCTAATTCATCACAGCTCTCTCTGTGCCTGGCAAGCTGAAAGGTCATGCCTTTAGATGTCAGTGCTTGCAGTGGTGATTTTATTTTCACTTGCTGGTTCGTAATGTGCTGGTCACCAACCCTGAATAAGCAGGGAGCATTTCTCACTCCTGCAGTCCTTGCTGGATCATTAGCCAATCTCCCTGGGTACTTTTGGCAGCTTCTTGCTCCCTCCACAAAGGGTTTTTGGCTGCAGAGGGCCCTAGGGCAGGCTGTAGGTGGTGAGGTCACAGCATTAAAGTGTGATTTCTGAAGGAGAGGGTGCACTTTGCCTTGCTCTCCTGTGATGAGTAGCAACATCATGCAGATGTACAAACTCCTCATTCTTTAATCAAAATCTGATACTCCCAGGAAGTGGTATGTAGATCCAAGCAGGGTCACAGAGTAGCATAGTCATTAAAGCATGTCAGCAAACAAATGTATTGTTAGCACTCATTAATAAGACTGTGCAAGTGGAATGCTTTGGAAAGAACTGAAATGTACAGGTATGCATAAGAGGGTTGCTTGCTCTCCTACCTGAGCAGCACCGTTGGGAGCCCTCTTTCTTGCTCTTGAGAGTAGTATAATGCAGGGAAGGATTTATCTCTATTCTCAACTTTCAAAAGGATCAAGCTAGTACAATGAGTCTTTGATTCCTACTCCTTGATTAGCTCCACTGCCTTAAAGAAACCTGACCTCTGTGACTGGAGAGAACACAGATGGTTCAATCCCATTTTCATGTTCAGCTAGCTCTCCCAAGGCATATTCTGCATTAACCAAAGCTTTCTTTACCACTGTACCTATGGCACTAGCACCTAGGTGGTATCCTCAAGTGATCATCTTTGCTACTGCAGCTATTCTTAACCTATTGGGAAAAATACCCCTCCTGTAGTCTAAACTATTGGTCTAGAGGGAGGATGAAGAGGGCTTCAGGAAGACATTCTCAGCAGAGGAAGATGCACAATTGTAAAAAAAAATAAAAAGCATGTTCTGTGCAGGCCTATGCACTAGTTTACAGAAAGGCCTGGTCTGGGAGTAACTTAACAGATCCTAATAAATCAGTATAAGTGTTTATGAGATCTAGACCTATGAAAATTGATAAGGGCAATTAGCCAGCTGGTGTGTGTCAGTGTAACTATAAAGAATTTGATTTGCACCAGTTGGTCAACTACTGACCATAAGGCCAGAAGCATATGCGTGCCACAGGGTGTGAGCTGCTACAAAGAAAGCATCCTACAGAGCTCCGTGCACCAGATGCTTCATGGAGGCCATTAATTTCTTAAAGAGCAGATGAGCTGTTTGAACCTTTCCTCAGGAAACACCAGAAAGAAGCAGTGCAGACTGTTTGGAGTGGTGTTTCACAGGCATATTAGGGCAGTCGTGGAGGAGCAGCTGGTGAGTAGCAGGTGGGCAGGGCAATAGGAGGCAGAGGAATGGACTCTGCCTGCACACACCACTTGACATTAATTATACCTGTTGGAATTCTGCATGCTCCTTCGAAACTTCTGTGGGAGACCAGGCATGGCACCACTTCAGCATTTGGAACTGTAGTACAGATGCTTGGCTGGAAACAATGCTAACAGGAAAATCCACAAAGCATGTCAGTTTGTTTCCCAGACTGTAGGCAATCTTGTTTGATTTATTTAGTAGATATCCGTAGTAGATCTCCTTATTTGCAGTGAAAGGGGCACAAGTAATAGCTGTCTTGCTCAATGTCATGACTATGGAAGTCAGTGAAATCAGCACTGGCTGTAAGAGACATTTCCCTCGTTGTATTAATTCTGGTGTGCCATATTTCATTAAATACAAGAAAACAGACACTGAGTATTGCAAAGCCTCTCCTGACTGCAGTTATTCCTTTTTGTCCTTTTTTATACGCTGAATCCATACTAGAACTGTATGTGTAACAATTCACATAAAAAGTGGCAGTAACCTGTATATTTGCAAACTCACAAATAAGAATGATTTAGCCTTCAGAGAGGGAAAGTTTGTATTTTGAATGTAAAGGTGAGGTGGAGTTTGAAGCCCAGTGCTGCCTGGGGTCTTTCCTGTTACATGTGTAAGAGCCAGGAACAGAAGTCAGATCTCCTGTACTCCAGCCTAGTCCTGACACTGTAGGGCTATTCTCTAGTCTCTTATTCCTGCAAGCCATTACTCTATAAACATGATAAATAGACTGGTAGAAGTGTTTAGCACTGAATATCTCTAGAGTACATTCCACTCTCCCTTGGCAGCAGAAACATTACTGTCATGTCAAAGATGGGGAAACTGAGATACAGTGCTTTGTCCAAGCTTGTGGGACTTTCAAGATCAGAGTCCTGCAGCCCTGGATTGTGGCCCCAGCTCTGTCCTATGAACAATGTTGTCTGTCAGTGCTAGCTACTGACAGTGAATTGAATAACAGCTTAGTGGAAGAGGGAAATTAAGCAGTACTGACAAGGGAGACAAGATATGCTTTTCAATGAGATTTGAAAATTGAGACAGAGTTGGTGAGGTTCATATCACTGTGCAATCTAAAGATGTTAAACATCCACCTCTCCACAGCCACGCTGGTGGGAATATCGACCAGATGGAATTGCTCCTTCTGAAATCTAGTAACCTGTTAATACTACAGTGCTGCTTGTAGGGGGTTATTTTGTCATGGGAAGAAAGAAACAAACCTTCCTTTCCCTATGCCTCAAAGTCTTAGGGAAACCTGTGTGCAGCAACATGATACTTAAATTTTCTTTGTTTTGCAAAGAAAGATATTGCTAGAGAAGCACATGGAGACACAGTGGAAGAGGGAAAGTTTATTCATAACCACCCTACTATTATCAGTACAATGAACAAATATGTACTGTGAGGCCATGTCTTATTGTGATGGGATGAATTGCAGGACAGATAATATTTGAGTGTGCTGAGACCGAGAGCTGTTCCTGGCACATGCTCTACCTTGGCCATAGTTCACATGTTCTGGATTGAGCAGGGACCAGGAGTCACAGCAAATAGTCTGTGCTGCCTCTTCAGGTCCTGTGGCTGAATGATGCTGGGCAGATCAACTGCACTCAGTATTTCCTCTGTGCAAACACCCACACCCCAAAACTTGCAAGACACAAGACAGAGAGGGAGGGTTATGGGGGCTGAAAGTTTTTGGAATACTAGTTCTCCAAAAACATCTGTCTTTGCTGTGATACTCCCTCTCCAATTACATTATTAAAGCTTTGTTATGTGAAATGTAGCTCCAGCTGACTGCTGTACTGCATCAAACAAGGCACATCATGCACCAGGTGTGTCAGCCTGGTGAACTGAAGAGGAAAAAAAAAAATCCCCATTTCTGAAACCTTTTTATTAAAAAAAATAATTAAACCTAACACAAACAAATACACCAAATATGCTGCCTCTGTGAGTCATTGCTTACAACTGTATTACCAAAAGTCAAAGGTATGCTGCTGAAACAAGGTGGTGAAGGTCTGGATGAGGTGCAGGGTTAATTTTATTCCCTGTCCCACTGAAGTCTTGAGAAAAAGAAAAGACATCAGTGGCAGCTGCTCCTCTGTATTCACACATGTATCTGCCTACTGGTTCTCCCTGACTTCATGAAGCACCTGGAGTCTAGGAGGATCACTTCATGGTAAATCCTCCTCAGTTTGTATTAGGAAGTATCTTCTGCAGCTCTGTTCCCCTCTACAGCTGCACTCTCAGTTGGTAATAGCCCAGGTGGCAATAAGCGAGCTGAGTACAGCTAGATTGTTACTGGAAGTTTGCCTGCTCCTTTCCAAACTTAAAAAGCATGTTTTGTTGGAATGGAAGAGATTAGGGACTATTTACAAACATCTCAGCATCTAAGGTTTTGGAAAATCTTTCCAAAAGTTTCTGTGATTGCAGAAAGGTCACTTTCAAAGCACCCAACCTTTCTGATAACCTGTTCTGCCTTTAGTGCTGTTGTAATCCGGTTTTCCTCATGATGATTAACTTGCAGAGAGCAGAAGAGTTCCTTGCTCTGCTTGCTTACTGCCAGAGATGCTCCTGCTGACCAGGAGAGAAACATGAGCTCTGGGAGCCCTGGCAATGGCTCTCCTTTTGGGACCTTGGGTGGCCAAGGGGAGTTGGAGGCAGTCAGGGTATCGAAGGATTTCTGGAAAATGAGCAGTATTTCTGGCAGACTGGGCGCAAGGGTGAATTTATAGGGCTCTTCTGCTGCCTCCAAAAGGAGCAGCAGATAAGTGGGACTGAGGGGGAAAGGATCAGCATTGATTAAGCTGACAAGTTCTGCTAATGTCACTGTGGACACAGCCATTTTCCTTTTCTTTGCCAGCAGCAACTTCAATAATAAGATGCAGAAGGAGAAGGAGGGAGTGTCAGCACTGGGCTACTCACAGTGCTGTTGGCAGTATTTAGATGAGAAACTGGTGGTGTGATGGATGACCACGATGCAAAGATACACAGTGATCAGTGCTCTGGAAATGCAGGCTGATTAAGTAGGACTGTGCCTGACTAGTCTGAAGGTGATTCTACCAAGAGTCAGTTGTTAGATGCTAATTGCTTTTCATCTCCCACAAATAATATTTGTACTGTACTCAGCTGTGGGTACAACAGGGCAAATATGTTGGCAAATGCTGCTGTGTCACTTTGGCCTAGATGTGCACACTGTGCTGCTCACTGGGCTCTCGGGTTCACAGGCTGATAAGAGCTTAATTGGTACTGATCAGTGTGACAAGCCAAGTTGCATTTCAAGGCTTGGCAGAGCTGAGTGGTCAGGTTGCCCTGTCTCTGTGCCCCTGGTCCTGCACCCAGTGCACCCATTGATTAGCCATTGTACAGACTGGGTGAATGGCACTCTTCTTACAACATGGTTTGAAGATAAAGTCTCAGACTCTGTAGGAGCCTTTTTTCAAACTTTACCTTCCTTCTGGCAGTCAAGGATGATCTCTAGAGCTCTAAGCACCTCTAGTTTCATGACCCAGTGTAGGGCAGCACGTTACTGGCTTGTCTGGGATGTATTTGCAAGCAATTGTGAGATGGGATAGTTTTCTTCACCTTCATAGACACCAGTGAGGGCTGGAATGAATAGAGATAATACCCAGGTAAGAAATGTGAATGATGGTGACTGTGCCCTGTACCTGTATCAGGCCTGATGATTGAAACTGAATCTTTTATATACGTTGTTTTAACCTCAACCCCCCCTCCTTTAGAGAAGGAAGAAGGAGATGTAGAAACAGTGTCTAGACTGCCTGCTGTATGCTGAGCATTATCAGCAGAACAAGGGTCTGTACACCAAGAGATCCTATGTGTTTTTAACTGTATCTAAGGGCAGTGTCCACCAAATCTTGTGTTTCACACAGGGGCTCTTAAGTTTTATGCTACACTGCTGGATTTGGATTTAGGCCCCATTCTATCTGTTTTCATGGACACACTCAGAATAAGTGAAGTATGTTTCTGGTTTTATATACCTGATGTGTTGGGTATATAGTTAGCTATGACAGGCAGCTCTAAGAAGAATCATTCATATAAATAGCCAGACATTATTCTTTGGATCCATATCTCCCTGGTCATTATGAAGAAGTGATCTTTTACCATCTTTCAAAACACCACATCAAGCTATTTCAAGAAAGTTTTTGCTTGGAAATGAGTATAAATCCTTAGTTTTAATTTTGTAGGAGTTAAATTACATGTTAATAACATCCCCAACACTAGACTTCACATACAGAACATTATGGATCGCTATCTAGTATTTCCAATTAGCCAGGGGCACTGTCTTTGCTCTCTGTTTCGTCCAAGGACAAAAGTAATTTGTTAGGATAGCAAATTGCCTTCCACTCTTGCAAATCAGCATTAGAACATCACTATAGAAATAATCTGTGCTATCTGAATTATGGCAATGGAATTGCTATAAATGTTTTCTGAACTAAAGTTTAGAGAAGATTGAGAGAGAGATATACATGAGGTGCATTACTAAATAGATTTTGGTATTTATTTTTCTGAAAGAGGTTCTTCTTCTCCTGAAAGGGTAATGTACATCTATCTTGCAAGGAGGTTCCTTAGAGGGTTTAAATGAAGAGTAAAGCTTTAAGAACAAAGTGAAAATGGAAGAAGAAATATACTGCCATGGGAAGCGCAAAAATGAGGCACTTGGGATTTCAGAAAGTTATCATTAATCCCCTCCTGCCCTGAGGCCATTCCTATGTGACCATCAAAATGACACACATGCAGCTGTCTGGCACTTTGCCACATCTCTAGGTTTGATGGACTTTGCTCTGGGGATGGCTAAACCTTCAGCTGTTCAGAATGGTGGTTTGTTTTCCTCGGCAAATGTGCTCAGATGTTTCTCTGACCTATCTGAATCCACAAAAGTAGATTATAAATTGTTTCAAATGGTTTTTTCAACACCTTTTCGTTACCAAAATCTGGAAACACAGGAGGTCATCAAAACCTGAAAGCCTGTCCTGCCTGAGCACTGCTTTACCATTAGATCAATGGCTGTACTGGGGATCTCTTGGATTGATGTTGTACTCATGGCTTAAGAAAACATGCACTAAGATGCAACTTATTCGTGGAGAGGAGAAGGTGGTAGCACAGCTCATTCAGTTATGTGGTGCAGATATATACTTTGATGGGTAAAGGAAGCAAAGGGTGAGTCAGAAATATACTCCAAGAGGCAAAGTGGACTCTTTAAAGTAAGCAGGAGCTCAGTGCTAGAGCTGAGGCTGGGATGGAGGAATTATCAGCCACAGGCTGATGGCAAGGGCTCCCTGGAAGGCAGTGTGTTTCTGTGTGCATGGCTGAGGCATCAATGCCTGAAACAGTTTGGTTCTGATCACCTCATCAGCTTGAGCAATCTGTAAATCAAGAGATTTAGAGCACTGAAAAACAGTTTAATAACAACTGACAAAATATAAGCATTGATTTTTGAAAATACTGCACAGGTACAGTAAAAGAGCAGATGTGTGATGGAGGACATAGATCTGTATGAACCACTGGTTTGACTTTTTTGAGTGTTGAGAAAAAATGAGAGAGAAAAGGATCATTGTACCAGGATTCTTATCAGTGTAAGACACACTCAGACCACACAATATATATCACAGAATCACAGAACGGTTTTGGGTTGGAAGTGACCTCTGGAGGTCATCTAGACCAACCCCCCTGCAGTGGGCAGGGACATCCTCACCTAAACCCTATGGCAGCCCGGTATTCCCAGGGGATCTCCCATCCAAGTACTAACCAGACCCATCCCTGCTTGGCTTCCGAGCTCAGAGGAGATCAGGCCTGCTCAGGGTGGTATGGCTGTTCAAGAGTTTCAGAGTCTCCTTTCCCATTCTATGCAGCAGCACACTGATACAGGGATGGCTACTGAGACAAAATCTGATGCCTGCAGGCAAAATGCTTATTTGCTTTTATAAAAAGAGTGAGCTAGAAGTGTGGTTCATGAGTGCAAACTGGGATAGAGGACAGATATTTCCAAAGCTACTGCCAATCCCCTTACATGGACATGATTTGACTCCTGCACGTACTTGAGAGGGACCCATGACTCAACACGTGAATCTGAATTGCATTCACAGGTTTTGATTCATTATGAGTCCTAAGCTCCAAAAATAAGAGCCTTACAAAAATGTTATTTTTGAAAGAGACCAGGCGATGATTTTAAAAAACCACCAACAAACCAATCCCTCTGAGATAATGGGAGCAGCTGTAGATCTTTCTTAGCACTGAAAGAACTAAAAGGCAGGTGTTTTCTGACCCAGATAAATCTTAAGTTTCCTATGTGTGCAATTGAAACTGTACATTTGGAGAAAGATTGCTGTGGGAAGATGAAAGCTCCCTTGCCAGATGTGGACTTGGCTCTTCTTGCTCAAATACACATATGTTTTCAAGATTATTTGCTTTGTGATAGATAGCTCTAAATCCAGGACTTTCAATCTCTTAACAAAAATCCTGGACATATTAAATGCATGTGCAATAGACAAGGATTCAGGGAAACTGAAACTTGTTGTATGTTTGCCAAAAAGAATAGCATGTCTGCAAAAAGAAATCCTGAATTGGGATGCCTAAGGTACTCAGGGATGCCTAAGGTACTACCTGGAGTAGATGCAGCATAACTTGCACTTGCAGATCTAGGCCTGGAGCCATAGCAGATCTGCCCCCCAAATCTTTGGCTAATTGGTTAGCACACTGGAAAATATTAAACATTTGGATTTTCAGCTGTTTAGCTGAACAACGTATGTGGGTTTGAGGCTAGGTGCTGCAGAAGCATGAAGTTCAATCTGGTAAGTTGGGTAAAAACTGAAGCTGTGGTATGATGGGAAGATGTTGATACCCTCCTGAGCTACACAGTTCAAAGCTGGTACCTCTGACTATGGTGTAGCTACACCCTAGGGAAGACTGGAAGGCTATGGTTAATCCTCTGTAGCACAACTTTGTTGTTTTGCTGTTTTTGTGGTATTCATGTGGCCCTCACTCATGCAGGTCACTGAAAGGCTAATTTTGCCAGATATAGCCTGATGTTGCCCATACAAAACAGCCTCTTCTCTGGTAATTCAAAACTGCCTGTGCCCAGCAGAGCAGACGCCTATGTATTACTTGCTTCCAAACCCAAGACTCCTAGAGTTTCACCTTTTGGCCTCACTTCAGAAGCATTAAAATTAGAGAAGGATGCAAGTCAAAAGATTTGAGTTGCTGAGGAGTTGCACTGAAGCCTGGGTGTTTGTTGTTTATTTATACTTTTTTGCTGTTTGTATTTTTCTTATTCTTTTTTTTTTAATCTTATCCAAAGTACTAGAGTGTGGTGGGATTAGAGACAATGCCTACCTCTTGTTTTCTTTTTGTTCCTATGACTTATTCTCCTTTTTGGTAATTGCTTTTGTTTGAGTGGATTTATTTGAAAGCAGATTTTGTCTGGGTATTTGAAATAATTCTCAGAATAAGCCTCCAAAATGAGAGATGAGGAAGAAGTAGTTAAGAGATTAAATACCTGGAGACAGAGAAATTGAGCTAAGATCCTACTCTCGCACTCATAACTTTCACAGCTGCTTTTTAATGTCTGCACATGTATCCAGAAGAAAAAAAAATATCTGTCAGAGGGTTATCTTTGCCAGTATTTCTCAGCAAATCACCAGAAGCTTTGGATATGCAAGAAACATTGGACATTTCCCCTGCTTTTTAAAATGTCACAGTATAATCAGAAATAAATAGATTACTGTTTGCTTCAACATGGCTTCATACTGTCCAGAAATAAGTTGGCAGAAAAACCTCTTAAGTAAAAGCAGAAACTTCATTAAGAAACAACAACTGAAACATTTGCTTTGTTAAGCATAATTAGTAGTTCGAAGACACTTGTCTTTCAAAATCTCTGCTTCAATTGCTGTCAAATGCAGAGGCCATGAAATATGACATGACATTCACCAACTAACTCCCAACAACAAAAATGTAAAAATTTTTCTGTAACTGAGAGGATGGAAATCAAACTTTTTTTTTTCCCCCAAGATGAGCTTAAGAAATAATTTAAATAGTTGTCAAATATCTAGAATCAGTTAGTAGAAAACTGGATGGAAGATTTTCAAATTCAGCT
This sequence comes from Bucco capensis, assembly GCA_013396975.1. Classification (NCBI taxonomy): domain Eukaryota; kingdom Metazoa; phylum Chordata; class Aves; order Piciformes; family Bucconidae; genus Bucco; species Bucco capensis. Next base: position 297,194 of record VWZO01021727.1, on the reverse strand, counting down.
TTTGCCTATTCCCAATGTTCTTCTTTTGAAAGTATTTTATTTTCTGACATTTCAGATGTTACTTATAGGAATATTTTCCCCCTTTTTAAAGACATCTGTTCAAATTTGCCAGTTCATTTCATTAGGTCATTGTGGCAGCTTGCTTTGGGACCAGTCAGCATTTCTGCAGTGTATTCCAATTGAGAAGTTTCAAAGTAGGTTCATTTCAATTTTGATCTTCTTGTGACTGTTGAATATTATGTCTTCCCCTCCCCCCTCCAGTTTGCTGTTCCAGTGTTTACTTCTCTTTGTTCTCCACTGACTTGTAGTACATTTTTATTTCACAAGTGATTGTTGTTTTCTGTAATCTTCTTTGCATATTATGTTTCTTAACTTCTGGATTCCACCAGGATTCTGCCTTTTTGTTTTAGAAATCCAGCTAAAATAACTCAGGAGAAGAGGGACTTGTGAGTATGAACTGCTCACATCACAAATCCCAGGTCTGTGCTCTAGCTGAGAGTTCAGGAGAGAAGGGGTCCCACTTCACCTCAAGTACCTCTCTGTGGCTTTGATGACTGCAGATGCTTATTTCCATGAGTCCAAAACCTGCTCCTTCATATTTTACACAGGCTATGGGAAGCATTTCAAGCTGTGCAAAAAGAGAAACTGAGAAGACAGTAGAAATGTTCACTGGCTTAACTGAGTTTGAAATCAGGCTGTGAAAATTACTGTACAGGTAAATAATGATCCTACATACCTCTTTCTTTGTCTGGACCAATGGTTCAAGGTTTTAAACCTAACCCAGGCCTGTCTTGTGGGTTTGTTCATGACACAGGACTTTCTTCCCTTATTACTAGCCTGATAGCTTGAAAGTATCACTGCCTAGATTTTTTTCTGTGCAGTGTATACAAGCAAATACCTGCAGCAAGAAGCATACTGGAGGCCTTAGTGGAGGAGGAAGGATGTACTTTGGAAAAGAAAATGTTCAAAGAAGCCATAGCTGCTGCTTTGTGCAGAGTGACTCAGCTCTCTGGGCATGGATTTGCCAACATAAATTCAGTTTAACTCAGTGTTTCCATGAAACAAATGAACTGACAGTCATAATTTGAGGTCTGGTACTGACATGTAAAAATTCCATCAACTTTAGTGAACTTTTTGCTACGGAGAGGGATGAATAAAGTCATCACAGTTGATTTATTATCTGTGCTATGCTATTACCTAAGAGCAAGACACTTGCAAGCACTGTATGAACATCCAGTCATGGAGGTAAGGCAGGCAGAGAACAGGAGAAGCCAGAAGTAATGTGACCAACACAAAGACAATTCACGTATCCCCAGTTCAATACTGTCCCTTTCTAACACCCTTGCAGAGCTAATGTCCTTTCATAAGTTATACATCCATCATGCACCAAAATGCAATTCTGTTTTCTGGTACAGCACAACATAAGAGAGCACAGTGTCTTGTCTATGTGAACAGAAAAAGAAATGTATGTAAAAGATTGTTGATTCTAGAAAATATTTTTGGAAAATATTAATTCTGTTTCATATACAAACTATATGAAACTATATGAAACAGAATGTGGTCTCTGACCTTCAATTTTTTGCTATCAATATTTTCCTAGAAAACGTTTAAATAGGCATAAGAAGAATGATCAGTGAATAGTAAATAACAATGACTTCTTTTTTGGCAGTTGAGTCTGAAAACCTTGCTCTAAAAACAGAATCACCATGATAACACTTCTGGAGACCAAAACCTACCATAGGTGTGCATGTAAAACTAATGCAACTTAAAGTTTTATATTAGATATTTTCATTGAACAGTACAGGAAAAAAACCTTCATCTCAGTCAGTGTCAAGATTCTTAAAAGATAATTTAGAAAACAGAAAGAAGGGATGCCAAGAATATCTAGTCTTTTATTGTCTGCTCTTGATGCACATGTAGAGTCTTGTCTGGACATGCACCCTTTCCTTCTTTGAACTGAAATATTCACCGCCATTTTTCAACACAATAAACAAGACTCTTTTCATCTACCTAACTGCCAGATATGACATCCTATCAGTAAAAGATCTCCATGTCACCAAATCCTGTACTGAGTGGGTTTCCTTTAAAGACACTATTTCTAATTTATCTCAAAGTCTAGCTTAGCTCTGAGTATCTCTTTTATACTGATACCACCAAATTGTATCAATGTTCTAGGATTATGAAGTGGAATCACTTACCCTGTAAACTCTAGCTTCACATTGACATTTCCAGCAGAGCGGGTGCTGTATTTTATTAGTTACAGAGATTCACTGTGCATCCAGAAACTGCCCTCTGCACCCTGCTTTTATAATAGGATTCAATACAGCTGAGCAAACACAGCCTCTAATATATGTGAAATACAGGAAGAGAATAGGAGCAGGGCGAACTCTCTGATTAGGTATAGTGTGAACAGTGAGTAAGAAATACAGAGGCACTCTGCAAGCTGAGGAAAAAGGGGGATGAAAAATGTGTTTAAAGTCTGCCATGAAGGCCTAGAAAACCCTGATAAAAGATTTCTGTTCTAACCAATTTAGTAATCCCTACCAAAGGCCTGAATGCAATTGCAACTTCAGTACATTTCTATGTTGGACTTGAGATAAATTTGTAACATTGTAGTCAAACAAGGGGAAAAAAACCCCAAACCAAATCCAAGGTATTAGTTTTCAGTAACTTCTGAATAATGAACTGACAGAAATTCCCCAGCCCAAACAGCTTAATCCATTTGTTTCCACTTACCTCCATTTGTCTCTTGGATAAGTAAAGCAAAGGCTCATTTTTGTCCTGCAGATTCGATGCTGCTGCTCAGTATTATCTTGCCTGATCATAAAAAGGTTCCTGACCGAAAGGAAGAGGAAAGCAACACGTAACACACACACAGAAGCCCAGGAGGAAAGCTACACCCTAAAGACCAGCACTAATAGCTCCTGCGAGCCAGCAAAGAGAACACTCCCAGTTACTAACATTTTCCATTTATACATCTGTAACAAAACAATTTTGCTGCAAACTTCCCTTTCTCCTTGCAAGCAATGCTTTGCTGTGTGTGTAGACCTCAGATGAACTACATGCTGAATGGGAGGTTTATGGTTTTGGGGTTTTTTTTTAGGTCAAGCAAGCAAATTAGTGAAATGTAAACTAGAAGCTCAGCTGACTGCTTTGGAAGTATAGTGCTAGGAAGTAATTATCACAAGGTACATTTGTCCTGACTTCAGGGGGTTTTTTTGTGGGTTTTTTTTTGTTGTTTTGTTTGTGTTTTTTTTTAAATTCAGAAGTCTTCAATGGAAGCAGAGTCATGTTTGAAATAATCACCTATGGGATTTTTTGGCCAGAAAGCTTCAGTGCAGTGGAGGTGAATGTTTAGATGATTAATAAGTTAATTTTTTAAGAGCTTGATGGGCAGACAGGGAAAATATGCCAAACTGTCCTTGCTTCAGAGGGATTTTTTAGTGCCAATAAAGAACTGCATTGAGAAGGAGAGCTCATGATTTCACCTCTAAAGACTTCAAGGCTAGAGGGACTTGCAGAGGGGCAATGTGGGATTTACTGCACTAGCAGAAGCTGCTGGCCCAGCTGTGTTTTCACACCCTTTTCTCAGTGGATTTAAGCTTCTCCAAGCTCCAGGACTGTTCCTTGGTGTAGGTCATAGGGTAGCTATGTGTGTGAGTCCACAAGGGCTGAATGGAAACTTTTGTCACTGACATTTAATATGTGGCTTGGAACAAATAGCAAGCAATTTGGTTTGAATTATGAAAGTTCTGTCAGTTACATTTTGCCAAATGTTAGAAAGGAAAACTGATGGATGTGTCATGCTTGAAAATTCCCAGGGTGTAGTAAACTCATTTGTTTTCAAAAAGTTAGGATCAGATTCTCCCTTTTCCTCAGAATAAATCTGGAACTACTTCAGGGAGGCTGACAGAAATTGAGGCTGTTCCATTCGCCAGGGTAAATGAAATTTGCCTTGAGCACACAACCAGAAAATGCTGCATCTAGTAGCAGAGGTGTGAAAGAACTGCTGCAGGCAGTAAGGCTTACAGTGGTCCTATGAAAGGTATTATTATTCCCCCCAACATGCATTAACCCTCCCTGTGACATCTTGCTGTTGCTGTTTTCCATCTCCACATACTGAGGTGGTATGCTGATGGGCTTTTAATGTTATGCAAGGACACACAGATTGTGCATAAAGGTGATATGCCAGCTTATGGGAGAAGGGAGTCTTTTGATTCTCACATGGGATATTCAAACAGACCTGAAGGCATTTGGTTCCCATATCCCCAGCATGCAGGTATCCTTGGTGTTCCTTGGAAACTGCAGTCAGCATCCCCTCCAAGTCTTGTTTTCTCAAGTGCTTTTCCCAGGTGTACTCCTCTCAGCTAGTAGCAAACCAGAAAGCCTTTCCATCCAGACTGCCAAACAACAGTCACTCAGTAAGTGATGGTATTGGGACACAAGCCCGGGAGAGACAGAATTGTCCCCAGCCCATCCCCAGCCCTGACATACCCATTTCCTTTAAGCTGAGAACTGCTCACTGGGTAGGAATAAACCTACCAGTCAGAAAGTGAGATGCATGTCTCCCCTCCAATGCAGTGGGACCCTGTGCAAACCCTAGAGCAGAATCTGGCCTACATTTTAAGACTGAGTTCTTAAAACACTGTACAAAGGGTGAGAAAGACAGCACATTTGAGTTACACCACTGAAGTCCTTGTGTATAAACCCTGACCTTTACAAAGAACATAGGACAGACCTCTTTTTTTAGAGTGTTTTTTGCTTATTCCTTTATGAGTGCTCCTTGTGGTCTGACATGCCTAACATGAAGTTACATGGCCATGTGGTTTTTTTCTCCTTTATTGTTTTCTTTCTTTTCCTTCTTTACTGTTTTCTTTCAGAAAAAGCATGCAGGAATGCTGCCTTTGTGGCTGGCTAAGAGCTTCACATACCAATTCTGAATAATTGAGCCAGGTTAATGGTAGAACATCATTTACATGCCTCTCAATTACTTTCAATGAGCCTGGTTGGTACACGTGTTTGGAGTAATTGCAGCTATGGATTTGTTTGGTTTTGTACTTTCTCACTGTTCTCAGAGCTGATCACCATATGAAGGAAAATCAGTGGAGTAATTCCAGCACAGTAATACTTAAGCTACTTGTTTGCAAAGGATCTTATGTAACTTGGAGCAGAATATTTTCTTCCTCATTATTAGTGCAGCATTTTTTGACAGCGTAGGTAGCTTTATGAAGAATACCGAACCCTGCTATACATGCAATCATGGACATGGTTTATAGTCAATCCAGAGGCTAGTTACTACCACAAATAGTGAAACTGTCCTGTTCTCCCTTCTCTGTATCATTCTGTATAATAATTTTATTAATACATCAACATAACATATATTTAGCTGCTATAATTAATTATATAATTACTTCTTACTCTCTACATACCCTCTTTTGCATTGCTGCTTGTCTGCATACATGGTGGTCTGGTTCAAGGAGTTAAATGGGCAGGAAGGTAACTCTACAGATAGGGAGTGAATTGTTTTCTGCTCATTTGACTCCCTGAACCAGGTCTCTAAGAAGGTAGATAGCAACAGTGCTGGCACAAAGCATGTGGTAGGAATGGGTGGCTCACAACATTGTGTGTGGGAGCCAGATTATCTCATTTGGCTGTAAGGTTGTCTAACTGTGCTAGACTGGTTTAACCTGGAAGGGTTGAGGATTAACAGATGCTGAAATTTGACAGTAATGGAGGTTTAACTATTGTTGAGTGTTTGTACCTAGTCTATGAGAAGCAAAGAGGACATGTTTCACTGAAAACAGACTAAACTCTGATACCCCACATCGTCTTGAATAAATACTAGAAAAAAGAGAGGCTGTGGATTGCTGACTGTCAAGGCAATGGATTTGCTCTCCTGGAAATTTCCTAAAAGTTCAAGACTTGACTGCTTAAGAGAGTGGTGCAGAAACTGCAGGTAGGTGGGCATATTGCTATCAAGCCAAAGGGGTTACTCCATTGCTGCATGAAGATACCATCACCACAGTTTAACACCAAGGTGAACTAGAAGGATTTCTAGCTGGAGACTGACTCGGGAGTGTAGTTGTAAGACACTCAGTGACTGTTCCAGCTGGCTATTCCATGCTGTGCCTGAACAGCAGGAGCCATGGTGGAAAGCTGGTCACAGCTGGTAGGGTACTCAGAAGGATAAGGGCACTGGAAGTCCCTGCTCTGCAGTCTGCACGTGCTGCTAGTGCACTGGCAATATGGGTATATTTTTGTGCTGTTGGCCTTGCTGCAGGGCAGTTCAGTGGAGTTAAGGACAGCTCTAGGCCTGCAGTTTTCCAGCCAGACTTTAATTCTTCAAGACAAGGTCATTACTGATTTGCTGCACTTGTCTCACTGACATGTTTTGCTGATCACCTTATTCACTGAGTGTGGCTGTTTGCACACCAGGGAGCTGTTACAGTGGGAAACAGATTTCTCTGTGAAGCTTTAAATAAGATTTGTTTTCTGGGGTTTTTTTGTCATTTGGAAGAAGATCTGTGCTGACATGTCAACATGTTTTTCTTCCATCTGCATGTGTTTATGCTTGAGTAAGAGCACCTCAGAATCTGGAGAAGGGGAAAATCATTTCAGCCCATCTAATCTATCCAGATGGTCAAATACAAGATGGGCCACTATTATATATTTTCCAGAGTTAATGTTCCAGTTAATGTTTCACTTCTAATACTTTGCACAGAAGAATTTTTTTTTAGCTCAGTAGATCTCTCTCTTTGAAGGAGGTTTGTGGTGGCCTTTATCTTGCTACTGTCCTGGTAACTCTAATACCATTGTGACACCCTCATTCATCTATGAATATTGACACTTCCCCTTTCAAAATCAGCTTTTATTAAATGGTGACCAAGCCCAGCCAAATTCTTTATTCTGATGTTGTTTGCACTCCCTACTGACAGACTCTCTAATTGCACAGGAAAATGCTGTAGGCTTGGCTGTTTAATATGACTCTGTGATCCCTGTGTCCTTGCCTCCACAGAGCATCTGTGGCTTACAGACTACAGTTGGGTGGCTATCTCTGTTCCTGTGCCCTGCTTCTGTCAGTCTGAAAGCATTAATTTAAGTACTTTACTCTTGGAATGAGTGTTGGAAGGTATTTCCACAATGGTGAGGTTCCATGGTAAAGTCTCTATCACTGCTTCTGGAGGTGTGGGGAGTTGTGCAGACATGGAGGCAGGACTTGAGTTCTTAGCACAAGGCAATTCACCCTTAATGGACAGATGTTCCAAAGTGTCCAACAGGGCAGTGTTGAGGATCTGCACACCTTTGGCTTTAAGTAATTTGCTGAGAGTCATCAGCAAACAAGTCTGTGACTGTCAGATCTAGCTTGAAGGGAGAGTAAATACCTCAGTGTCGCATGCATCAGTACTGCAGCTGAACATTAGAGACTTCAGTGTTACAAGCTCAGTTTTCTCCAAAGCTAAGGCTACAGGTTATGTGACAACCAAGGAGGCACTTTCCAAGTAATTTCTGGATTTATGCCCTCTAACTTTGCCCGTCAGTCTTTCAGCTCTCAAAACACTCCATGCGCTTGGGCCATAGACAGAGCATATGTTAATATATCCTGTTTAATATAACATGAACACTTATGAAGTGAGGTGATGTCCATGGTGATGAAGTACTAATGAAGTCCATAGAACAGCAGAGCTCACTGATTGTGTTCAGCTCCATTTGGGAACAGAGATCAATGTCAATTAAATTTGTTCTCGTAGTAGCAGCGGGATCCCTGGGAAAGCGGAGAGGAACTGGAAAAGGGCACTTTAGAAAAGACATTACAAAGTGATTTATAGAAGATTAAAGGATGACGTAAAATACTAGTAACCATGAAAAAGCCTGGAGGCTGCTCGGTAATATTTTGAAGCAGAAAAATTTACTCTTGGGAAGCAAAAGAGGAAAATAGAAACAGAAGAATAAATCTGTACGTAGAGGTGGCTGGGTTGTAAATTCATTCCAATCAACAGTAATTTTTTCACAATGAGCCAAGCCCACCTAGCTGTGTTGTAACTACTGCACAAGAATCTCAATGGTGCAGAAAATGGTAGAAGGCATCTGTGCAGTTCCTTTTCAAGAGGCAGAATATATTGTCATTTGCTTTGCAATCAGGATTGGGGACAATGGATCTCACCTCTCCTTTTTGACTGCCAGGTAGCTACAGGGTTCAGGTCAGCGGGCAGTAGGGAAATGCAATAATGTGATGAGGGTGAAGTGTCACTCAGTGAAAGGAGAGGGTCTTCTTTTCCCTTTCCCCCCCCTTTTCTAAAAAGATTCTTTTTTTTTTATTTTTTTTAAGAGAGACCCAGAACACCTTCTGCTCCACATTTCCTTTCAGAAAATCCCATGCACACTGTAGTTTGTGATATTTGACCATTCTATTGATCTTTATGAGAGAATCTGTTTGAAAAATTCATCTCCTGGGGACAATGTTGTCCCAGGTGGCCATTTCACAGCAGTCTTGGGGCAGCTGTTTACAGCAGCACAGTGAGTCACAGCAACAAGATGCAATCTTAGATGAGCAAGCGAGGAGGTTTCTTCAAATGGAGATGTGAGAACACATTTCTCTACCCAGGAGTCAGGGGTTTGTTTATAATTGATCAAAGCTGTCATCATATGGCATGATTTTAGCTTCCTTGCCATAATGCACTTACTTCCCCTGTATCTGGTGGTGCTTTCACACAGTTTGAGACCTCTGAAATTTGCTGAAGGGGAGGATCAGAGCCCAGAGCGGGTTTACCCCAATCACACTCAGTGGACAAATGGATCTTTAACATCACAATAATATTTTCATAGAATCATAGATTTGTTTTGGTTGGAAGAGACCTTTAAGATCATCAAGTACAATCATTAACTCAGCACTGCCAGGTCACCACTAAATCACATCCCTCAGCAATACTTCTACAGGTCTTTTAAATGCCTCCAGGGATGGTGTCTCCACCATTTCCATAGGCAGCCTGTGCCAGGGCTTGACAACCCTTTTGGTGAAGAAATTTTTCCTAGTATCCAACCTGAGCCTCCCCTAATGCAACCTGAGGCTGTTTCCTCTTGTTCCATCACTTACTACTTGGGAGACAGGATTGACTGAGTGAGAAGGGCTCCCCTTAGTCTCCTCTTGCCCAGGCTAAACCACCTCAGCTGGTCCTCAGAAGGCTTGTTCTCAAGACCTTTCAACTAGGTTGCCATTGTCTAGACACACTCCAGCAACTCAACAGCCTTCTTGCAGTGAGGGGCCCAAAACCGAACCAGGTATTTGAGGCTTGGCCTCACCAGCGCTGAATAAAAGGGGACAATCCCTGCCCCCGTCCTGCTGGCCACACGAGTGCTGATCCGAGCCAGATGCTGTTGGCTGCCTTGGCCACCTGGACACACTGCTGGCTCTCACTCAGGGCTACTTCCCTCCAGAAGTTTGGAGTTCCCCACTACCAGAGACGCACCTTTCGGGCTGGCTGCTGTCGTGGCTGCGTTACGACACTAGAACTCAGGGAAGCAAAGGCTGTATTCGGTGGTGGCCCAGCCCCGCCGCTCGGGAGGCTCCGGCGGCTCGGGCGGGATGGCGGCAGCGGGGACACGGCGGCTGTTCAGCGGGCGCCAGCAGAGAGGCTGCCGCGAGATGGCGCCATCCCCATGGCAATGCGCGGCATCCGCCGCCTTCCCCAGGCTGGGCTGGCAGAGCTATGCGAACGGTAATGTCTTTGTTTCGGTGTCACGTCTCGTCATCGGGGCCCTGTCTGAACATTCCGGGCTGCAGCTGAACCCGGTTTCCCTCCCTCGGGCCTAGGGGATGGCGGCCGAGCCGCCTCAGCCCAAAGTCCCCCATGAACACGGTCACTGCCGCCAGGCTAGCCCTGCTCTGGGGCGGGATAGGCCCCTCCATCCGGTGCTGGCACTCAGGGCCTCCTGGCTCCATCAGCAGGGAGAAATGACCCCAGACTGCCTTTGCTTCCTCGTCAGTAACGAGTTAACAAGGCACAAGGCCAGTTCTGTGCCTATTGCCAGCACCATCTTGACTTCACTCAGGATACGTCACTCAAAGGGAAGCTTTTTGTGGACTTTCTAGTTTATACTAAATACACTTCGAAAACTAAAAAGTTACCATAATAGTGTGGCAAGCAATATGGAAAGGACTGTACTAAAAAGGCTTTGAAAGAATAATGTGGGAGAAGGAAAGATTTTCCACTTTACTGTCTTGCAGCTAACAGATTGACCCTAGGAAGGGAAAGAAAACATAAACTTGCAAACAGTGGAATGATGGCCAGAACTGCACTTTTGAGGGAAAATGGATAGTGCTATGGGGCTGACAGAAATCCCAAGTTAGATCTGTAGGGACCTAGAGATCTCCTATATAAATGCAGCATCAAATTCAATTTCTTGTATTCAATAGAAGATCCTACTTGTGTCAGGTGCTTTCAGGGGATAATACACATTTCTTGACAGAAGTTGTTTTTTTCAGCACTTACAGATATCTTGAAGGTTGTTGTTCCTCCTGCATCTTATTCACAGTTAAAAGTATCTGGATACTCTTACCGATAGGAACAGCTGAATCTATTTTTAGAGTCCTGCTTATTTGGCCTCATAGTAATTCACAGTAAATGCACCACAAATTAATTATGTGTTCTGAGAAACAAGATTCCCTATCATCCCTTCTACTGTTTGTTGCCTTTTAATTTCATTGCTGCACCTTTTGTTGATACAGTGTGAGAGACAGTAAACCTTTACAGTCTCTTTTCCATTTATTTTTCATAAACATCTGTTAATGTCAGTTCTATTTAATTTCCTCCTGCCACTAAATTTTATTTGATCTGCATCCTCATGAATGTCTTTTGCATGTTAATCACTGGCTTTGCCCTTCCTTGAAGTTTCTCCATTCCTGTTGTATGGTTTGTCAAAAGAGGAGGCTAGTTGAGACAGCGGTACCAAAGCCATGGGGATGGAATGTGGGAAGGGCTGATGTAATGCTGAATACAAGTGGGAATGCTGCACAAGATAAGGGAGGTTGCATCACCTCTGCTGTAATTGTGGCAAGACCTTGGTGCAGTTGGTGTTGAGTCCTACTGACAGTAGCTCCAAAGACATGTTGAAAATTTGGGAGTAAGGATCAATTAAAACATGGAACACTTTGCAAAACCTTACCTGCAGAGTAAGGTTTATGAATATCAGGGCAGGTTTATGAATTTAAGGAAGATTCAATCAGAGTCTTAAGCACCCTACAGAAAGAACTCAAATTTGATAATGAAGCAATCTTAAATCTGCTGAAATAAATGTAAGTAGATAGCTGAGGGCAGTCAAATGTAGCTTTACAATAAACTGCAAAATCCTAACAGGATAATTTGCTGTCAGAACAACTCTCTGGAGGCTTTGATGCCCACCCATCCTTGGGATTTAAAATGTGGTCTACTTAAAAATCCTCTAATTTAGCATGGTTCTTCTACATGTCTGAAACATCTCTGGCAATGTAAGGAACCAGAACCAGAACTCTGAAGATAACAGTTAATTTGTGTAAGATCAGCAAAGGCAGCCAAGCAATCACTTCCAGGTAACAGGTGAAAAAAGGAACAATCTGTCTCTTGGAAATAATATTTAGAACAGCTGAGATTAAAGAAGTGCCTCTAGCCCAGAAGCTATTCTAAGATATTGGATGGTTCTTCATGCAGCCAAAGTCCCTGGGAGGTTGTGAGCAATGTTCTGTGGACAAAAGATGCAATCTCATTTTCTCTGGATAAAAACACATGTAAGCTTACACACTATCATATTACAAATGTGTGTGTACTGGAAAGGGAAAGGGGAAAGCATCATTCCAAACCCAGTCAGTACTTTTCTGAAATTCCCTATGATGATATGCCCAAAAGTGGATAACTGAACTAGGACTCTTGCTGATTCCCTTCCAACTCTATCTGTTTGTTCATCCTATCTAACTTGTCCTGAGGCAATAGGTCTCAGCCTTTCTCACAGGCAATGCCTGGGACTGTGGAAGATATACTGCTTCTCAGCACAGCCCCCCCAGGACTGCTAACTCCTTGGGTAACCCTGGGAATTTCTGTTGTGCTCTCATCTGTTCATGATATTTTCATTCTGTTTGGTAACATGGGAAGGAAACATCAGCAGTGTAAGAGTGTGAGGGAAGCAATATTGGATGATGTCTACTCTCCTAAATTACAGCAATGCCAGATCAGATTGTGAGCTCTTGTAATGACCTTGAGTGGGTGGTGCTGCCAAGGTGAAAAATAAACCCAATGCCCCGATGGCTTATACTCATCTCTTTTATGCAACACTGGCTTGGATAATGCCTACTCAGGTAACTTCTGCATCTTGTCTTGAAAACTTTTGATCAGTGTTTCTGTGAAAAGGCCTCTCTTTGCAATTTCTGCCCTAGAAGAGCTGCATTTTACTAGAGAGAAAATTGAATCCTGTAACCCAGGCTGTGTGTGATGTGAATGAGTAAACTATAGGAAAACATGAGACCCACCACCAGCTCCAATATGAGAACAAACAAGCAAACAAAATTGATATTTACCTCCCCAGTCAAATAGGGCAAAGATTAAAATTCTCTTCTTTCTACTAGCTTAGAAAAACCTGACCAGACCTGACCTAAATCCCTTTGAAATGACTGTATGTAATTGCCCACTTCCTTTAGGTTTCTCAGCATAGACGCAAGTGGGTAGGTGGCTGCTGACAGTGTAACAATTTGGAAAGGAAATAAAAGAACTATTAATCCATTAAAAAATCCACGTGTATTTCACCTTGGGGCTTTACACTCAGTGTGACCTCAGTTTGTATCCTTTATTCACACAGAAGTGTTCTTGTAGCCTTTGCCAAGGGCACTTTCACTGAATGTTCCTGCTCTTGGCATCCTGTCTGGGGAACTGAAGATGTGCAGAATGCCCAGGGCTGGTCATATCTTCTGCAATGGAGTCTTTTGGGGAGCATCTTCCCTCCCACCCCCCACATTGTGTTCTTCTCCCATAAAGTATTGCTATTCTGAATGTTTAAAGATTTGAGACTCTGGTTTCAATTTCCCTTTTCTGTCCCATTGCATCTTCCATTGCTGGCATTTAGTTTTGAGGCATAGTTTCCTGTGAATCTGCTGCCTCTGTGCTTTGTTCTCACTGATTCTGCTTCTTTGCTCCAAGGAAGTGCTTTCTGTGTAAACCCCCCATCTGGGGACTGGAATATCTGTCCAGTGCACCTATGTGGTAGGTGGGGCACAGAGGGCAGCCACAGGGCTGATGGCAATAGCAAACACTAATAGTTTGTGCCCCGACTTTCTGCAGCCTTGGTCACTGGGGAATGGCAGTTTCAATGGTTTATGTTGGACAACTTCCAGAATTGTGGGACTGAAAATGGCACTGAGAGGTTTCTGTATAGCTCATGCAAATGCCATAAACATTTTAATATAACTAACACATTGACAAGACATAGCTACCATATGGTATGTCCAAGACATGGGCACTTATCCAAAATCGTAATGCTCTCAGTACACTTCTTTGCAATGATGATGATAAGGGATTTTCTTTAACATCTATAAATGACACCTGGGCCTGCAATGTTCTTTTTAGAAAGGTTATTTCAACAACACAGATATTTTCTTGTCATTATACACAGCAGAGTAGCTGTTTCCAGAGTCATAGCTTTAGTAGAGAGCCATTTTATTGATGTATTATTCATTTATAATGGTCATATTCTCACCATTTATTGCTAAATAAATATAACAATAAATGAGCAAGTATTACCTAACCTATATGTGTCTGAGAACCTACAGTCATTGAAGGTTATCAGTGCAGACAAAGTGTAAACTAGCCAGACAAGAGCTTCAGCCTGCAAAGTACTTTGCTTGCTGCAAGGTGTCTGTGTCCACAGGGGTCCCACTGGATGTATTGGTCAGTGGTGGGCTGCCAGCCTCTTTCAGAGGCTCAGACAAGGTGGACAGAGCCCAGAGGTGGACAACATGGATAATATGTGGCACATAAAAGTAGCCAACTCTTTGAATTTCACATTTATAGTCTCTAATGGCCACCCCCTCCACAGCTATCTGAAGCCTCTCCTGAGCCCTTTTCTTGTTTCAGGTGCATGTAAGACCCAATCTTGTAGCATCTAGGGATTCTGTTACATTGCTGTCACATTGTTAATGTTTCCATGGGAAATGAACCAGAAAAAAACTTGGTACTCCTATCTTTCTTTGTTTATATCTTTGTCTGTAATATGTACATCTGGTGTTTTTGTACTTGGATAAAATCCCATAAACAACTAGTTGGGATCAGGGTTTCTCTCAAGAGTCTGTTTCATACTGTGGCCAGTGGAGCCCAGGCTTACCCATGTGTTGCTGCTCATCACAAACCCTTGAAATCACTGTCTGTATGAGTTCAGAGTCTCCTAGACATGGTTCATATCCTTGCTATGTTGAGTTACAGAACATATGCTAATGGCCACTGGATCTTTCCCTCTCCCTTAGGTGCTGTAAATATATTTTTCTCCAAGTCATGGTGCTGTCTGCAGAAGCTGCAGGCACGTTCTGTAAGCTTCTGCACTTGCAGTTAGAAGATGTGTAAAATACAAGGTTGGTTTGTGTGTCAGAGCAGGTCTGAACATTGTTATAGGCTGTTATAATTTCCAATCTATTGAAGTTGCATTAAACTGTAAAACACTGCCAAAAAGGTAGCACTTCTTTGGCTCATTTTCTATGAACAAGCCATTTAGGATGAAATGCTGCGTGAACCCCTGCGTGGCATTGCTGTAAATTGCAAACAAAGTATATTCTCTCAAGTACTCTGTGATACCTCTGGCAGATCAGTAGATTGATGCGGTCTTTCTGCTCTTACTGCCACAGGAAGCCCTGTTGTGCAAAGGTCACAGTTACTGCCAGGGAAGAGAGTCCCTGGGATATGGAAGTGAACCATGGAAGAATTCCATTTGCTTTAATGTCCTTAGTTAGTAACCAGATGAGCAAACTTTATATGTGCTAAGTGGAGCTCCTAACTTCAGAGCTTTTTTGGCAATCTTCTGCCTCACTTGCTTGGTAATAAACTAGGCAAAGGCTTACTTGGCATGCTGGAGAACATTTTCTCCATTGGAGGCAGGAGGAGCTAACATATTAATTATTAGGGCAAAAGAAAGATACATACCCACTCAGCTACCCAAGCCTGGCTGGTAAATAACAGTGCAGTGCAAAAATCCTGAGGTCAAAGGAGTTTGTGCCTAAAAGAGAACAGAGGGCTTCTACTGCAGACTGGTGTCCATATGCCACTGCAGTCAGAAGACCTTCAAGTAGGATGGATGCACTTTTACTGATGTGCACCCATTTAGTCTGCTCTCTTGGCTCCATGGCTGCAGGGAGCCTTCCTGCTATTAACACAATGTGCAAATAAAGATATCCAATTTGATTCAAATTTTATGTTTTGAAACAAGTCTAAGTACATTCCCTAAGCCACGATTTTCCCCTACCTACTCTTGCCTTGCATTTGAGCTGTATTTAAGTGAGGTCATCAAGCTCTTAGAGGTGGATATGTTTTGCTGCCCTTGCCAAGGTTACTTGCTGGCATTATTGATGCTGAGATTGAAGCAGGTTCTAGAGGGCTTTGCTGAGTCCAGTCCTGGGGCTGTCTAGATCAATCATGAAAGACAGATCCTGCCCAAAAAGGCAGGATCACACATGGGCATTGATCAGATTATGGATCTTGTAGACTTGACATTATTGATGGATGTAAAAGCTTATACTTCTTGAACAGTATTTTCTTTCCTCTTTCATAAGTGTCTCCCAAGCGAAGAGAAACATATTATTAATTCTGAAAAAGGGGAAGCTGGAAAGATCAAAGTCTTTCAACTGGCAATACTTTTTTTTCCTATCAAAGAAAGTAGTAAAAACAAAAAAAGTAGATTTTTGGAAATGTTACTAGGCTTCCACCTTAGGAAAAAAATGTAATTATTCTGGCAATTAATTCTTTCCAAAGGATTTGAAAGTAAGAAAAGATAGTCTGTTTCATTTTATAATTGAAAGCTGTTAGAAAGGCCCAATTTTACACAAATTCTGAACTCTGGTAGAGAACTTTGGTGTCAGAGTCCCTCTGGGATTTACACAGTCTTCCTAATTTCCTTTGCAAAATTGCAAGTTTTATATTGATATCTTACCTCTTCTTCTACAGCTCTCCTAAAATCTGCTATGCTGGTGATTTTGAGGTGTTCCCATTGACTTTCTACACATTGGCACAGACCCTTGAGAGGAATCCGTGATCTACACTGGCTTGAACTCTTCTTCCTTGCCCAAATTTCTGGTGACTGAAGAGGAGGAAGGAAAAACATGAGCCTTACAACAGCTCCCTATCATTGCTGTGTAATCCCAGTTGAAGCCTTTGGTGGCTGTAGGAAAGTGGCAGAAGCTCTGCTTGTCACCATTAACCTCGACTGTCAGGGCGAGCCTGCAGGACGAAGAGGCTCTCCAACTTATTGCTTTGACCCCATAGCAAGCCAGGTTAGTGCTAGTTTAATTCTAGTAAATTCAATATGGTTACACCAGGGATCAATTTGTTCTGAAGTTTTTTTGGTGCATTCATACATAGAAGTGTCAGGTATTATTAGCAACAGAAGTTTATCTTGTGAGATAGTATTAAGAACCTGATAGAAGTGTGATTTTGTTTCATACTGGCAGACAATAGAGGAAAAGCTGTTTGACTCCCTTCACAGCAAGGATTAGCAAAATTAGACTTGTCTCCTTTGCACTAACAAGCCCCAGAACAGAATGTGAGTCATTAAATGAAGGAAACTCCTTTCAGACACAAACACACAGAAAGCTGTGGGAAAATAAATCACTTAGGCTTCCAGGAGGACAGCTTATTAAAGAGTTCCTATCTGTAGGGCATCTATTCCATGGGATTTTTTTGTGCAGAATGACATGATTTTATGGTTTTATTTACATTTTCTGAAGAGTTCACATGACTTGTTGCTATGGGGAATGCTGCAGTTGTCTGGGATACCCTTTTATATTTACATCACACACACACAGTTCTGCCTATATACTGACTTGATGCTGCCTGACAAATTAGTAACTATGATGGGCCCATTAATTTAACAGCTTGATTCAGTTTTTAATCTAGTATGATTATTGCTGGATCTTTATTTTATTCTACCATTTGTTTATTTTTTCATTCTTTGCATTTTTCATGAGTAATGCTTTTGGAACCTAGACAAATCTGGAAGCTGACAGATCCTCTTCTCTGAGGCTGCACATAACATTGCTTACCCCAGGCAAGATTTGCAGAGAAGCTCATTTCTCTATAGGCATCCAAATAAGTGACGAGAATCCAACTTGACCTTCAGGGACAGTCAGAGGGTGGGTGCCAGTTGTCCCCAAGTCAGGCTGTTGACCATGTCTGGTAACATAGCCCTGGATAGGTATAGTGAGCACTTGAAATTTTCCCTGAAATCTTTTGAAAATCTGCCCTCAAGGCTAAGCCCTGAGCTGATGTACTGAAACAGGGAGACTCCATTCATTTTCATCTGGTGGGCCTTGGAGTCTGGCCCAAACTAATTTCACTTCCAAAGAATGTTCAACTTTGAGTAGATGTTAGGTGAGGACAAGAAGGATGAGTTAAAATAAGTAGATATTCTGAAGTCTGCTCTTTCAAAACGTGTCTCAGTGGAAGTTTGATTCACAGACTCTGTTCACACAGTGAGGAGTAAACAGTAATATTTCAAAGTATTCCTGGAAACTTCCTCCCACAGCTGTCACCTTAAGCACTTACCTGCTTGGTTTTACAGAGGATGGTGCTAGTGAAGTCTTGGATTCAGAGCTCTCACTTGAGGCAGCAAGGCCTCAGGGTGTAATGAGAAAATAACCATTTTTACCTCCGTAGATTCTTTTGAGGTAGAAAGAAATGACCCTTCCATGACATTTTCCCACCTCACTGCCTCCTTTCTGGTTTGTTGTTGTTGTTTTTTTTTTCTCTCCACCTTTCAACTTTTCAAGATACCTGGCTTCCAAATGTGAGAAAGAAGCTTGACACTGCAAAGCTTTAGAGCTTCATAAAATACTCAAGAGAACTGGCTGAATGACAAAACCACTGCTCACATCCAAATGACATTATTTCAGCTGTGAATGACTGTACATTTTGACCACATTGATGTTCTTCATGATTAGCTCATCTCAGATGTTCACCCTAGACTACTTATATGTTTAACAAATTGCTGTCTTTCAGAGGAATTGAATAATTAGATGTTTGCTCCCAGAAAGTCTATTAACTGCATGTCCTGTATTATCTGTCATTTCATTAATTATTTATCACTTCTTTATTTAGGAAGTTCTAGTTATCCAGTCTTCCAAGAATGGTATCACACAACTTGTGATGCAGTTTTGTAATCATCTAAAGTTATGAAAAGTTGTTGCTACTTATGGAGATGGTGCTGCTTCCTGCCCATTCTGTCCCTCATCCTACATGTTCCCTTCTTCCATCTCAAGAACTCATTTGCTCTCTCAGAGAAGGAGGCCAAGAAACCTATCTAATTTAAAGCTAACACTACAAAGGAAAATCTTGGCCAGACAAATGTTTGTGTTTGTGCACAAAGGAGCTGGCAGCACAGGGAGTGTGCATGAGTTTCTGGAAGAGAGCTTGACTTTATCTTCTGGTGGCCTGCATAAACTGGCTTAAACTGATTGGGAAATGACATTGTAACACTACTATTACCCATTCCTGAGGAGGAACTGGTGTGCAGCCAAACCACAAGTTTGTGAATGCCCTAGATGGCAAATGTGTTTTAACTTCTCCTAGATGCAGATGCTTTCTCTTGCAAGGATGAACCTTGGCAGGCCTGTGGCAGCAGTAGTCCCCACCATATGCTAAATTTTCAGGTATGATTGAGAGAGTAGCCTCATATAAAGATACTGGCTGCTGCTTCTCTGTCCCCACTGGAAAAGTTGGCCTAGTTTTATCAACAGAAAAAAAAATAAATTAATCAAATAATGACTTTGTATCATGTTAAGTTTTCTGTCCAGTCCAAGTTGGGACATTCCTGCCCCCAAAAGATCTTTCTTCTGCCTGACCCTTTTGTCACCACTACTGTCATCCAAGGCATTTCCTTGTCCATTCTTAACCTGGTCTAATGACACAGGCTGGCAATCAAGTGCATGCCACTGCAGAGAGAGGAACACTACTGGCTTTTAAAATGCAAGTTATTCAATAAAAAGTGGCATGGCAAAGCAGAGATACAAACACAGCACACTTTAAGGCTCTTACAAACTACTGCAAAGCACAACATCCAATGCATCACCCTTTCTACCTGTATTTATAAAGGCTTTCTGTAGTTTCCCCTGGCTTGGTCAACAGGACTGCAGTTTAAGGCCCATCAGCTGGAGATGCCCTACAGTTGCAGGGCTGAAGACCTAGTGACTTCCTCCGCAATGTCTTCAGGACTATCTGAGAGCACCCGCAGCCACACTTTCCCCTCAGTTTGCCCTGTAGCAAAAGCGCAGTGTTATCTTAGCTGCCCAATGTGGTCTGCTGTAAATCACAGATTTACAGCTCTGAACAGGGTCTTCATGAACATGTGGTGGGTGCTAAGGAAAATGTGTTCTTCAGAGAGTTTGTTCTTATGGGATCAGATTCCTCTTGCTGACCTCTTCTGCCTATGAGGACAATCAAGCTGCCAGTAGTGCTGCAGAGGGGTAAGTGTTTGTCTCTCCATCATGAGTGACTGCAGTTTGTGCTCAGTGGATGCTGTTCTGGTCCCCCAGTGCAGAATGGTCTCAGCTTGAGCTAGATGAGCCCCTTCCTGACTTCTCTTTGCTGGCTGCAATGTACTTCCATCTATGTAGTTGGTGTATAAGCTACCCTGGAAAAAAATAGCTCTTTTCTGCAGAAATCTCTTGTATCCTTTGTTGCTCTAACTCTGCACCTTATATTATAATACCAAGTTGGTTTTGGCCCCTGCCATTTCACTTGCTGTTTGTGCTCAGCTCCTGACTGCTTGAAAACCTTGATGTTAACCTGTATTTATTGCCAATTGAGCTTTTCATGGTTCTGTAAAAAAGTACATGCTGCTTTTGTTCATGAAGGGAATTAATGCACAAAATCAGGACAGGTTGTCTACCTTTTGAAATCTTAGGCATGAGGCTTTCTTTTAGTTTAATATCATGTTAGAATTTGCTATTTTAAAAAATCATAGAAAACCTTTTTGCGTGCACTATTACATCCTGGAAAGGCTTTTTAGGTATCAATGTGGTTCTTAGAGGACCTTTTTCTAACAGAAAAACTTTTACCAGTGCTATTCTTAAAGGTACTGTGAGCTGTGCTGAAGTAATACAGAAGATCAAAGGAAATGAATTCCTGCTTTCCAGCCAGCAGAAGTTCACAGTTCTTGCCGTTGCCCATACCTGTTTGTTACAGATTGGTCTGACATCACATAGGGCATCAGTGAACAGAAATTGCTCAATTATAATGAAAAAGAGAGAAAAAACATTGTTGCATATGAGGAGCTACTGTATGTTGCTCAAGGCAATCACTGTGGAAATAAAACCATTACTCCCAAATGTCTATAATTGATTACAAGACAGCTTCAAAGGTCTAGAGAACTTTGTAGTCAGGGTGTAAAATGAATTTTTTAGGCACTTAGTTGACAGTGTAACTTAGCTAGCTAATTCTGTGGATAGTTCTTGAAACTGGCAGGGGTTGTCCGCATTGTTCTTGTAGACCATCTGGGGCCTGAACAGGAGCAAAACATCTTTTAGTGGATTCTCTTAGCCTTAGTAACATGTCCTTGGGTATAGCCAAGAAATAAAAATACCAAAGAGACAGTCTAGCCAACATGGTGTAAAGTAGTTATTTTCTGCTCTCTTTCTAAGAGTGAGGCTGTAATTTAGCAAGAGGTCATAAGGGTTTCCTGGAGAAATCCAGGTGATGACAAGTAAAGCCTACTTTCAAGCTGAGTCTTCTTGGAACGTGCTTTATGAAACCTTGAAATGTTTTCCTGAAAAAAAAATCACACTCAGGAAATATTTTAAACAGTATTTTAGTTAAGTGTTTAAAGGAAAAGAGAAAACAGAGGGAATTGATATTATTAAAGAACACTATGAATATATTTTATATTGCTACATGAGTGCTTTCAGCAGAGGATGTATGGCTCAGAATGTGTTCTGCTTTTGAAATGCTTTTGTTTTGAAAAGTGGAAATTAGGGAAGAGACCTGATGCTGTCTGAAGTGTTGCCAATGTATATGATCCTGAAGTTTTCTAGTCCTCAGCATGTGAATCAAAATGTCAGATGTTGCATGGGATTGTTGTGAGACTCTTAGGACAGCTCATGAAGGCTATGGCATAGCCAGATTCTTATTCCAAGTTATCAGGCTGATCTTGATCAGCCTCAGCCTTGAGGGCTCCATGCTGCCCCAGTGCTTTGCTCCTGGGACCTTTCCTGAGAGCAGGCAGCTCCTGGTAGTCCTTGTCTTACTTTCCACATCTCTTTCAGTTAGGCAGCTGATTTATCAGGTGTGCAGCACTTCTTACTCTAGAGGTCAGTGTAATGTTACGAATGGAAATGCTGCAGCTCCAATTCTTTTTCCCTGATGAGATGTTCCAGAGTGAACTCTGAATTATACTCCTTCCCATAGAAGGTGGAAGAGAAATTTCATACTGGGGAAATGTACTTGTAAAAGCACAACAGCCAATATGGGAAGCTAGGAGGGTGCTAAAGAAAACAATCATTGAGCCTCTGTTGAATGGAAGTTATGAATGCACTAGTAGTAATTTTCTGAAGCCATAGACAATAACATAATGTGAGTGGGTGATGGAAGAAATTATATAGGATGAAATTTAGAGAGCTGACAGCAGCCTATGCATCACTTAAGACCTATTTTTGAAGGCTTAATTGCAGCTTAAATAGCACACAGGCCTTGTGCTCATCTTCTGCAGAGAAACAAATTCCACCTAGAATGAGCACCAGGAGCAGAACTTGGAAAATGTAATCTGATCAGCTGTAAAACTCCTGCGTTGGGGAAGGGGTGTTCTGCACTGAGAACAGATGTAGGCAATGCAGATTTATGTTGTAGCATGCACATTATAAAGGTCTGATGTTGTGTTTCACTGTAGGATGCACTGATGTTAGTCCAAAGAGATGCCATGAGAATATCAATCTTTAAACAAATGGGAAAAATGAGTAATGAACACACCCCAGGCATTGTGGTAATCTACTCCATTTGTGTGTGAGCTATATGGCTGATAACACTAAAGCAACCCCACTTACAAGTGCTTTGGAGGCATTTATTTGACTTTTGGGCTTGCTTTCAACAAACATGCAGACTTAGTTGTATGAATGCTTTTCAGCTGTGCTGTGTGACTGTGGAAGGGAAACCAGAACTGGATGGTCACGTCTTTGCTACAAAATGGTTGCATGCTGGTTCAGTAAGAAAGGAGAAAGAGCTCTGTACAGCCCCTCTGAGAGAGGTCAAGGTAGCAGGACACTTTGCATAGTCAATATGAAACAGTTTTTCAGTCACTTATCAGAATGTTTTTAAACAAGTATGGTAGGCAGAATAAAAGCTAAACCTGTTGAACTTTCCCTTATCTTTATATGCTTGAATTTCCTGTAATATTTAACTTTTTCTTTGCATTTCCTGGACTTAGGTTTCTTAACTCTGAGATAATCAATATTCCCTTGTAAGGTGTTTTGACATATATTCCTGATAAGCATTTTCAACCTGAAGTCCCCAAAAATGTTATTTCTGTCAGAACAGAAAATGTAAATTAAAGTAGTCTCCTGTTAGCCACTTTGAAAGCAGAAATAGAGATTAAATATTAGGACTATGCTAATAGCACTTTTGAAAACGCAAAGCTAGATGGATTTAACTGTTTTCTTTTTAATTGAGAAACAACCTGCAAATCATTGCAGTTTTCTGGAAGGAGATCTGTTATTCAGATGTCTGCTAAATGGTTTGCATGAATTCTATTCTGGTTCTGGGTTTGTTCACAAACCATTCACAAATTGTCTACTTTTATTATTCACAGTGTGTGATTGGGCATGTGGTATATTTTCTGCTCTCTGGTTTAATGACTGAAACATTTTGACAGGGAATAGCAAATGGTGAATGACAACTAGTAAACAACATGCAACTTGGGGCATTTGCAAACACTTTCAAGAATATTAACAATCAGAAGAACATTACTGAAGCCTGGATAGTCTGACCTCTATGAAAGATAATGATT
The DNA here is from genome assembly GCA_013396975.1 of Bucco capensis. Classification (NCBI taxonomy): domain Eukaryota; kingdom Metazoa; phylum Chordata; class Aves; order Piciformes; family Bucconidae; genus Bucco; species Bucco capensis. Next base: position 273,989 of record VWZO01021727.1, on the reverse strand, counting down.
CACATCTTGGCCATTTAGTTACAGAAGTATTTGAGTCAGTTTGTCATTTGTCCAGCTCTGTTAAATTTGCAAACAAAATCATTGTCTATGAATAATGCATCTTTCAGTCAATTCAAGCCTTGAATTACTTGTAAATAAAGTCTAATTATGAAACTTGCCCTCAGGGGAGTAAGTCCCCTGACTTCCATATCAGAACAATGAACTAAAATAAGATACTTCTGTCCTCTAGGAAAGGTGACACAGAGGCAGATACCATATTTTTGTTCAATGAGGTTATAAATGTGGCACTAAAGTCTGTTTGCTTGCACATTTAGCATTAGAAATGCTGCATCTCTGAGTTGTAACAGTAAGTTATGGTTATTTAAAAATATCCTGATACTTTTATTTGACTATAAGAGTTACTCTAGTTTTATTTGCTAAACCTCAAGCTCTATTTTCATGCAAAACCCATCAAGCTTCTTCACTTCTGCAGTTGGCAATTGAAAAATAACCCTATTCCAGTCCAGAACGTTTTGAAATGGTGGATGGTGTGATTCTCACACTGAATACGTGCAACAACTGCCTGGGGTTCTTGAGCTATGTGAAAGATTAAGATTTCATAACACTGCAGGCAAACTCTTTCCCTTGATCCATTCTGTAGATATCTTTTGCATTTTCTGCACACATGGTACTTTCATTTCCATCAATGGGAATTGCACATGCTGTGTAAGGAAGAAATATTTGCATTCTGGATAAGTGCCTTATTTGGGCACTTATTAATACTTACTTGGTCAAAGCTCCTACTGACTTTGATCTTGTTGGCAAGGTGCCCACTGGATTTGAATCCCTGGTTTGAAGAGTTGGTGAATGTCATTTTAATGGCAAGGGTCAGCAATGATGGCCATACAATTTTTCTTGCTTTCTCCACCACAAAGTTATCATCTGAAGTAAGGCATTGCAGTCCTTTTTGGAAGATTAATAGTTCTCTGCTAGTAACAGATTTTCCATTAGCCAGAAAGCAGTACACCCACTGATGAGTTTATCATTTGAACTTTGAATCCAGTCGGGAAGTTGAGACGTAAACTCTTCCATGATGGTGATTTGTAGTATATTTCCAGTTTTCAGGGTCAGGTTATTAACCAGTGTAACAGTGATATAACCACATGTCATAGAGAACATGAATCAGAGGAAGTGTCTGACAAAGACCTCACTGTGCAGGCAGCTTTCCTGGGAGGCTGTGAAAGCTGATGTGTGCCACGAAGCTCCAGGTGTCAGGTTTGAAAATATCACAACTATTAACAACCTGCCTATGTGTATATAAAACTTTTCTTGGCAGCATTTTTGGTGCTTGGAAGATGTTATGCTGTGGCCTGTCTAAGGAAGGTTTTTCGTTTTTGCTCTAAGTTCCTATATTTTTTCCTTTGGTTTTTCGCATGAGTTTAAGGGAGAAAAAGCAACAAGAAATGAACCCAAACACCTGCATGGGAGAGCTTGTAACTTTTTACATAGGAGAAGCGTTTTCTGCTTTGTGTTTGGTAACAATGCTCTGGGTTCCTGTTAAAAATAAGATATTAAAAGAGCATAATTATCTGCAAATTTCATTTGCTTGGTCTGTCTTCCCAAAAGTACTCATATGTAAAGCATCCTGGGAGAAAACTTGTAGTATAAAAGACAAACATTATTTGGGCTGTGGTTACACTGGAAATCATTACCCATGGAAAATTCTGATGTTCTGACAGGTTTCTATCCTGAACTCAAATAAATACTGAAAATATTTATGAGCAGGTAGTTCTAACGAACACTGTAATGTAGAAAATGTAGAAATATTTAACCTTTTGTTTAGAACCAGTACAATATAATACACTTTGGGAACGTGCTATGGAAGTTGTAATTCAGATGTCTCTTGCCTCTACTCAATTGCAGCAGTTAGAGAGATTCGCAGCATGGTGTATCCCATGCTACACTCTGTTTTACGGCTGCCACAAAATACTAAACATGGAGAAGAAATCAGAAAGTGCTTCCTGCATCAGATTCTAGTATGGCAAAATCTGCCTTTTTTTTTTTTTCCCCTTCCCATTGCACATTGCTTTGAGGAAGAAAAATGTCCAATCAGATCTAATAATAATAATATGGAAACCAACCTCTTATTTCATAGCTGTAACCAGAATTACAGTATGGGAAGTTCTTTTTCTCTCTGCAATGTAATAATCTGTTCAGATCTACTGTGTTAGGGGTAAGAAATTATGTCCTTCAGCTGCATTCAAAATAACGCTGCATCCCACTTCACTAGTGACTCCTACTCAAGGTGATGTAGACTGCAGATTTGAAGGTGATTCATATGCAGTGAAGTCATACAAGTTTTGGTGAGTGGTTGAACAGCATGTGAGACTTAGTAGTACTTGGGTTGGGCTTGAGGGAAGAAACGTTTCTCTTATGTTCTGGTGGCTTAAGCCATAGCTGGGGGTCTGCAGTTAAAGCCTTTAATTGTAGTTCTGTGAAAGGCTTTCTCTCTCCATTTTCCATCTGGGAAGAGAAGATAGTCCCCATTAAGGAACTATTATCATATATTTTCATGTTTAGATGCTAGTTCCCTAAATAAAATATGCACAATATAATTTCTGCATATTGCATGCAGTTTATTCTCTGCAATGTAAATGTGGGAGATGGAGGTGCTGGGGGAAGCAGCTCATTCTCACAAGTGTCCTTGTTCCTCTGGAGGCTTTGCTTTAGCCACTAGATGATGCAGCAGCTTCTCTTTGTGTCACAGAAAGTGGTGAAGCTTGGAGAGTCTGGCTTATAAATTACGAATGAGTAATTGGAGAAGATCCTCTCTCCTCTAGAAGCAAGGCACAGACTAGATAATGAGCCTTGGAAAACTAAAGAGATGATAGGGTTTCCAACTTTGTTTTCCAATTGCTTCCAATGAAACCCCATTAGAAACAGCTGATTGGTTTCTCAACAAATATAAATTGTCATATATTTTTAGATTAAAATAGCACTCGGCTTGTCTACCCCAGATGTAAACTCCGGCCTAGATTTTGTGATAGCTATCAGCTTGGAATGGAAACTTCAGCCTACTTTTAATGTATTATCAGGAAAATCCAGCATATTTCCAGGTATTATGTATCTGAAAAAATAATCACCAATACAAGACTGCTAAGAAGACAGAGTAAAGTAATACATGTATCCACATTGTCATTGCTCAGGGAAGCCAGATGGAACTTCAGTCCAAGCCACATGCTGGTAATAGGTAATCTAGGGCCACATGCTCTAAGCCAAAATGTCTTCAGCTTCCTGAATCCAAACAAAGAGAAAGGTATCATATTTTTCAGTGGCTACTGAGACCCACAAAGAACTGGAAATATAGTTGAGTAAGATGACTGAAAATAGCGTTTTAGTAAGTGTAAAATTAATCAGATTTAAACAGATTTACCCTGTGAGATACTGTGGTTTTTATTGAAAGGAAATTAACCCGTGATAGGTTGTGCATTCTAGGCCAGATTCTCATCTACCTTGAATTCAGAAGAAATCACAAATCTGGCCCTTAATATTTCCTCTTAATTGGAGTTTGGATGACAGCTGAACAGCCCATTGTTACAGCCCATTCCAGTAGTTTTGGTTTTATAGATTTTTGCCCCATGATGAAAGAATTGTGTTACTCCTTGATTTAAGGCCTGAGGAATTTGGGTTATGGTATCTGAAGTCTGCAGTGATGCAAAATTATGGGGGTGGGGAAGTTTACTTGTCTCTTGTTTCTACTTTTCCATGGTGCGTTTATTTTCTAAAGGAAAAAAAATCAAACAGAGCAGGATTAAAGTGGGAGGGAAAAATATTTTCCAATAACCATAAACCAAGCACTGATCTATAGAAGATAAGATTTTTATACGCAATAGCTCTATTTCTGGCCTAATTTAAACTAATTTCAGAGCATTCAATGCCAATATACATTGTTTTAAAAGAGAGTTCAAATGAGCTCACTCAGGGAATGAAGCAACACTGAAGTTCCTAGATATGTGAAGCTGCAGGACTCATTTTGGGGGAATAAATTGTCTGAAAGAATTGGATTCCAGATTACTTTCCAAATTAATGACAACTTCCCTGCATATTTGTAGCCCTGCAGAATTACATAAGCAACACAGAGCTCTATGAGTCATTAAGGGTTATAAACCTGAAGCCCTGTACTATAGACATCGATAGAAATGTACTCAGCAAAAAAGGATTGTTATGTTAATCTGTATATATTGATCAGTTAAAAATTATTAAAAAGGCACTATTCAAAACCACATGGTTTAGAATGGGACATTAGGTGATTAAAATTTTCACGTCACAAATATCCTTTCTTGATAATAAAACATTAGCAAAGCTAGGAAAACTCGGAAAACACAGCGGACTTGTTGCCTGCATTTCTCTCAAGGCAGACAGTGTAAATCACTGTTCCTGTTATTGCTATTTACATATTACTATTTCCTATCATCTGTTTTGCATTAGCCTTGCCACAGTTCAGTGTTTGAATTGCAGCCATGGCTGGAGACTGTTTTGCCACAACTGTTTCCATTGCTGTTAGAGCAAATGAGGTATTATTAAAATTGATCTTGGTTTTTTAAATGAGTTATTCTATCAGAATTTCAGTTTGGGGATGCATTTCATTTGGCAGTGCCCTGATGGAAAAAAAATGAAGTCAGTACACTGGGCATCAAGACTGGGCAGAAAAATACAAAACAAGACTGGCTTGAAGGCTATAGGAATTAAGAGCTGTCAGTGAAGTTGGACACTATCTCAGTACCTTAGAGGTTGAGTTCTCATGATTTTGTGTTCAGTCTTAATGACTAAAATTTGCTTTTTTTCAAACATGAAGGCCAAGGATTTAACATAATAGCATGCTTCCAAGAGGTGTTTCAAGACATAGTACAACAGGTTTTACAGGATTGATTGGGAGGGTGGCCAAGTGGTGGGACAACATACTTGCATATATTGGTAAGATCCCATTCCAGGAAAGAAAGTAATCCAAAATTGACATCACCTGGCCATCTGTACCAGTAAGGATTGTATTACATTCCAGGTTAAGTGAATCTAGAAGGGACTGTACCCTTTGCTGGACATACTTAGTGAGACTTACTTTTTAACCTGAGTGTTAATCTACTGATAACCATGTTTCTGAAACAAGCTGAACTGAATGAGGATACATTTAAAAATTCAGAAATATTTGACTATTTGGTCTCATTTGTTCCTCCCCCTCTTTTTTTTATTATTTTACACTGATGAACATTGATGTTTTTAGAGGAGTTTTATCAGATAATTGCTGATACAGCTAAGGTGTTTATGTGCTACAAAACAAAATAGAAGCTACAAAAGCTTATATTTATGTTCATTTAATTAAGACACTTCAGCTGATAGAATCTGGCCTTCACTGTGCTTCACTGCCATTCTTGGTGGATTATCTCCTCTGTCATGCATGAGAAAGACAGGTACTGTTCACACCAAAATCTGGCAATAAATCTCCTGATTGCTGAAGTGGCTGTCTCTAGCTGTTTTTCTGGATACATTTTCAGACTAGTTGCCAATGCCACTTATCAGTGAGTAGGTCTCTGAGTGAGAATTTGAATGAGATGCCTGCTTAGAGGAAAACATGGTGCCTTTTTAAATCACAAGCCATGCACCCCTCTTTGTTTTAGGACCCAAAATGGAATATGCATCTTTCATTATTTCCTGGCTTTCCACTAGGGAGAGGCTGTCTACATTTGCTTATAGCTTTTACCATTTCTAATCATACCAGATTTTAATCATTTGGGCTGAAATTAGAATTTGAAATTCAAGATCTCAAACAACAAAGACCTTAGTGCCATTCACTTGGGTGCTGTCACCAGTAAGGGAAACTCTGGTGGCTGATAACATCCAACTGACAGAATGTGATAGAATACAAAGACACCATGGCTTGTCCTGTGTTCCCCATGATAGATGGGACTGTCCAATTTTGGAACACCAAATATCTGTTTCACACACATCTTTCATGCTGAGTGAAAACTGTGAAGGTAACTTCTGGACATCCAAATTGAGAATGTGCCAGGTTTCAGCAAGACTTGGGTTGCAGAAGTCAAAGGCCATTAAGATGCTGAGCCTTCTGCCATTTGGCCCCAAAAAGCTCAGGGCTCAGTTTTCAAGGCCCTGTCACAGTTTTATATGTGTGGAAAGTAATTATCCTAAATATGTGAAGGAACAATGGGATTTTTTTCCCCCTTTAATCCCCTTGCCTCTCAGTTTTTCATCTATAAAAAGAGAACAATAATCTGTTGCTCATGAAAGTGAAGACGTGTGTTGTATTCCTCATGAATCTTNCAGATCTTTTTCCCCAGGGCTGTTTTCCAACAGATCAGTTCCCAGTCTGTACTGATACATGGGGTTGTTCTTTCAGAGAAGGACAAAATTTATATTCCCATGCATAGCAGGATGTAATGAAAGTAATGATATCTCTAATGTGTCTGGACTTTGAGTGCTAATTAAAATGAGGACAGCAGGCATCTTTCATATTAACTTCAAGCCCCAGGATTGGCCTGGATGAAATGGTATGGTGAAATAGGTATTAGTGGGGTTTGAGGATTAGGTGACTATCAAAAATTCCCCTTTTATACCAGCCTTCTCATGGCTATGTCCCCATGCATGTCCCAGTCTGTACAGTCACAGACTGTGCATGCAGCCAGGGCCCAGTCCCAGCTGGTGACCACCCTGGCAGCAGATGCTGAACTGTCCTTCCCTATTGGGATTCATGGGCATTGGAGAGGACAGCTGCAGAGCTGAGGTGGGGAGCGTGGAATGTGGGATAGCACTCAGCAATTATGACCATTTCGGCCTCCCACTGAGCCCTTTGGTGGGTTTGTAGGGTAGGAAGAGCTCCTCTTGTTTGGCAGACTTGATGCTGTGCTCTCTCAGCTCCTGCATCACAAAACCTGCTTCATGCATGCCGTGGTTTAGAATGCTCAGTGGGTGAGTTCCCAGAAACATTGCCTGTCTGATGCTGAAATATTTTGATTTCCCTCTTAAATATTCTGCTCTCAGAAGGGGAAGTTGTGACAGTGTAGGTATCCTTGAGTCTGCTCAAGTGAGAAGTTCCCATTGTGCTGCTGTGAAGGCCACAGATGAGGAGGTATGACTCAGTCTTATTAAAAGGTATTAAACCACTACATCTTTTATCCCTACAAGCATAACCTCAGGAAGGCTGTGGGTGGCTATAATATTGCTGTCTCATTTTTCTTTGTATTTCTGTTGCTCAATAAACACCAATGCACTGTAGGAGAGTTAGAGATTTTATTTAGCTGGAGCTGCAAAAGTGCTTGTTCCCCTCAAATTTCATCTCCTTTTTTCCCCTTTGTTCCACTGATGACTGACATAATCTGTTCACTTCCTGGAGAGTTTTGAACTCAATTATTATGATTGTCTCTTGCTGCCCTTGTTTTCTATGCACAATTTCTATATTCTCATTGTTTTAGATTAAATTAGCCCAAATCCAATCTCTAGCCTTAGCAAATTTAAGCTTCAATATGGGGAAGAATATTTCTAGTTTTTAATATGGGAATTGTCTTACTGGCTTGGAAAGTTTCTGGGCTTTTGAAAAGCAATAAGATTGGTTCTTGCAGGAACTCAGTAGATGTTCTTGCATTTTCTGCTTTTCTCCTCACACTCTCATCTGCCCAAGACACACAGTTCATGGTTTAGCACCTTGGTTTCACAGTTCATAAAAATTGGCCTAGCCTTACAGTTTTCACTTGAGAAAATTTTTTTTACACTTACTTAAATTAAGATCATGTTCTATAACACTGAGGTGGTGTAACTATGTAACAGAGCAACTGACTTTTCCAGCGTAAATGACTCTTTTCCCTGCAAACCTCTGAAATGAATTTTGTGTGAAATTGATGTTTGGCCCAAAATGCAAAGAGTTGTGGAGATCATCTATTGGAATATCTTCTTATACCAAATGCAAAAGAAATAATTTTGAAACAAAACAGAAAGATGAGACTTGTTTCAATCAAACTATCAGATTAAAATATGCACAGATATTTTTTAGAAGGTTGTTTTCCTTTCTTTATTAAACCTCTGAGGCAATTCAGTGAATTTGATCTGCATTTGTGAATTATTTCAGTTGAGAAATAAGTCCTTTTTGTGAATAAAATATTTGCCTGAAAAATATTAGCTTGGCTCTGGCAATGTGGCATATGGTCCTGTGTAATTTCTCTCCACGGGATGCATTTAACCCCGGGTGACAAGCGTACTGTTGTCGTCGTCGCTAGGCTTCGCGAATGAAGATCCAGGGAGGGCTCCACCCACGCTCCTCATCAGGGCCTTTTAAAAGTGCGCTGATAAAAAGAGGCTAGCGGATAGCACCCTCGAGCCTGCACAATGGATTTTTTTTTAGGTGAGACACAGCATGCGCAGAGCTGGACCCACCCTTTAGTCCTAAGGTTCATCTGCCAGGGCCTAGCAAGCTTGGACGCTGGCAGCCAAGTCCTTAGGATGGAGGTTTAACCTCTTAGATGGAAGGCCTTACAGGGCTCAACGAGCTCCATCTGCCCGGGTTTGGAATCAGAGTTGTCCCTCTCCTAGGATGACTGCCAGAAGGCTAATGAGCTCATCCTACCCATACAAGGATTCTAGGAACATGGGTATCACTTCCCACAGTTTCTCGTGGGCAATGAGTTTAATGCTCCCTCTGCTGTCGGCACAGTTATGGCACAAGGGGCCACAGGAGACCACAAGGGATTTTCAGACTGTGCCTGTAAGCGTACTGTCAGTGCTTGAGAATCCTCAGTGGAGAATGCAGCAGGAATAATGTTGTGGTTCTTGAGATCTCAGCTTGCCTGTAATGGACCCTGACTAGAGGAAGATGGGTTGCCTTGTGGGCAAGTTCCCAGGTCTAGATTTCTCCTGTAGCTAAAAGTTCCTTTTCATATTCCCCAGCTGCCAGCCCATGAAACACACCTGCAAAGGAACACTGTGCAGCAGAAATGCTCTTCACACCTCAGGCTACCATAAGCTGAGCAATAAGCATGCTCTTCATTGCTGAATCAGGCTTCTTTTAAAATTCCTTACTGCCTCCTTGTTGCTTGTCGCCCTCCTGTAGAGAGGAGAATGGAAAAAAAAATTTGGTAGTAAATTGGAGAAATGATGACCCAGGGTTCCACATCCCTTAAGAACATTTCTGCTCTGCTGTGTTGGAAGCTATTTAAACTATAGGTCCAACCCTACTTCAGAGTATGCTAGTATATTAATTTTAATGACTGAAGGAATGAAGAGTACTTGGATAGCTTAAGTTCTAATACAATATGTAAGAGTGAATGAAAAATAAATTAATTTTAAATGGTTTGCAGACATACAAAAGTTTCATTCGCTGCATGTAACATGCTCAGTAAAATAATATCCTTTAATGTGCTGAACTCTTCATGCTTTTCATGAAGCTGCATCTAATTGTACTACTTGGAGTTGACTAATTCTGCCACTGCCTGCCTTTGAGAAAAATAGCATTTCAAGACATGACTAACACTCTAAGTAGTCATTAATTCTTAATTGAGAATAAAAATTTAACTTTTGTACTGTATATATCAGCCTGAATACCCTGCAGAATACATAGAGTCAGGTCACTTATTTTGAAAGAAATGTTAGTTAAAACTGTGTGTTTAAAAAAGGGAGGGGGGAACCCAAACAAACAAAAAATACCCCACCAAACAATACAAAGATCAACAGCACCTTCAAATATTAGCAAACCCCCAAACATTTCCAAATATAAACATTGGATTTATTGTCATATGCATGTGTATGTATTATAATAAGATGTTTTTTCTATTATTAGTGCATAATGACACAGCTTCCAGGAACACCTTACGTTTTGAACCTTAGGTATGAGCTTATTATCATACCAGTGTGAATGATATACTCCTACTTTTATTAAAGAATATTTATTCTAACATTCTTTGTTGTTTTCAGTTTGCCTTAATCAAAGGAAATGGAGTTGTCTTCCTATCCCTCTCCAAGTAGAGGTTTCCCTCAACATTTCCTAGGGAGCTTTATGAAAGCTTTCTAGTATGAAGCTTACCTTTTCTTCATGATGCAAGAAATCTTTCTTTTAGAGATAATCCATCAGATGTACTCCAACAGTTGACTTTTATTCCAGTTGTGGTTGTGAAAGAGGTCATAATAACCCAGTTTAACAGAGACATATATTTAGAGCAGGTCAGCTTGATATTGTACCCCCTTGTGCTGACATAGCTGGATCCAGATGAGGACTTCAGTGCTAAGTATGAAGGGATTTTCCTTTATATAAGGACAACAGATTCAGTGACTCGTGTTTCTGATCATAACCCCTTGGCCTCCTTGGTCAGTGAAAATATTTGGCTAGATTTAGGCGTATGCAACATTTCAGCAGCCCCAGGCATCTATGGTCACTAAGAGACACCTAAACACTGGTAACTTTCTCCAGTGAACTTGACTTGAAATTTTATCTCCTTTTTTTCATTTAGAGGAAGGTATATAAAGAGCAGAAATATAAAGTGAACACAAATCTATACATACCTGATAATGAATATACCTGCATGTCTGTGCCAGAGCCATTGATGGGACATCTTGATGTCTACTTCTGAAGAAAATCAGGACTTTATCAGTGGTATATGCTTTTGATCTTTGCAGTACAAGTGATAAATAATGAATTCTGGAAAAGGCTCTGTGGGCATTTTACATACAGCAGATTGTGAAAAGAAATAATGTCTTTGAAGGAAGCCATGATTTCACTGAAAATTGTTTGTTAACATAAAAAGGAGATAAATTAATTCATTTACCATGAAATACTATGAGAAATTACACGAACACCAACTGAAAATGGCTGTGATGATCTGTCCAGATTGATGGTGGGGATAGTGCCTGAAGAGACAGAGCATGAGGTGTTCAGCAAGGGTCTAGCCTCTCTAGAAGGCAAGAATAAAGACATCACCTAGGGAGTAGGTTAGTAAGATGTTCCAAGACCCTGCAAAATATGATTGAAAATAGTCCATTTGAATATCTGGAACTGAACCTAAAGCCTTTTTAAGCATTTTAGCAGGTAGCAGATTTTGTTAATTTAAAAATCCATCCTTTTGTATCCTCTGAGCATCACACTGAGCAGCTGTTACTTTCTTTTTATCCTTTCTCTTTTTGCCAGGACCTGGCATTATTTATCTCTTGGGCAGCAGTCACTAGAAATAGGTTTCCGGATCCTTTGTGGTAACTGGAGGAGAGTGGTGTCCTGAAATTTAAACCTTCTAATGAAGAGCTTAGGAGGGGAATCTAGCCTGTTCAAAGGCCTTTCCACCATTTATTAGACACATTGCTACACAGAAATCAGCAGCTGTCAGACTGCCAGCCAGAAGACAATACAATTCTTTCCAAGCCCCTGACCAATTTTTGTTCATCTCTGGAAGTGGTTGTTCCTGCCTCTCACATTCAGTCTCTTAGAATAAAGATGGCTGAATTAGAAACTATAATATCAATGCAGCTCTAGCTTCTGTGCTGGTAATCAGGACACAATGTACTGCTGAGGATGCACGCTGTATTATGCAACTCATCCAGTCTGTAATTATCCCCAATTCCCCTCCTGCAGAACAGCTACAGACACTTATGTGACCATTCCAGCCTGTGGGCCTCCTGCTGTTTGTTAACTGCTGAGATAACAACCTAGACTGGTGGGAGTGAGCTGGCCTTCAGGGATACAAGGGCCTTGGAAACTCAATTTATTTCTAAGGTTCTTCTGAACATGTCAAATATCCAATATTTACAGCTCAGAAGTAGGATTTATACTGGTGCTAAGTGCTGAAATGTTTTAAACCTTCCTCTTCCTCTTGATTCTTCAGTAGAAGAAGTTGGTCTAGGCCTTTGTGATGCTTAAAACATTACATGGTTCCAATATCTTTCCAATTTGGGGTTGTTCAGAGTTCAACTGAGTGACAGATTAAAGGAAAAAAAAAGTTGCATTAACTGAAACTGCTAGCAGTAGGGAAAAGCAAGTGCAGAAGTAGATGTGGCAGAATGACTTGTTTGACATAAAGGAGCAGATCCCATCCACGGATTTGTGCTTCCACTTCAGCCTGGTATGTGGCACTATCCCTTGGAAAGGCTGAGGGCCAAACCCAGCCACCCTAACCTGCCTAGGAGGGAAGGAAATGGGTGGGCAAACAGGCATGTGGCAGGGGTTTGCTCCAGCAGCAGTACTCACCACAAGTACAGTTTCTGCAGCTGATGGCACAGTCAGCTGGGGACAAAAGACCAGAGACACCATAGTGTGTCTCCTCCTACCTCTTCCCTGGTACAGTTATCCTATCCTTTACTGTTCTGGATTTCCTGCCAATTTAATCAGCCAGTTGGCTGAGAGAGAAACCACTGCCTTTCAACCCCATCCAAAGATGCTGGCAGCAGTGGAACCCTTACTTTCCTGAGGGGCTTTGGATCAGGTTGTTGGTGTGGGATGTGGTGTGTAGGGCTTCCTGTAACTTGTTAAATAAGCAAAATTGGTGCAAACTTTCAAAGGAGAGGGCAAAATCCTGTACTGACAGATAAGCACACCCTTGTGTAAGCTAGGCTCCATCAAATTCAGAAATTTGTGTTCAAGATTCTGAAATATTCAACTGTATTGATTTCCATTTTCTTCTCCTACATTTCCAAACGGTAAAAAAGGAGCCAATCTGTTCCTTCAGGCAGTAGCTCTTCCTGAATTTCTTGTACAATGTTTCCACTCCTCAGAGACCATGGCTCCCCAGGCAGGAGGATCCTCTCCTAGGAGCCAGGAAAACATCACTTTATGCCTTAAGGCATTTGCCCACTGGCATCAGATGACATTTTTCTTTTTTTTCAGCACATACCTTCCTGTGTCAGAGCAGCAGGGAGCTGAAGCAGTGTGTAAGGCTTCCACAAGCAGTAGCTTTCTGCTGTCTCCCATTGAAAATTGTGGGGATGGATTTTAAGTCTTGAACGTATGGGTATGTTTGAGACCAGGCTTTCTTGCACAAACTAAACAAATTATAAGACAACCTTGACATTTGAACCAAGATGTCTCCTCACAGGTCATGAAGCCCCATAACTTGGGATTAGATTCTGCTTTTGTTTACATTTGTTCAAATTTTATGTAATGACACTGCAGCTACATCTCTGCTGGATGTAATTGAAGTTAGTAGATGAACCAGGATGTGCTCAATGACTCTTACTTTTTTTATACTGACTGAAGCAATTTCACATTGTGAGCACTAAGAACACTGGCCAGCACTGTGGTGTTAGAAGTGAATGGAACACAGAATAATTCTTACCTTAATTTGTGTTTTTGATAAATAACTGAAGCACAGTGCTGTTAGACAGCAAAGCCTAGTGAGAGAATTAAAACACTGTTTGAAATTTTGTGCTCTTACTCTGCTTTTTATAACTAAAATATGTCAAAGCTTGAAAGGAGAAAAACAATGTAACAGGAAATTTCAGTGTAGTGAAGCTTCATTGAGATAGACATAGTTCTCAAGCAGAACATTTTCAGATAACAAAATATTAAGTAAAAGATTGTACCACTAAATAATCATAAACACCATTAAAATGCCACTTCGAAATTAAATGACAGGAGGAAACAAAGTGTTGCAACCTACTTAAAGTTGTATACTTCTCTTTTTTTCAGAAGTGCTGGGAACAGGCTTTGAGCAGAATTGCTAGTTGTGGAAGATGAGGGGAAATTATTTAGCTGCTTTTGTGTCTCAGACACAACCCATGCCTTTGGCACTATTACATTTAACTCTGTGCATATGCAACCTTACCCAAAATTTCAGGAATTCAGTGAAACAGTCTCATTGATTTCCTACTATTTCTCCACCTGAATTTCATTCAAATACAGCTGCTGAGTTCTTACCAGCACTACTTGACTGCTAATAGGAAAAGTGAGCTTCTCCCTTCACCACCCTGGACTTGAGTCTCAGTAAGGTAACTATCAAAGTGTACTGTTAGGATTTCTAAGGATAAGACAACCTATACTTAAATGTATTGCTTTGAATATATACAAGGGGGAAAAGATAATGGAAATTTGAATGCCTGAATTATTGCAACAGAGGAACCAAATCTGCCAAGACTGTGTACCTATGAACCCAGCAAGGAGTCCCCTCCACACATTCCTCCCATGGGTATAATTATGGTATTTGCCTTTTAAATCTCTACATGTTCCAGCATGATGGTGACTGGAATAATAATAGTTGAAAAATCTGATGTTACCTAGCAATGATGCAGTTTATGCCTTAGCAGTGTGTTCTAATGTTATGCCTAATAAAAGATGACAGGACTTGCTTTAAGTCTTAATCCATCATCAACACTCTAATGTGCTCAGGTGAGCTGTATTTTCCTTCTTGCACAGATAAATAGCATAAATAATTGGATCATTCAGAGAAACTTTGAAGCAATGTTCTGGGAACAGTTACGGTTTTCTTTTGTCCTCCATACCTGGCCCAGCTTCAAAAAGTGCCTCTTTGCTGAGGCATTTCAGAATATCATAATTGTGGATGATTTTTCTTTGAAGAAAGACATCACCTTTTCCTGTCTATGCTGAGAGGGAGATGCACATCAAGGGCTAGGACACTAGTTGTGGCTTCCATGAACACATTTGATCTCTGAGTGGGCCCATGGCCGAGTGAGGTGCAACATACTTACTGTTTTTCAACCTCATTTCTTGCTTTTTAGTTGGTCAACATTTCTGGGCAAGGAATGCCCTCTCCTATGTGCATGCAGAATAGCAAAATGAAAACGTAGCAGCAGCCAGAGCTTTGTTAATGCTGGTTGGTTATTAATGGTTGATGGTGAGAAAGTACTGAATGGAGACCAAAAAAAAGATTGCTACTCTGAAAAGCTCAGTGCCTTCCTACAGAGATGGCTCCACAGCAAAGCCAACAACTGAAAGTGGCTAAAGAAGAAGGGGAGGGGAAGAGGGACAGTATGCTGAGGAGAGGATGGGAATGGTGCCTTTGCTTCTCCTCCAGCACAAATGATATGTTCAGATGCCTGGGACTTTTCCTCACTGGTATAGAAGAGGAATAAAACTTGTTTTCATGCACAGAACTTGCAAATCCAATGCAGGACACAGTGCCTTCCTTTCTTTCCTCCAACAGCCATTGCACTGGTTGGAAAACATGAGTGACTGTGGAGAAACTGCAGAGCCTGTTACATTTCTGCTTAGCTGTTGATGGCATCATTGTTTAAATTAAAGCTATGGACAGTAACTTCACATGTCACCAATGTGTTCTAGTCACTGTAGAGCTCCAGCTCCTGTTAATGGCTCCCAGAACTAAGGATGTAATTTTAAAGAAGCATATGAAAAGTTGATTTTCCCAAACCTGAATCTGGAAATATCTATGTTTATTTGACCTTCTAGCTCAGTCAGAATTGGCATGAGTTCAACCTCCTGCTAAATGAATGCTGCCTATTGATTTCACACAGGTTTACACCAGTTCAGATCTACTTAAAAGGCATTCTCCTTCAGCTTTCTGAGGTTTATAAATTGAAGCATTGTGAGGCTGCCAGGTGTGAGTTACCTGGACAAGACATCAGAAATGAAAGTCCTTTGTCTCTTAACAAATGATATTTCTCATGTGGTAGGGTCAGATCCTGGATTAGGAGTCTAATACTCATGGCAGTCTGGGCCATCAGTTGATATAGTTGTCTCAATTTTCATTTCCATGTTTCTGTTTGAGCAGAAGTGGTCAAAATGCTTTGGCTAAAACCACAATGTTGAAAAGTTTCAAAACAGCTTCAGTTTTCTGGTGTAGGGGAGGAATCAATTCTTCCCATTTAAAAATATAAAGGACAATATTTCTTCTTGAGGTTTTCTTTTGAAAAGTTGTTGGTTTTCTGGCATATTCCTTTGAGCATGGGGTCTTTTTGTTGCATTGTCACACTTCCTGGGAAGAAGCTGTATTTCAAAAGGAAAAAGATAGAGAAAGCATTTAGGATGCTCTGTGTTGTGCCTGTCCTTGTGCATAGTGAGTGGAATTGACTGGTTAGAGTCAAATGAGTGGTGTTAAGGCCAGGATGCAGTAACTGAGAACCTGCCACAATAGTCCTGCAACATATCATCTCTTATTATACTTTTTAACTGCTGAATTCAATAAGGTTTCTAACTGTGATGTTACAGCCACAGTTACATATTTAACCTATTTAATCTTTTTGTATTTTTAGTATAATTCTCCCTTCTTGAACACAACTTTAAAAATCCACTCATTCTTTCTCTCTCTCCACTTCAATATGTGGCTTTAACTTCTAATCTTTTCTCTGACTCACTTTTAAATTGGAACAAGACATTATTGTGTGTATCTATTTGATTCCTTTGGTGAATTTTGAAGCCTCACTAAGAATTATAGTTCATGCTTCTAATAATTATAGACTATTTTCCTTTTATTTTTACTCTATCATATTATGGCTTGGTCAGTCATTCTTTACATGCATTACTACAAGCCTTCTTCATCAATTTGTCCTGAATCCAAGGTGGCTTACTCAATTACCCTTCTTCCACTTCAAGCTTTCTCATCCATATAATCAAGATAAACTGAACTGCAGATGGGAAATAGTTACCTTCATGACTTCATCACCGGTTTTCCCCTTTTGTCCTTTCAGTACCTGCAAGGCTATATCTAAAGGAAAGCAAAATCCTCCAAAAATTGCCCTTTCTCTTCCTGGTAGGAGCTTTGTCTCATGTTTATTGTTTGCAGGTATTTGTGTTTTCCTATGGCAGCATAGACCTGCTGGTCATTAAACACCTAGAGAGGATATCCTGAAACTGCCTAGACCTTAAAATGGCTGGAAACTCCATATCCAGCCAACTTTCAGTACCATTTTCTGAAACATTCAAGTAGGTCTGCCTGACTTTTTTTTGTTTTTAATCTTCTGAGGTCTTAATCACTTATAATAAACTGCATGCTTATCTTTAGAATTACATATCTCAAAGAAAGACTTAAATTTAATAAGGCACTTACTGAACAGTATGTTTGCCAAGTGCTACAAGATTATTAAACACAGCTTAATGATGTTTGTTGGCCAAGGAATTTGTACACCATGCTTTAGGAGCTTTGTAAAGTTTTCATCAATGTTATTTAATATATGGTAGCTAACCATTGTTTTAGTTGTATTTAGCTGCTGGGTTTTCTACAGCTTAGAGACCAGCAAGGGCTATGATGCTAGAAATATGCCATTCACAGTTTAGGCCTTTAATGAAGCATTGGAAATGTTCAGAGATGTCACTGACCACCTACCTGCAATGTGGGGGTAGGCTGGTGAGATGAGAGAGGTGTGAGTTGGCTCCAGAGTAGGACTTCACAGTACAAAAGATCTTGTGAAAATGGCACTTTTAAACTTTGGTTGAGTAGCTCCACTGTGGAAAAAGACTCTGGTCTTCATGTTCTTGGAAGAGCCATGTAATAACAAGGATTTGCTGGGAGCTACATGTCAGCTGTC
The DNA here is from genome assembly GCA_013396975.1 of Bucco capensis. Taxonomy (NCBI): domain Eukaryota; kingdom Metazoa; phylum Chordata; class Aves; order Piciformes; family Bucconidae; genus Bucco; species Bucco capensis. Next base: position 256,538 of record VWZO01021727.1, on the reverse strand, counting down.
TCACTTTGGAAGAAACGTGATTGTTAGGAATTGAGCAAAAGGTTAGATCATCCAATTAAACACTAGACAGGTAATGGTACACCTGCTTTGCTCTATTATGAGCACTAGGGTCTTGTAAGCTTTGAAAGTTACACCTTGAATGCTCACAGAGAATATGTTTAAATTTGGAGTGTGGCCTGGCAGAATGAATAGGAGGGTGTGATTGGTATGGGCCTGGGATTTTCCAAAGTACTGAAGTGACTCAGGAGCTCTCTCACTGTAAAGGATGATATAAGTGAACACTTAAGTATTTTGACTTCTAAAAGAAACCTGACTTCTAATGGCTTGAAGGCCAGATCTACAAAAGAATCCAGATGTTTATTGTAATTTTCAAGAATATATAACTAGCCAGGATGCCTTCTTCTGTTGAACTAATTTTTTTCCCCTAAACTATTGTTGTTGTTCTACTTAGAATTATGCTACCTACTGAACCATTTTACTATTTTGGCTAAATTTCTTCCTGATGTAAAGATGTTTGCTTAGCACACCTGTCCCCAGGAAAGACTTTGCATTTTGCTCTCAATTTCCAGAACAGAAAGACCCCCAACCCTTAAATTGTCTTTTCGGAGTTCCTTACACTTTTAATCTGTGCATTTTAAGATTCACAGAAAGTATAAGATATTGAAAGTCCTCATTATTCTGTGTTTGTCAGCTTTGAACTGTCTTTGCCATTAGCTTCTAAATGATCTAAGTCACTGACTGGAGTGTTCCTCATTTACTGTTCCTCAGGCTTGAACACAATCATTTCTTCATTTGTTTCCTGTTCTAACACTTTTTGTATTCTGGGCCAGCTTTCTCGCTCTGCCCTGCCACTAGCAGTATTGAAGGTATTTACTATTGACCTTGAATTAGTATTTTATTTAAAAAAACCAACCAAAACCCTAACTGTGGATGAAGAAAACCTGTACAGTCTTATTGTATCATTGTACAATGAAGTATATGACTGTTCCAGACATGAAACTTTCTGCCACCCTTTGATACCAAACTTCTCCAGGTTCCTGGGGCTTCTGCAGTGCTGTTGAAGATGATTTGTTTACTGAAACCTAGGCTGACATCCCTTTTACCAAGCTGCCAAGCAGCTGCCATCACTCCTGGACTAGGCTAATCTCTTGTTGTAAATGATGCAATTATCAGGTCAAGCAGTGTGGGCAGGGAGAAAGCAGGGGTGATATGCAAGGAGAATTTGTTTTCTTTGCACTGCCTGGCCAACCTCTCCCTGCCTTCTGCATCTCCTCTTTTGCCTTCACAAGAGTTATTACTCTTCTCTGGAAAAGAAACCTCTCATTAGGCCGACAAATTTATACTAAACCAAGCTGAAGAATATTTTCTTCCATCCCTGGCTGGATTCTCTTGCTGCAAGCTACGATCTTGCCAACACTAGAAAGATAAAGTCAGGGTTCACAAAGCAACTCCCTGATGGATCAGTCGTTTTTATCTGCCACGAAAACAGGCTGTCAGTGAGCACTGCAGATCACAGGCTGTTGAATTTGATATGGGAGTATCTGGGTTAAAGAGAGGAAGGGATGTTGTGAAGGAAGACCACTGCTTTCTTGCCTGGAATGGGAAAAGAATCTTTTGTGGAGGGTGGATGAGTGTATTGTGCTAAAGTTAGCCTTTGACTGCTAGGTGACCCAACAGTCTCTTCTAAATCACACTCTTAAGTCTCATTAGACTGTGAAGATAATGGTGAAAGTTTACTCTGACACCAAGCTGGCCAGCATCTGAGGTTTTATATTGCTATGGTGTTACTGTTAATTGCAGGCATTAGGAATAAGAGATGTTACAGGAGCTAAGCAGAGACAAATCCTTTGTTCTGTAGAGCTCATGGTGTAAATCAAAGAGCTAAAAGCAATAAGGGATTATGACAGGAGTGAGGGTGGGAACTGCTGAGGATAGGGAAGTTAAAAGGCAAAGCTGACAGCTCTTTAGCTGCTCCATTGATAAGGTGGCAGTAATTTGTATCTATTGCAGCAAAAGGCATTTCCAAAGTTTTCCTTATTTCAGTTACCGTAACATTTTCTACCAGCTAACATTGGGTCTCCCAACACTAAGGAAAATTACATGATAATGGAGGAGTACTGCTACTCTAATTTACCATAATATATACTATTTACCAGTTTAAAGTTTTTACTTCCTGTAAAAAAAAAATACACCTGGAGTGAAAAAATGCTAGTGATTTTTTTCCCCAAAACAAATTAAAAAATTAAATACGATTTTTTTTTTAATCCCCCCCACTCAGATAGCCCAGAGAACAATTCATCTGTGAGAAAGATATATAGTATACGAAACTGAGTAGTGACACTGTCCACTAATTCTTAAGTGAGCACAGTTTGTTGACAACCTTCTGATTAAACTTTCCTCCTTCCACCCTTTCAGCCCAATTTAAATCAAAGTATCGACAGAAACAATTTCTGTAAGGAAAATGGAAAAATTCATAGAGTAGTTGAAGTTGCATAGCCTTTCCCATTAATGTGCCCTGGGTGTTGGTTCAGTTTATGTATTATTTATCTTGCCCCTGAGGTGTAACATGAATCACGTTTGTAAGACATTCCTGTTAGACTTCTTGTGTACTGTGAAGAAGTAATATTCCAAATAGGACCAAGTTTCACACATCAATTTACCATGACGAGTTCACAGTTATAGTTGTATATACAAATAAAATACTGTCAAAATAGGTATGTATTCCACTTATGGGAAAGCTGCTCAGAGGATTGGCAGAGCTCTGTAGATGGACTCGTGAGAGCTGTGTTTCCAGCTCTGGCAAAGAGCTTTTCTTTGACCTTGGCCCAAACACTTTGTCTCTTTCCACCTTTGTTTTTAGTCACAGGTCTTTCTGCATTGATATTTTGGCTAAACACATGGTTGTTTACACCCGCAATGTGATCGTACTCCCTTCAGCCTTTGCCATGACCTCTTGGAAACAGTGAAAAGTCCAACCTTCCCTTTTAGTGGGGCTGCAGGACTGCTTAATCAGCTGCATCCATGGACACACCAGCATGCCTGTGAGATATAAGCCAGCATCCCTAGGATGTGGTGTGTCCTCCCTGCTGTTATCATCTCCAGACCAGAGTATATAAAACGGAAATGCAGTGGCACTGCAGGAATGAAACCTCACACCTTTCAAAGAGGAAAGTGTCCTGTCTTGGAGCACAGATCAGCTCCCAAGAGACAAAGCAAGTGGTGATTTACCTCTTTGAAAGCATCACATTTATTTTTAACTGTAAAACAAATAATTAATTTTGTATAGATGTGTATAAATTGTAAAAGGCAGTAGGATAAGGCTATAACTTTTAAAAGCAAAATCTCTGGTAGCTCAGTGTTTGCTAGCTGAAGCAGGTCTTTGTTCAGCCTGCAGCTGCCCTGTGTAGCCTACGCTGCAAACTCCCTGCTGGAGAATGGCTATTGAAGGATGTGCCTTCATGCTCTTGAAGCCAGCTGAAGGGAGCAAGGATGTGTTAGATGAAGTGCAAGCCAGCAATGCCAGAAGCAGAAGAAATGAAGATTTCTGCTGATTTTGGTGGTCCTGATTCCTTCTCTCTCACCAGTGACCCATGCAGGAACAGGTTTCTTCTTTGCTGGCCCCATCCTCTGGGAGAGTAGAAAATGCTCCTTGTGACCCCGTGCCAAAAGAAGTTATTGCATACCACTGGCATCACAGATGGAGACAAGAAAATATTTGTTTTGGCAAACAAACAAAGGATGTCAAAGAGAAAGGACAAGGACATGTAGCAAGCTAAGTAGCTATATTTTGCTTTACTGGTAGCTGCAGGTATGACAAAATTCCTGGACTGAATAACACTCCCAATAATGCACAAGTTCTCCACCAGAAGCAACAAGGTTAGTCCAGATTTATGTTAGTGTTCCCAGGACATTGCTATGCTTTTCAATCATCTTTAAGAACAATCACTGCAATGCCACTGAGCTCATACAAAGGATAAAATGTAAATATTATTGAAGCCTAACACAGCACAGACATCAGTGTGTTATTAAAGGAGTTTATCGGTAGCCTTTCTAAAGATTTATCTCTGTTTATCTATGCTTTTGCTAAATCAAATACATAAACTCTTCACATGAGATGTAACAAAAAGTCATGAACAGTATCAGTCTTCAGACAGTATTAGTGACATTCAGCATGACAAGCTGTGTAGGAAGCTGGTTGTCAAAGCTCTGTGATAGTGAAAATGGCTCCGTTCACAGTACAAAGATGTTACTTATGTCTCTTAAACTCTGGAATGCTGCTAAAAAAATCCCTTATATATTTTGTGCTTACATTAGAGGCAGCAGAAAACCATTCAAGGGCTTGATGTCTTCTTTCTGTTGGTCTGCTGTGGGAGCAGTGCAGCCTTTCCCTTTTACTCAATGCCTTCAGGAAACGAAAAAAGGAGTCTGAGCTACTGCAACTGCTTCTGTAACACAATGCTAAACACAATGTTCAGCATTTTCTAAGAGAAATCTGAAGACACTGACAATATATTCAGAATCTGAGAATTACTAAAAATGACTTGTTTCCACAAATGGAATCACACTCTGTCAAGGAGTCCAGACCTGAATCTGCACATCATCTCTTCTGAATTAGGTGTAAAAAGAGGGAAATCCTGAGTATTTTGAGATGATGTAAAATAGAAGCAATAGACCCATAAAGGCATATCTTTTGTTTATTTGGAGATTAGAAAGCCCGGAAAAGCACAGGAACTGATATAGCAGATTAGGGAAATGATCTAGCTGTTTAAATTCTGTTGGATTTAATGGGAGATTGATACCTTAGTATACTCTACATCAGGACTGAAGTGCTTCAAGATGTGTACCTTGGCAAACAAATGAAGCAGGTGCACTGAACAGGCATATACCAGATCCGAGATGTCTGTATGGTACCTGGAGAAGTGTGGGGAGACATGGCCAGTAGCATTCAGCACAGCTGTAGTAGAACCTGCACTAGGTCTGGGCTTAACAAATGACTTGAGGTGAGTTAGAGTTAAGCCTGATCATAGTATGCCTAGTGGCTTCGTTTCCATATGAACATGAAGGTTATCTCCATGCCAGAGTTAGTGCAGGAGAAGCTATAAATACAACTGTTACTCTGAATTGTGATTCAAGAGCATTACTCAAAGTTGCAGTGTGAAAGATGCTTGGAACAAAACTTCTCCTGCAGTCTTTCTAGTTTGTTAGCAGCATCATGACTATTTTTTCATATTTATCTGGTGTTGTTGCTCAAGGTCTATGGAACAGACAGAAGAGAATAACAGGAGAAGCAGCACTGTGTGCTCTTCTGTGTGCTGCCAACCTGCAGCTGTGACCTTCCTGTTTACTTCATATATATATATATATATATATTTAACATTTGTTAAAGGAGTGAAGCAGCAAATCACCAACAATAACAAAAAAATCAATACCCACCTCTGCTTCTTTTGTGAGATCTGGAACATGGCCTCGATCTGTCAGACTGAATTACAGAGACTGTGGGTGTCAGCAAGGGCTCAAACAAATAGACCTGCCATGCTGCTCATTGATAAAAGGTTTAGGTCTGTACCAGCGTCACCATCACTGCTGCCTCCAAAAGGCATGGAGAGAGCACTAACCTTTCAGTTGAAAGGAGAGTTATGGAGCAATGAATGTGTTCACTTGCACTTTCCATGTAAGATTGCACTAATCTCCAGAATAAAAAGGGTAAACAAACAGTTTGACAAATACAAGGCTCTGGGGCATTACCTTGCTAATGGATGTTAAATCAAATGGATGTATTTGAATGGAAGGTGATATATCAACACAGGAATGTCATCCTAAAATAGACCATTGATCCGTTAGCTGAGAATCCAGTCTTTGACAAAGGTCAATGCATCAGAGAGAGGAACAACCTCTTCCAAACTCATCATTTTCCCAGGCAACAGTAAAAGGCTGTATCAGTATAAAAGAGGAAAGCTTCCTCCTGTGACTCCAGATGGTAATTAGTTTATACCCTGGAGCATGAAGATTAACATCCCCTGTTGCTTTTAATTTTGCCAGTGGATCATAAGCTACTGCAATGAGCTTTTGAATCTGAGTAATATACCATGTGATTTTCGTCTTACAAGAAGGAGCTTGTGGGGATGTCCAGCATGGTCTTTGCATTGTTCCACTGCCATTTTTGCAAACAGATCAGGCAGCATAGCTGCTTGTGCTAGTGGAGGAAGAGGACTGTGACCAGCGGTGCTGTCAGGAGTAACTCCAGAGAAATCAAAATCCCAAAAGGCACAGAAACAAGCTAATGAGGAGTTGAACATAGCTTTACTACTACATTTACTAGAGCACCTTTGATTTTTCTTATTTAAAGATGCTTGACACCATGAGATGTAGCCCAGTGTAGTTTCCTGAGTAATAATGGCTGCGCTGATGAGTTTGTATGGCAAACTGCAACCTGCACAGCAGTGTGGAACTTGGGCTGTGCTCAGTGCAAATGGCTACCCTGCTTCTATTATCACCTGGCTTTTGTGTCCTGGCAGGCAGGAGTTCACATCTGGATGGGGGAGGCAGTGCCAACTCAGTGCCCCCTGTACCTGTTGTTCCTGACATGTCCCAGTTCAGCAAGGCATTGCTGGCTTGTCCCAGACATCATACCTGCTGTGGGATAGATGGAACTGCCCATCCAATAGTCTACCCAGACTCCTCAAAGTCTTCAGCCAGTTGATTCTGCATCTCACCCTTCCTTGCTTGGTTTTTCCCTTTTCTTCATTAGCTTTTTTGCCCCTATCTGCTTTTCAAGTATCTTATTCTAAGCCTTCTTCTCTTAAAAGAGTTGTTGAGGCTAACCTAGCCAGCTAACAACTAACAGTTTCTGTAAGGGCCTTGTGCAGACCAATACCTCCTGTTTCATCTTTTAACTAAGATGTCCCCTTATTATTTTATTTCAAAAGGTGCTTTGAGGATGTGAGTATTGCTAGATTCCAGAAAAAAAAAAAAAAATCTCATTCTTCCCCAGCTCAGAGTCGGCAGCAGTTAATTTCACAGGCTGGTTATAAACTATGTTCAAAGAGGAAAAGTCTTGCCTTTAATCTGTATGAGCCTTTACAGCCTTTCTAATTCTGTGAAATGTCTCTGTATTCTTGTCCTGTACCCTGGGTAGAACAGGAAATTCCAAGGGACTTTCATTGCATTGCTCATTATTCCATGCCTTTGTCACTCTACATCTATCTATGCAGCAATGAAATTTTGTTAATAAGGGAGCAGAAGCCTTTTGTTGAGGAGAGGAGCTGATGGCAAAAGACACGTAACTAATACTATATACGCTTAAGATTGTAATTTGGACTAAGGCTAGCACCTGAGAAAGCAGTGAGGAGCATACTGTTTGCCCAGATGAAAAGAGTCAATGTGTAAAGGAAGTGGAAAAAAAGGTAAGTATCAAGGAAGGAGAAAAAAAAAAAACTCCCCCTTTTTGAGATGCTATTCACTTCTGTAACAAATGTCAACTTTTTTGCCTTTCTTGTTCCAATTCTCAGCATAGTGGCAATGCTGTGTGAAGGCTTAGTTTTGCAGAATCCTCATTTTCAAGACACTTATGGTGGCATTTGCTCTTGTGAAGTGCAAAAGTCTTGGTGATTTCACATATTCAACAGATCTAGACAAGTCTCTGAACTTCTGTGTGATTGAACCAAACCTGAATTTGCAACCTTCGTTTCTGACCTGATTCAGCTTCCCATGAAGTCAGCTGGAGTCTTTCCATTTAAGTCAACGTGACCACTTAGAGCCTAATAGGCTTATATAGGTTTGTACTAACTTGCTTTTTGGATAGCATCATTGGAAACATTTCTATACAGATCCAAAAGAGGAAATGACAAGCAATAGATATTTGAAGTAATAAGTGACAAAAGATCATGCAGTCTGAGAGTGCTTGGATTTTCATAGGAGGCTGTGGTTGAAAGTCAAGTCCATACAGAAGGAAATTTCAATGTTATATTTCCATCCCCAAAACACAGCATGGCTGGAGGTGAAGTGGAAGTCAGATCACAGTGCTCCCTGAAACCCAGTATGGTACCCTTTAGTCACAGTACACTTTTCTATGGAGATACAGATATCTATAGCAAATGAGGATCTGGCTGTTATTGTTTGAAATAAATCTGGCTAAAAGCTGAAATCCCTGTTTAAACCAGCATGTAGAAAAAAAGGTCAGAAAACAGACTGCTGTGAAGTGTTGGGGAAACTCCTCTGCATAAGGAGAGACCAGGCAGTGCTCTGCACCCAGGAGCTACAGCCTGATTTGCAAATAGATTGAAGAAAATAGGATTTTGGAAGGTGGGGCATCTAGACTGGAGGGCAGTCAGCCTGGCAGGTGGGTTGCTGGCATCTAGCAGACAAGATACTTGTTGTGTTTCTGCCATACACGTTCCTGATTTGCCTTGTTACCACAATCAGCACCTTGCTGCAAAATGGTTTTGTTTCAGGGAACCAGTATTCTCTGTTGGTGCAATGGTCTCCTCAGCTCTGTTCCTGAGGTTGCTGCAGTGCTGCTTTCAGATGGTGAAGTTTCCTGCTAAGGTTATGTGAGATGCAACTGAAGGTCTATCTCAGGCACAGCTAAGGAGGCAAAAGCTGTTTTGCTTGATCATTCCCTGCTGCTCGTTTGCCAAAGTCTTATCAGCCATTATAATGTCAGCAGAAAGCCAGGCATGTACTCAGCCTGTCATCTCAGAGATGCACTAAGGATTGGCTTTGGAAAAGGATTGGCTTTGGAAAAGGATTATGCTGAATTTTCTTTTCATCTGTATTTATGAATATTTTGGCTTGGTTTTGCACTGTGCCAATCTTGTGCTTCCCCAGGGGAATAGGAACTGCAGCATTCTTCTTGCCAGTTATTTTGTGAATACCTGTGGTAGCAGTTTCCAAGGGACTGTGACTTATTTGTTCATCTAAATGGAAAAGTATTGCAGCAGCAGCATTCACAGCAAACTGGAGGGAATCCAAGGAGAGCCAAGTTGCTACAAATTGAAGAGCTAGGAAAATATGACTTACCCTTGTCTGGAAAATAAGCCACAACACATAACATACCCTTTTAAATGAAGCGTACAAATACGCAAATGCCAGTGTGGCTGCATGTATTATGGAATTGTTTTGTGAGCACAGTTTCTCTTGGCAAAGACATCCACATTACATGAGCCACGGTTTTAGAAAAGTATACAGTTTTGCAAAGTGGTGGCAAGGCATAGTTATCCACAAGGCATGTGTCCATAGCTGTTTCCTACACAGCACTGATGTAGGATCTCAGTAGCTCAAAAATAGAAAAAAGAAATAATCATATTCACCATGTACAGAACTCTGAATAATTCACAAGCCAAACTATTTGTTCTGCACATCAGGCAAGGTGGTAAACAGACAATCAGAAGTATCCTGTGCAGGAAGGCCAGCCAAGTGACATGATGCATCAAGGATGTGTGAGATACACAAGGTTTATCTTGCATAGCAAAGGGAACTAGAAAGAGTTGCTGCTTTCATTCACCCACACAGGCTTTTGAAGTCAAGCAACTTCTTAGTGCTGTGGTCTGTGGCTCCATGCATAAATCTGTGGCACAGAACTTGGGAGAGTTGTGGTTTTACTCATGACTCTGCTTGATTTTAAAGAGGTTGCTTCATCTGTTTCCTTTTCCATCTTTTGTAGTTTAAGTAGGAAGCCTCCATAGACTGGACATTGTGCTGCTAATCAGCAGTGACATTAAGTGGCTCCTCAGATGACTGGTACCCTATCGTTTAGCCAAACATCTCTGCCTCAGGCTTGACTGACAAGCTAAGCTTGACCCGTGAGTGCCAGACCTGGGTGCTAGACCCTGGGCAGGAGTCACACTACGTGGCTGCAGATAGCCACTGCAGGTGCCAAGTGGCCAGTGGAGAAGATGCACCAGGTGCCTTCAGAGAAAGCTGAGAGGTGTGAGGTAATGGAAGTGTTTCACACTGAGTGGCACAGGCTCAATACTGTCCTCTCTGTAGCTGCTCACTCTGTGCAGTTCTCAAAAAGCATGAGTTGCTTGTGTTGGGCAAGTTTAGGATAGCAGTGTATTTTCATTATTGTACAAGTGGATTACCTGCAACATAAGCCTGGTGTGAAAATGTGTAGTTCATAGAGCTATAGAACCCTATGTCCCCATTGGTCCTCAGAAAAATAAAAACACAAGTGCACAAGTAATGACTTTTTCATGGCAATTGATTGGTGTGTGGTTTTTTCATGTGTTTCTCTCCTACCTTCAGCTGCTGTGCCTGTGGTAGCACCATGCCAGCAGAATAATCACATCCAGCAATGTTTTGGGTTTTTTTTCCACTGTCCTTCTGGTTGTTATTTTAAAAGCAACAAATGGTTTTCTCCTGCTGCAGCTTAAAAAAATGCCAGTTACTGAGCAACCCATCTGGCAGGTGAAGCCCTGAACACAACAGAAGTGCAGGGAGAAATTCTCAAGCAATCACAGAAGCTTTACTCTTCTCAGGGTCAGCAGAGAATGGAGAGAGCTTGTGACTGATGGGTGAGGGGTCTGCTGCCTGGCATGTGGGAACAGGGTCCAGGCAAGGCTCTCCAGCCCTGGCTGTGCCCTGCCACTTGCAACATTTTTCTGATAGCAGATACCTGGAGTGAACATAAGCCAAACAGGGAGCAAACACATGCACTAAAAACTCAGGAAGATATTTTGTCACTTATTTTGTTCTCTCTTGGAGAAGACTCGCTCAGAGGCTAAGTACTGCTGAGAGTGGTTTGAAGTTATAGACACAACCGCTTCCTTATGCTGACTCAGGCCTTCCCATTCAGCATGTGAAAACCATGTTAGTTGCCCTTTAATATCCTTTGGAAAAGGCTGCTTTTCATTTTGGTGGGATTTTTTTTTTTCTTTTTCCTGAGGGTCTCCAGACACAAGTGTGTTTCACAGCTGGTTTAGCAAGGATGCATCTAATTTAGAGGACGTTGAGGGTTCCCACAAACTGTAGCAACACTGATATTGCATGGACAAAGCAAAGCACTCAGGACAGTCTCTCCTGAATTGGCTGCCCAGCACAGTCATGCCCAAACCAAGAGAGAGGTAAAGCACTGGTTAGCCTCAGAGCAGCTCCACAGTGACAGCTGAGAGATGCGAGATGGTGGACACTCTGCTCTCCACTTGACTGTGCTTACTTCTGCCTTTCATATTGACCTTTAATTTTTCTTTAAGGCCATTCCACACGCTTGAAACTTTAGCAATGGCTGTTCAGATCTTTCTCCTTTTCCTAGTGCTCAGGACACATTGCTATGTAACACTTGACAACAGCACAGCATGTCAGACAGCAGCCTATTGGTTTCCCACTTCACTCAGTCTTGTGAGATTAACTGCACCCTGCCTTGACCAGGCTAATTTGTTGTGGTGGGAAGGGACATCTGGAGCTTACCTTGGGAAATGCAGCCTGTAGCATGCCTAGCAAAATGAGCCTCTAGTGTGCTATCAGAACTTAGAAGGATTGATCTTAGCTGTTAGGCTATGAAATGTAAATGGTGAGAAGATCACTGATGTGTGCGATCAACAAATACAAAGCACCAAGTGTGTAAGTTGCTTTGAGAGGAGCTGTTGGCAGCTCTACATGTAATGCCTCTGAACACAGGCCTGGCTCAAGCAGCCTAGGATCTTGCTTTGGTACATTCCCAAATCCTCCAAATAGAATTAGCTTTGGGTAGATACAGGATGCATACAGTAATACTGTTTAAATGTTTCTTTACTGTTTTGAAAGAAGGTATGGTTTCTTAATGTCAATTTTGGTAGTGCTCAGTTGAAGCCTTGGGCAGATCAGGAGAAGCTAAGTACTTCCCACTCAGTTAATCTCTCACTTGTGGTGCTTACTTCATTTCTGTCTTTAAATGTAGAGAATTGAAGTGTAGTATGTGTCTCATCTGGTTTTCATGTTGAGCCAAGACTTCCAGATGGTTCTGTTTTTCCTCTTGAGTGACGATATCCCAGCTGTGATGGCGGAAGGGCCTCACAGGACTTCCTACTGCCATGTGAGAGCACGTCTGGTGGTTCAAAGCAGCTGAGGAACATGTGATATGAAAAGGCCTTTGTAACACAGAGTCACACTACAATAGCTCTGTGCTCAGCAACAGGTTGTGGTTTGAAGAAATATTGCTTCTGTCAGCCTTGCATAATGGAAACAGTAATCAGCATCCATTAGGTCAGAATGTATTGTCAATCCACAGTGAAGCAGAAAGGACTACATCTCGGAAAACCTTTTCATTAAGCAAAAAAAATTGATACCAGTGCTTGGCTCAGCCTCACACTTTGTTTATGGAGCTGTGTGGATAATGGCTGGGTTTGTTTTCATTCATTTCTCTGTGCACAGCTATTTTGATTAGGAAACATCCACCTTTCATTATAGATGAACCATTCTAAAAACTTTCTCCCAACATTTGTTATCTTGTGCACACAGTCAATGCTTGTGTAAAGAACAATGTTAAATCATACTTCAGGAAAAAGTATTCTGGATCATGTGATTGAAGTCATGCAATCTCATTTTAGTTGAAAAATGTTTTTTATCTGCATAGTAACGACAGTCTTTTTTTCCTTGGTGGATTTTGTCAGAATAGGCAGAGACTGTGTTCACAAGTAATACTGTGCTTATGAGTAGCTCATCTGTGTGCATTAATGATGTAGTATTGGCTGCAAGGGAGCCTGTCTGGTTAGCTGCCTAGCCAGTGTATGAAAGGACTAAGGATTGAAGGGAGTAGGATGGTGAATTGACAGAAGAGATAATAAAATGTCTTTGGAGTGGCACTCTGTGAGGATAAGAGAAAGTAATTAATGCTAAGTCTGATTCGTTAACCAGAAATCATTACTGTATATCAGCCTTGCAAATACAACTATCCCATTACCATGATGGACTGAGGATGATGAAAAAGACTTGGTGAGTGGGTGGGCTCTTATGCACCATCATCAAATTTAATATATGCAGAATGAGTGGTGAATCACTGCTGCTTCTGTTGCTGGAGGACTTTTTCTCTCAATTCTTTTCCTATAACCATTAAGCTTCTCTTAGTACAGAGGAAGATCCTTCTCAAAACTTCTTTTTAGCCCTTCTAATTCCATGTGTTCCTGCTTGCCTCCAACCTCCTTTGTTTATAGGGATGTAATTAAGAGTAGCTCACTCTTTCATGCTTATACCTTGGTAAATCTTCTCTGTTAAAAAATAACTCCTTTCAGGAGACAGAGAAAACATTTTGCTTGTATTCTCTTGCGGGTGGCATTGGGAAGCCTTGATGTTGTGGGTAATGAAACATCAAACAAGAGGTCAAGAGCTGGGAATGGCAGCACTGCATGTTAGGTGCAACACCATTTCTTTATATTCCCTTGCATAATTAATCAATTATTGTGGAGAAGAGAGTTGGTTGTTGGGCTGTCCCCTGCAATCTGTGCACTCCTCTCACATGTGTGCTGCCAAGGGGCCTGGACTCAGCCAGCAGGGCTACAGACAGGCAGCAGAACTGCCTAGTTGTGGCTTGGGGCTACCTCCTTTCCAGTGATCAGTGCCTCATGACTCCTTGATAGCATTTACTTGGCTGCAGCATGGACTCTGCAACAGCTCCATCTGTTCTCCCACTTTTACTGAACTCTCTTGGGCTCCAGGACTGGACTGGGGATAAAGTGTTCTGTGGTCTGATGTTGTTGGTGTCATTTGAGATGGTATATAAATAATCACAGTCCTGCATTGTTGTGAGAGTTGCTGTCCCCTGGACCAGGCTTGATCCAGTGCATATGAATATGAGGAACGGAGTATGAGCTTAAGGAATATGCATTGGAAGAATTTGTATGGATATTGAGTATATTGTGATATACCATTACCCCAAAGTAATTGTTCTTTGTAGCTGCACAAAGTCATCCCAAATTTCTCCGTGAATAAGTCCTCTAGGAACCTGATTTTTGCCTTCTTTTCCTTGCACTGCATTTTTGCCATTGTTTGCTACTCTTACTGCTTCTCTGTCTCTAGATATAAATGGCTCTTTTCACCACAGTAACTGAAAACCATGAATAAAATGAGATTATAAATTCCTGTAGGGGACATCTAGCCCACATCCAAATGCTATATACATAATGATGCATCAAGAAGGAAGGTGCTAGAGAAATATGAAGCTATTATCATGGTTACTTCCAAAGTATGTACACCTGATGTTGGGTGTAACTGCCACGAAACTGCTTACCATGTCTCTTATCACAGAGCTCTAGAACAATTCCTCCCCAGGCTAGCTTTCTTCTCTCCTCACACATTTATCTCCCAGTCTATTGGATCACAAGCATACATTATGCTGTCAGCTTTTATGGTTCTTTTCTATTATCACTCATAAGAAGTGTTATGCTTAGTCATAAAATTGCAGCCAAGAAAAAAATCAGTGCATCTAGCATTATTAGGAAGACTTTATGTCATCATCTATCTGTTCAGCTTTTCCTTTGATTCCTCATTTGTGATCTATCTAGGTTGCTGAGGAAAGAATTTATTTTTTTTTTGGCAGAGAAGATTTTCATCCTTACCTGATGTACTCATTTTGAGGAAGAAGTCTGTTCTCTGTATTATTTCCTTTTATTTTCCATAGAAAGCATGATTCTGATGGTGATACAGCAGTTTTGAGTAGGGGGCTTTACAATGGATTTGATCCTGAGCTAAGATGCAGAAAACAAAGGCCAATATTAGTGATCCCAAGAATTCTTGTGTGAAGGTAAGGGCTGCAGTAACCTGAAGGACAGCAATAGGCATGGAGTTGTGGTAGGTAGTCTCTGATAGGCAGAGAGTATCATGACAGAGAAAGATAGAAGAAATACAAGCTCTTGTCCCAAGAGAATTAATCCAAAATGAGTACAGTGGGTGTCACTTTGGCTTTAATTTGATTTGGGGGTTTTCTTTAATACTTGCAGGTTTTAATGACATTGAGCCCCTATTCATGTTCCCAGAACAATTTCCCCATAAATTTTCTAAATCTTTCTTACAAAAATAATGTTTTAACCAGATCAAAATTTCTTTGGTATAACTTTGATTAAAATGCTAGATAGGAGAAAAATGTTTAAAAAACCCTCAACAAAATCGTTGGTCTGTTGCAGTATTTTAATTGTGATTTATTTTTTTTATCTGAAAGTGATCATCTCAAAAGCTTATTTCATTTATTTAAGAAAAAAAAAAGTAAAATATTTTAAGAATTTGAAGTTTTATTCCTTTGTTAATTGTTCTCTATTTTGGAATCCAAAGGAACTCCCAAATTTATGCAGCTTTCAGCATATGAGAGAATTGCACCACCTCTTCAGAGATTCTGCCATAGGAAATGTAGTCTTAGACTGGACAAGCTCACAACAAAGCTGGCATAGAACCACTATCCAGTTATAGTCAAATATTGGTAAGGTCTTAAGGAGTCCACACAGCACTCCCCAAAAAAGGTGCAGCCCTGAAGGAGGGTCCAGGTGCAGCCCTGAAGGAGGGTCCAGACCTTCTCCAGTAAGGTTGGGCCTAAAATATGAGACCTTGATTTGCTTCCATGGACTTTTCCCATCCACAGTGTCTTCCTTTCACCTCATCTTGAAGCTATGTGTGCTGTTGGAGGTGACATGGTCATCCAACTCTCCTTACCCAGTGAGTGTTGGAAAGGGAGAGACTGGCCATAGCAGAAAACTTAATTTTCCTTCTTAGGACCAAGAACCTCAGCTTTCATGGCTGATGCCCCAGCTCTGAAATGATGCTGGAGACAAAGCAGCTTTTTCTGACTCCCAAAAAATAGAGGGAAAGGAGGGGGGAAGAAAAAAAAAAAAGAGAGAGACATGAAAACATAGACAATGTGACATTTGCTGACTACCTCATGCTTGGAGAATGCTACTTTCTTTTTGTGTTTTGGCCATTATATCATCAAAACCTGGCATGTTTTCCACTGCCTGTGGGGATTACCAATACGAGTCTGTACCTGGAGGCCTGAACCTTGCCTTAACTATTTAATGTTGTGCAATGATTAGGCCATGTCTCTAGGCCCATTTACTCCATCAGATTAACACACAGGCAAGAACACATACTTAGAGAGAAGTATATCCTGACAGATATAATCAAACACCATTTAAATCAAGGGAGATGGCTGTGACATTAATCTACCCTGGTATAACAGCCCATTTAAATGAGTAGGAGGAGGGAGGTGGTATGAGTGAGGATAGATGGTATGTTTAAGTAGAGAAATGAAATCTGTAGAATGACTTCAGTGGAGATAGTTTTGATTGAAGTCAAGTAGTAAAATAGGCAAGTGAGAGAGATAAATTTCTTTAAGCTGGAGACACTCCAGGTTAAAAAATATGTGTGGATACCAGGGATCTGTAACCTGCTCAGACCCACAGAGACCTGTGGTCTTGATATAGATATATTAACAAAATGGAACAAACCAGCTCATATTCCTGCTGGAAGCCTAAAAATTGTTTTGTATCTTCTATAAATCATTTGGAGTGAGCTTCAGTTAGTAGATTAAGGCCAACCAGATTATAAATAAGAGGATTTTTTGAGGTTAGAGAACAGTTTATGTTGCCAGCTGTGAAGTAAGAGAAAAAGGATGAGGCAGCTTTCTAGACAAGAGTGAATCACTGAAGGCCTGCACAGAAAGTGAGACTGAGAGTGCTGTCACTAGTTAACTGGAGCAGCAATGTAAGTAAATGCCATCAGGAAATGCAGACATGCAGTGGCATTGGGACCTTGCTTTGTGAAGTCTGCTGTATTGGAAAAAGACAACAGATCCGAGAGAGTAAAGGGGAATTTCTGGGCTATCAAGATCCCCCAGGCTTAGTGTACGTGCTAGGAAGGTATTGCTCGAGGCTGCAGGGAGCACAGGCTCTCTCTGAGAAAAAGCTGTCAGCGAGTTGATACAGAGCACTCGCAGTTGTAGGTGTATCTGTGGGTATATTGCCTTAGCCTGGACTTCTGGAAAGTGTCTCTTCTCTCAATCTTTGTGTGCAAATCCTTAATTCATATAAAAACTGGTTGTGACTCACTGGATGATTTAAGTAGAACAGCCTGTCAGCAGAGAGGACAGACTAGCTGTGCTTCTGTCCTTTCCCAAGAGCTAAGAGCACTGATATTCCTGAAATGATGCCACTTCTTTGTTGTTGTTTTGTTTGGTTTTTTGTTGTTGTTGTTTTCATCTGACATATAGCTATGCATTACTAACTACTGATGGTAGTGTATCCTCCTCCTGCCAGAAATCTGCAGCACAGAACCCAGCTGAGTCAGGCTTTTACGAGACAAATGCCATACAGAACATGAATAGCTCTTCAAGGTTTCATAGAAAGTTGGGAGAGCTCTGCCACTACAAGTTACCCAAAAAGAGATTAGGATTGAAAGGTACTTGCTGATCTTTTCTGGAATGGCTAATGAGCTGATGCAAATCCAGTCCAAAGTACTGTTGAGGAAATCAGACCTAGTAGGTAGGTTTGAGTATTGTTTAAGTTTCACCAGGAAGAACACTAACTCTTGACTGAGCTTTCTAGTCAAAAATACTAAATGTTTTAATCATAGAGAGACACAAATAAGTCTGAGACTACAGCCTTTCTATTAAAATCTTTTTCATTTCAAACTCAAAAATATATCCTGAAGATATAACTACAAACTGCTATTACATCTCAAAGACAATGTCTTGCATGAGACAGAAATCAGCCAAGGAAAAGCTTTTTTAATAAAGCACCCTACAAATACAGAATATTTTTTTGTCCAACACTTCTTTTCTTTACAGGGTGTTTTAGCTACCATCTGCCTTTGACTTGAGAGAAGTTGGGACTTGAAGTTTACAGAGCCAAGGGCAGTGTTCATAAGCAGCAGATGAACCACATGTCCTGTCACATACCTCCAACCCTGTTCAACAGCATTCCTTAAAGCTGGACTCAGATGGGCCTGTCCTTTCTCTATGACTCTTCTGTTTTGCTTTTCTCTACTTTAGGACAGGGGCACTGTGTTAGGAGAAAAGCATTATTATTAGGAATTCCTTTCTCTAATGTTTTCACTTGGATACATGCTACACTTTTTTTCCCCTAACATAATGAGTGGGTTTTTTATGCTAAATAAGTTTTCCCACTCTTCATCTTCCATCTGGAAATGTGGGCTAAACCTTAGAACAAATGATATGATAAAAGACAGGTGTAGCACTTTCATTAGAGGACAAGGAGCTTTTGAAGTACACTCCTGAAATCAGCAAACAAAACCTAGGCAGCAAAGAGCTGCCTGTTACAGTGTGCTGCCGAGATGAAACTAGTCCCAAGTGAAATATTATGTTTTTTAGTCACTGGTCCTGCTCCTGAGTGATGAAAGAGATCTGATGACTTTCTCCTGAGTCAGAGCTTTCATTGCCCCTGAGAAGGGGATGCATTGGTTATATAAATGGCAATTAATTGAAGTACCTCAGAGCCTGGGAAACTTCAGAGCGGAGAAACACAAGCCTTTGTAGGTTGCTCACAGAAGCTATCAATCAGGAAAAGTATAATTTTTTTTTCATCTAAGCTGCAATTGTTGCTGCTAATGTATTTATTTCTGAGATCCTACATCCAGCCCCCAGAGGCTCAAAGATGATGTGTAATATCATTACAAAACCAAACTCTCATATTTGAAATGCACAGAACATAATGAGGAAACCCTCATCAAACTAGAGCGACTGCTCTTGCTATTTTGCCTGAAACTGTCTCTATATCCCAGATATATAGCTCCTCCCCACACTCATCTTCTAAAGATGTAAGACCTACTTTAGCAACCGACATTTCCGAGTATGGAGGGCAGAGCTATGAGAAGCCCTGAGGATATTGGAGTGGCTTCAGATTCCTCTCTCTACCGAGTTTGTTCAACCGTGCTTTATCTATGGTCTATACGATTAATTAATGTGTGATAGATTAGTAACTCCCAAATAGGAAATCATGTTTTCGCCACAGGCTACAGCAGAAGTGCACAGGGTCTTATTCTGACATTGCTTATGCTGATAAATCCTGAGAAGATATCCTGCTGAGTCTATCAGGCAGGCAAAGTCAATGCAGGGAAGATCTAATAGGGCACAGCAGCTAGCAAAGCCACCCATCACTCTCATATCTATGTCAGCCACTGCCAATACATAGACACACACACTTATATTATACTTGGTCTCAATCCTTTTGTATAATGAGATGAAAAATAATAAATATCCAGGAAAAAGCATAGCTAAAGAGGAGTGAAGAGTCTGTTTATTAATATTCTCTAGCCATTACTGCTTTAGCTTCCTTCTTCTTCATCCTTGTAGAACTCTTTTTTAAGTACACCTTATATCTCTATGGTGGCATTGGTGTCAGCCTCTGCTATATGAAGGTGTCTCAGGCTGATTAATCTCTGTATCTCTGTATCTCTGTTTTGTGCAGCACTGAGGCTTCCAGCTGACTGTGGGGCAGGAGCAGTCCTCCTTCTTACCCTGTGTTACTGCAGCACTACCTACACTTGGGACAGTGGGAGACATATCTCCCTTTTACCCTGTGTTTCTGCTGCACTACCTGCGCTTCAGGCAGCAGGAGACACAGCTGCTGCTTCTCTACAGAAGTGCATGTGCTTATAAGGGCTTTCACACAAATCAGGCAGTCCTTCCTTGCTTTTGAAAGTGGAAAAGCTGTTAATTTGCTGTCCTGGTTTTGACTAGGATAGAGTTCGTTTTCTTCATAGTAGCTGATATAGTGTTGTGGTTTGGGTTTAGTATGAGAATAGCGTTGATAACACACTGATGTGTTTGGTTGTTGCTAATACTAAGTCAAGGACTTTGCAGCTTCTCATGGCCTGCCAGTGAGAAGGCTGGAGGGGCACAAGAAGTTGGGAAAGGACGTAGCCAGGACAGCTGACCCAAACAGGCCAAAGGAGTATTCCATGCCATAGGAGATCATACCCAGTACATAAACTGGGAGGAGTTGGCTGGGAGAGTGAATTGCTGCTTGGG
Organism: Bucco capensis; assembly: GCA_013396975.1. Classification (NCBI taxonomy): domain Eukaryota; kingdom Metazoa; phylum Chordata; class Aves; order Piciformes; family Bucconidae; genus Bucco; species Bucco capensis. The sequence continues at coordinate 236,596 of VWZO01021727.1, read as the reverse complement.
GACTGGCTGAGCATTGATCAGTGGGTGGTGAGCTGTTGCATTATGCATCGCTTCTCTTTCTTGGGTTTTATTTCTCTTTTTGTTATCATCCTTTGCATTACAATTATTATTACTATATTATATTTTATTTCAATTATTAAACTGTTCTTATCTTAACCCACAAGTTTTACTTGGTTTTAATCCCCACCAGGGGATGGCAAGAGGAGTAAGCGAGCAGCTGTGCGATGCTTAGTTGCCTGCTGGGGTTAAACCACGACATCTGCAAAAGCACTTTACAAATGAGTAGAAAAATGTAAACTAGTGATACTTACCTCTTAAAACTCTTTTGTCTAGGTTGCTAAACAAGCCAAGTTATACTGAGGACAGGAGAAACTCAACTGATTTATGAAAGCAGAATTACTATACCAAAAGCAGGAGCTGTGTTTGTTACATATAAATATTAGTGTTTTGTTTAAAATCTTGGGAAAATGCAACTCTAATTGCTAATTCACCCACTATTAGTATCCCATAAACATAAAAGGGTTGTGGATGAACCTCCTTTGAGATATATCTTTAAGTGCTACACTTAACCCAATTGCTCCTAACAAAACAGATTCATTTGTACCAAATCTGAAGGTCAGAATTGAGCACAGTGTGGGTTGTTGTGTTTTTGGTTTTGTGGGTTTTTGTTTTTGTTTGGTTTGGTGGTTTGCGGTTTTTTTTCTGGTGAGGGTTTCAAGAAAATGTCAACCTACATCAATACTGTGGCTGTGGTCTGCAGCACAATCAGCCTGGAGTTTTGTCTTCCTCACTTTTGGATTTCTGCACCTCCCCTCTTGAAAGTGTATCTCTGCTCAAGAGTAGGAATCCATTGATTTCACTGCTGTATTTATCTTTGTGTTAGCATATGACCTTCCGAATTTACAGGAGTTCTTTATCAGCAAAAGCCCCACACATTTGTATGTCATTTTTCTCCCCTCTCTGTCTAGATCTCACTTTATTAATCCATGCACTGCAGTGATTTTAGCTGGCTGCAGCAGCATTGCTGAAGTCAGTGACTTGAGTTGGTTTTTTGCTAACAGCCCACCCAGCTGTGCCTTCCATACATCACTGCAGTTTGTGCTTATAGTATCTGACGTGACTGAGTTTCACTTTGCTTGGATCATATGTTCTTCTCTTTCTTTTACTTTTGTCACTTTTTCCTCTCTGTGAGTTTCTGAAGTCAGATACATGGAATCTCTCTACATCCACCTTCATAACATGAAAGGGCTCTTAGCTGAGTAGCACGCATTTGAGGTTCAGTTTCCATAAATGTTCTTCAGGATTCTCTGGCACCCTGTGCAGTTGAAAAGCAATTATGCCAACAAACCTATTTGCAGAATCGCTGCAGAAATTTGCATTCTGCTCCAGTTTCTCACACCGACTTCCTTTCACACAGACATCCATAAGGATGGAATGTTGCTGAGTTCTTATCTGTCTCAATTCTCCAGCTCTAAGGTGGGAATAATAACATTTCCTTTCCCCAGTGCTTTCTCTGTAAATTTAGATTAGAAGCACTAAAGGGACAATGGCTGCTTGGTTATGTTCTAGGGTAGCTGCTAACACACAGAATTGCTTGTCATGGTTATTATAAATATACATAAGAATAATGCTTTCCAATACAAAGGAAAACTAGTTTAAAATTTGAACCAATCTTGATTTTCAGTATTTTCCAAAGCCTAATGAGTAACAAAAGAAGGGAGTCCTTCCTTCATGGTGTTTGTATTGTTGTGCTACATTGCTGTGTCGTGTTGATGCTGGTGCTAAGTCACTATATATACCATGCATATCCTAAGAGTTTTTCCTAGTCTGCTCCTGACATGGTGCAGTGCTGTGTAGCACTCAAGCCTGCAAATGAACAAGACCTTTCTGGTTTGTCAGCACATCTTGAAAATCTTTTTTAATGGCTATTTTAGAAAGAGTTTTTCACTGTAACTTACAGTTACAGTTGCAGACTAGGCCACTAGGTAGCCTATTGTTCCTCAAGAGAATTTCCATACTGCTCGTGTTTTTGTTTTGCTTTGATATTTATGCATTCTGAATAGTGAGAACAGCTGCTTGGGAGGTTATATTTCCTCCTGAAAGGATGGGGGGGAGGAGAGGAAAGGTTTAAAAAAAATCTTCACCAGCATGTTCTCTGAAATATTTTTCAGTTTCTGTATTCCATAAAGGTATTGGTCATCCAAAACTGAATGCTTTCCAACTTTAACATGCATTTTTGTTGTGGAAATGTCTCCTTTGTTAAGAAAAAACAATTTTCCTTCAGAAAGACAGTATGACTATTTCTGTGACAGCAAGCACATCACACATCTAGGATTGTTTTTGTCACATATCTGTGGTGCTGTTAATGCAGGCAGGTTTCTAGGTCGCTTGGAATCACTCTGCTGCCAAATGTTGTACACCCAGTGCAGGGAAGTATAAACATCTATTTCTCAGGTAGTTTTCAATGCTTTTTCATCTCAAGAAATATGTGAGGTGTTGGTGATTTTAGAAGTGGTCAGCAAGCCTCTTAGCCAGAGATTCATACTTTAGTTTCTGTATTATTGGGAAGAGAGTATTTCGTGTCTGAAGCAGTATAAGTGAGTGCTAAATTCTCCTTTGGTTTTGAAAGCATGACTAGTGGCCACTTAATCTCCTTTATTCCTGCTAACTGTCTGCAGTATATCTAATTTGCTGGGTTTCTAAGATAGTTACTTTGTTTTTAGCAAGCTTTGTGGTATAGGTTAACCGATGTCTTTATAGAGTATCTGACTACAATCTGCTGAGCTGAAATTTGTGGCTCAGCTGTCTCTTTTCTCTTCATATCATAAGCAATTCTCCATTTTTATGATTTTACCCCTACTCTGACCCTGGAGGGAAAAAAAAGTCTGTAGATCACCTTGCAATCTGAGCCTCTTGCCTGGCAAACTACTTTTCCTGCTAATTACCAGAGCTGTTAATTCTGTTGTCAGGTTTGACAGTTGAGAGATACTGGCTATAAATGTCCAGTTCCTACTAGTGGAGGGAAGAGTCAAGAGTAGGATTGTAAAAGGATGGAAACCAAGTTTGAAAGTATTTCTGCTTTTCTCACTGTAAGATTGCAAGATTTCAGCAGTATTCTGTTTCTAAAGGAGGGATCAACTCCTACTTACCAAGTAGCCCTGCAGTGTTAGTGACCTTCATGGTGAGAGACTGACTGCAGTTTTGGCAGTTATTTACTAAGATTACTTCAGAAACACTGCAGAGTAGCAAATAACTGATGTATAGTAACAACCTAGCAGCTCCTTGCGAACGAGTGACTGTGTTACCTTGTGGCACTACTGCTGCTTTATTCTCATGGTAAAATGACAAATTTAGCTAGCACTGTAAGTGGTGAATTTAATCCAGGGCTACATCAAATTCTAGGTTTGACTGAAATACCTTTGCTCCTGCAGATTGCTTAGCAGAACTGTGGATGTCCATCTTGGTATCCAGCTACACTGTTATATTTCATGCTGGGGATTAGCAGCATGAACAAGGTTGTCTTCTGTTGCTGTGGTCTCTGTTGTCATACTCCAAGCCCCTTGCTTTTTGGAAGCTTTCACCTTTTCCAAACCTGATATCAATATCTTACTTTACATCTCATGCACACAAAGAGGGAATGACACAGTAGGATTAAGGAGTAAGAAGAACTGCTCATCTGTGTGTCTAAGCATTTATCTGTTAAAGGAAATGCTCTCTTAGCTGAGTGCACTGAGGTTTTGGAAGACTTTGCAACCACAGTTTGCCTAGGGACAGTCCTGAAATTCTTGTCACTGGAGGGTTTTAGGAATACTCAGTAGCATCTCTGCTCTTCTTTTATAAGAAAATAGAAAAGTGTTAACATATACACACACACACACATATGTTCCCTACAAGAAGTCTGTGTTGGGAAGCTGTGGGTTTTTGAGCTGCCAAGATCTGGCACAGGTTTGGATGTGCTTTGCAAAGTCTACTGGTTTTCTAGTTCCCAGTGCTGCAAGAAGCTGGTTACTCCCTCCTGTTCTAAACGTGTTATAACTTACCAATGTGGCTGCTGCAATTCAGCTCCCAGGTCGACACAGGTATACATCAAAGTCTTTCTGATTGTGTTTAGATTATTTTTTTTTAACAAATTACTCCTTTCACTGCCCCTCAAGCACATCAATCTTTGAAGTTAAAAGTCTACTCAAGCATAGTTAGTGAGCTTGCTTCAAGCATAGTGCTGACCTAGCTCTTGATCTTCAAAAAGCCTCTGAAAAGCTTAATTTAGCCTTCCTACAGAATCTAGACATCTTCAAATACTTTATATTATTTGTTTGGGTTTTTTGCATACAGAAAAAGCACAGATGAGCCCATGGCTTTTAGTACTTACCTGTGAGGTTTAAAATATTTCACTAGGATCTGGTCCCACTTCTCTGGGACAGATGTTCTCTTCACAAGTCATTTTCTACTTACTGATAACTTGCTATTCTCTGAGTGCACTTGCCTTAGCTTTCAGCAGGCAGCACACTGTTAATTGAGCAGAGAAACAAGCAAAAGGACCAGAAAAAAAGAAAACCCTGCAAATCTTGTCAGTAGGGCTGAAGCCTGATTCTTTAGCTTTCTGCGAGCAACTGGAACCTCCTGCCCACATGGGACAAGTATTTATGGTGAAAATATTCCACCTTTATTTGATTATTTTTGTTTGTATAAGACTGGATGGCATTATTATGGAAAAATATAGTCTTTGAACTTCAAAGTAGGAATTTAGCATGAAAATGTTCATTTTTCCTCATGAAAATGGTTTAAGAATATATTTTTAATCCACTTTCCTTTTACACCCCCAGCTAAAGCTAACCCCTGCCCTGAGGGGTCTACATGACCACTGCTGACCATCACAGCTCTTTGCTTCTTTTTCTTCCTCACTTTCAGCATCTTGCCTTAACTCTAGGAGTTACTTCTCTGGGGAGGGGAATGTTTCTTACTCTTCAAAACAGAGTCTCCTCTGAGGCTTGAAAGAACTACTGTAACTGAAAGTAGTACTATTGTGTGGACGTCCTCAGACTTGTGAGGGTTCTTTGAATTTTTCCAGAAAAAGATGATGAAAAGCTTGATATTTTCCCCTCCAGTGATATTCCTCTTTGAAGATGTATTTATCTGAATATTGATTGAAAAGTAGAGCTCAAGATCTCAAAATCAAGCTGCTCTGAACAGCAAAGCTCCTGTGAGCCACTTGGAGCTAAACCCATGATGTTTTTCTTAACCTTGCCACAGAGGAGGAGGAGAGCTGGGAAGCCTGTTACTCATCTCTTGCTGCCTCTGGGCATAGCTGTGTTTGCCTTAGCTGTCAGCTTATCTTTGTAAAACAGAGATACCACAGACTTTTTTTTTTTTAAATTAAGGTTGTTCATATATTTAAGTCTTCTACCTCCCTGCTGATAACTAGGATAACAAAGCCTGCTGATGTTGACTTTCTCAATATATGTTTTAAAACATTTGACCCAGTTGTCATATTTTTGGCATCACAGCCTGTGTGTTTTAGCAAGACTGCTTTGGAAATGAGCTAATGACACGTACAGGGGATTTGCATAGATACACTGGACTTACAAAACTGTGTGGCATGAGAGCTCTAGGATCGTGGTCAGTAGCTCTGCAGTCTGTTGCTTGAAATGCACATCTCAGCAGGGCTGGACCTATTTAAAAATCACCAGAGGTCTTGTTAGTTAACTTCCCTTTCATGTAATAGCGAAAAAAGGGTTGAATGAGTCATGTGAAGCCAGCCATGAGATGAATATAGACAAAGATGTCATATCCTCATGCATGCAGCTGTGAATGGCATATCTACTTTGCCATCTGCAGATTAAATGGACGTAGTGTCTCAGTGGCTGCTGCAGGGCTTGGTATAACTAAGTTATCATCAGGCAGATTTCCTGTTGCCTAATACCCAAACACAATAGTTGTTCAGCGTCAGAGTTTGGTTTCTGGAGTAGTTTCAAACCCCACCAGCCACAGTATGCAGTTTTAGAACAACACCACTGTTAACTAATTGCACTCACTCACAGAGTTATGAAACCCGAGAGGATAATTTGGTGCATCATGAGTATATCATTGTGAATTTTTCATAGGCACTTTGTATTTGAGCTGATACTTAAAATGAGAATATTTTCCTGCAGATCTGTTTGCTCTAATTTCTTTCCTCTTGGTAATTTGGAGCTTTCTTTTCTAACAATTAGAAGAACATCATTCTGTTTAATTACAATATTTACAGAAACAGCTTTTTTTTCTATATCTCAAGTTGTAGTAAGTTTTATGCCAATTAACCTGTATATTCTCAAAGATACATCTGTAATGACCTTTAAGGATGATTCATTCCATTTGCAGATTGGAAGTTGAACGTGACTGCTTGATCTATAAAAAGCATTTAAGGACGTATTATGTTAAGCAAGCAATTAATCTTAATAGGAAAATACCATAACTTCCTTAAATCATTCTGGTATTCTGGTCATGGCTGATAGCACTGAGCAAATCTCTACCTAGAATCCTCATCAAAACTTATTTGTGAGTTCATTGCAAGAGGCCTAAGCTGGGAGAAAATTTGTGCTCTTCATACTGAAATGTGTGGTGCAGTCACATAATTCTCATTTACTTCAGTGAGTCACCCATGTACACAGAGAGGAGACTTCTCCCTTGTTAAGACTTTAAAGATTTCCATGGGAGTTTGCTTCCTTGAATATTTTATTTTCAGCTTTGTTATGGTAAGATGATTTTACTGACATTTTGCTGATCTGAAGGCAGCTGGCCCCATAAAAAAATAAAGCACACACACAAAGAAACAAATGACTGGGTGTCTAGGGGAAAATGTGAATTCTGTGTCTGAGCTGCAACAGATTGTCATCATTAAAGCAAAACATCAGCAAATGCTGGAATGGTGGGCATTACAGAGTGGAAGCATTTTCTCAGGTTGAAAGAAAAAAGAAGGGTGGTACTTTAAGCTATTGCTCATTTTGGGTGTATCACCTAGCTCTGATCATCTTTTAAATTCTAAAATAATGATGTTAAATACAAAGATGGTAACAAGTAGAAACACTTCAGGGCACACTCAATTTCACTGTACGACTCACACCATCCCTTATTGCAGGTCTGGTGTGTAGATCTGTGCTGCTGTGCAGATCTTCCAAGTATGGAGCATCATAAAATCCAGAAATACAGATGCTTGTCCATGTCAGGGCTTCTCTGACAGAGGAGAGTTGAACTCCAAATTTAAAACTGCAATGGAACTGACCCCAGACATAGCCATTTTCTACTATGATTTGTCTTCCATCTCTGTAATATATTTATAGCAGAAGATGGTTCTTATTCTGCATCCCTACAGCACCCCTTTGCCAGGTCCTACCAGGGTCTTTGCTCTTAAGAGATCAAGCAGGTGAACAATGGAGGGTTCTGTTGTTAGGTGCTGGAAGGAGACATGGGAAAGACCTGACCTCCTTGTTGTATCAGTTCTGTCACTGGAGGAAGAGAGAGAGATCTAACAGTTCCCAAAGACTTTTGCTGTCCTAGGAAAAGATACAGGAAAAAGAAATGGCCCATGAAGGGAAGAAAACCCAGCCAATGGTATTAGGTGGGGGACTAGTTCATTCCCTTCACCCGCCCCCCTCAAAATTTTTATTAAATGCTTTCTCTTCTGAGTTTTCCATTTGTTTTCTATTCTATTTAATTTCTTGATTTATTTGTTTCTGTTTATCTATATTGCATGAGTCATCATGCTGTTAAAGATCCTTATTAAAGACAATGAATAATCTCCTTGAAGTTACTTGCATGTATGTCTGTTCCCTCTGCTTATGGTTGTTTTCTCTCTGATTATTGGAAATTAAAGTCCAGAAAATGGGTCACAGACTGAATTTTCATAGGATATTTTTTTGAGGTTTTCCCTTAAAAGCTTTTTAATCAAAAGCTGGAACTAAAACCCAAATGACTTCTAGGTTTTCAAAAGGAATAGGTCAGAACTCTGGGTTTGTATCAAATGTTACATTTCCAGAAACAAAGAATTGTAACCTCAAGTTGAATAAAAATGTTCTTAGGCAGACAGCATCCTGGCCACTGGCCCAGGCAGCTGCATTGTTTCTCCTGGGGCTGGGTTTCTGGGCAGTCAGAAGTGATGCAGGATCTGGAAACCAAGACTTCAAAGCAGAACAATGGTGGAAATGAATGTGCTGTCCTGTGGGGATAATTTCCTTGGTTCTTTTTCAACACCTTTCCTGTACTTATTTTCATTTCACTCCCCTCCTTCCCATTCACTTTTCTTTCATTATTCTTCCATTTTCCCCTGTCTCTTGCCACTCACATCCCTGTCCCCTCCCTGCCTTGTTGCCTTCCCTGTTCTCATGTCTTTATCCTTGTTGTGATGCATTAACATAACATTGGAAAAACTTTGCAAGGGCACATTTCCTGCAGAAAGTCAAGATGAATTTCAAGGCAGGCTTAAAGTATTATTTCTTCTGCACAACCAAAGGAACTGGGACCATACCTGAAAACACACTTACTTGTTCTTACTGTGGCTGCTTAGCTGGTGCATATATAAAGCCAAATATAAATTTTAATTTATAGTGATTCATTGAGAGTTCTTGGAGTGGTCTCATGGCCTTTCAGAGCTTGCCCCTTTCTCTACAGCCAGCTCTCAAAGAGTTGTCTTTGTTATAAGTTCTTGTTGACTACTCTCTGTTTGCCTTATCAGCCAAGGAGAAGAAAGGTGAAGATGTATGTGTCTGATGAAATATTTAGACTTTTAATACTAGCATCTCACAAGATGCATAAACTATAATTTATTTCTGTTTATAGTACTTCTGCTAGAAGTATCCTTCTAATCTACCTAATATATGTAAGAAAATGCAGACATGCTAAGATTTTTTTTATTATGACTATCAATCTTCACTACAATGTTATGAAGCAATAAGGAATGGACTTTTCCAGGAACTAGATGTCCTATTTATTAAAGACAATGCCTCATGTTATCTGTCAGAGCCCTGTAGGTACCACTGGGTCACCTTTTTTGAAGAAACTCAGTTAGATGAGAGTTTTCTACAGGGTTTAGGTGTAAAATTTTGTCTTGTTTCCAGATGAGTTGCATTAGATCCTATGCACGTCCTGTGGTTGATGCCCTCATAGAAGCTGTGGGACCAGGGACATAGCTGGATAGGCACAGTTGCCTGGGGTCACTGGAGGAGCAATATTCACAAACTAGTCCTTCCCTCAGGCCTGATGCTCAGGGGAGCATGTCTCAGACATGAGCCTGGGGACTAAATTTCTGAATTTCCAGGAGGGTATAAATCAGGGTGACTTAGGCCTTTTGGCTTCATAACAGCCAAACCCCGTATCATACCTGCAACCAGATCCTCAAGGCAAAAATAACCTTTTCTATTGCCTTTCTCTCTCTGCAGCAAACCTAGAGTAATTGCTTTGCAACCATATGTAGCTTTCAGTTTACTTCCACTCCAGCCCTCAACAAAGGATTTATAACCCCAAAGAGGATGAGTACTTTTTTGCACTTGCAACTCTTGGTTTAAAATAAAAGCATTTTCTCCTTGGAATATGACCTGTTCCTCTGGATGCTTTGTCCAACTTGTGCTCTCCATCTTCCTGTAATTCTTTCCTGTGTGTTGTTACAGTATCATTGACAGGGTGCATTTTCATGCTCAGACACTTATTAGTGGACATGGGTTCATAGGAGGGTTCATTTGTGAATTTGCAGGAGAACTTTAGAAAATGTGATCTTGCTTTTTCTACCTTTCACTCCATACGGGAACTCGTTAACTGATGCTTTGGAGCCTTCTGAAGGCAAGAACCCTAGCAAGGCAGACCAAGGAAGCAGGAGAAATTTAACCCCAAAGGTAGCAGGGAGGCAGACACAGAGGTAAGGTCTGCACCCCACACTTCTAATGGACAGTTCTTCCAGCCTTCACAGCCATGATACTAAGAGGTGTACAGCTAAAAATGGAAATGTCAATGAACACCAAGTTAAAGGAGAAGGGCAATGACAACATATTTGACTGGCTGAAATCTGCTACATGTTTTTAAGTTGCCCTGTACCTGGCTTCAGTATGAAAGATCAAAAAGTAAATCCTATTAATACTTTTCTTTGAAATGGTCATTCAAATTTAAGTGGGCTGAGAAGCCATAAGCACCCAGGTTTGCCCAGGATTACCCCTGGCATAAATTATGTACACATGCTAGAGGTATGAGAATATCAAGTGAGTTCATTTAAATTAATGTTATTAAAACAAATGGAAAATTGATCTTTGGTAATGGAAGACTTGATTTACCCTAGCTTAACTCCATTGACTTTGGTGGATTTGCTCCTACATCACCTTGGTATAAATCAGGGGAATACAAAGTCCAGGGAGTATAAATGCTAAGACCAAATGAAATATTTACTGTCTCATGTCCTATCACATTCAAAGTGATAAAAATGTGTTTCTTTTGATTTATTCTACTGTATTGCTGACAGAGGCCAGGAACAGCAGAAGTAATGATTAGCTGTTTATTGCTAAGTGTTTGACCTTGATAACCAATATAATGCTAACATAAACATAATTACAGATTTCAAATTGAGTTTATATTTAAGCTATTTATAAAGTAAAAAGCAGAACTTGGATATTGACCACTAACAGACAAAACTGGTTTCCAACCTCCAGACTCAGCAGTGTGCTAAAGTCTGAAGTAACATATGCACCTGACTGAAGCCCTTCCTCCCCCTTTTTCAAAGTGCCTTCTTACTGCTCCATGAGTGAAAAATTAATGGACCTTCTTTCATTTGCTTTTGTGACGAGAACGGAGCATTTCCATTAATGACACTAAGACTAGGAGTTACTGTAACTTGGTCTCAGATGGTATTTGTGGTTCCCACACATCCTGTAACAACATGCTTTCTAAACTTAAAAGGATATTGCCACACTGACTGTTATAGAAAAGCAGAAGGAAGACGATGAAGCAGCTCCCCTGAGCTAATCACTTTTTTTGAGGTAAATTTACTGTCCATGAGTTCAACACCTCAGCAAGGAAAAGAAATAGCCCTGACATAAGAGTGTTGAATGTATTTTGCCAGTGTGTCTGTAGTGGGGTGATGTCCTGCAATTAATTGCTGATATAAGGGGGGGAGTAGAAAACCAGATTTCAATAGCTGTTTTCTATTCTTGTGTGGTATTATTCCCTGACAAGGGCACAAATACTATATTCAGCTCCACCTTTGCCATTCCTCAGTGAAACCTCTCCTCCACCTTTTCAGCAATTCCCTCAGCAGCTGCATCCTCTAGCAACCTTGTACTGATCACTTTATGCACAACCCCTCCAGTCAATGCTCCTCTGGGGTAGCTCTGTCACTGATTGATGAATTGGTAGTGTTCAGCTCCAGCTGGCAATCAGCTGCCTCTGCTCCTTGACCTCTTGCCCGAGGCTGCCTGTAGACATGTCAATCATGGAAATATTTTTTGTGAAGTCAACTCTTTAAGCAGTTAGGGATCTATAAGTAGGCAGCCAGCACATCTTGCATGGTACTTGGGCCAGCTAAAACTTCTTTTACCCATTACCAGTCTCTGAGTAAGCCAGTCCTGCATAGAATAGATAAATACCAGCCATCCATCATCTCCTGCATGGCTTAGGAGTGTAATTGCATGAGCTGCCTGTGTGGGAGAGAAGTGTGAGAAGATGCTGCGTCAGTGTGTGGGCTCCACAAGGGACAAAGAGGTGACTTTTATACTGGAAATAGTGAGTAATAATGTGGCTATCATGGACCTTAGTTCAGAAGAAATATGCAGATGAAAAATGATTTGAATGATGAATTTAGCTACCAACAAAAATGAGCTGAGGTGTGAGTCAGCCCTCTGGCAAGATATGGTAGCAAAGAGGCATAAACCATAAAGTGAAATAAAACTCTGTGTCTATGTGGGGATGTAGCTGTGTGACTTGCAGCTTGGAAAGAGAAAGTTTCTGTGTACCTGCTAGGTATTTTATGGGTGCTTTCCCATAATTAATGGAATCACCAGGACACTCAAGTGACATGATGCTTCAGACCTGAAATCTTAGTCCTGGGGAGATTCCAAGACAAATTCAGACCAGAACATTGTATCCACAGGGCTGTGGGAAAGAGAATGGAGTCTGGACCTTGGACCTTGGAAACAGATGGATATGAACCAGATCATTCGGATTTTGGAGGCATATCCAAATGTAACTGCATTATATTTGCTCAAGCAAAAATGGTGTAACATGTGCATGAATCCGAAAACAGCTAGGAAAACACAGAGACTGTATTTGATTCTATGATGGAGGGATCTAGTTTGAAGTGATAATTGTCAGCTATGGCTTTCTGAATTCACCTATGCAGTTCTCCAGCATTCATCAGTCAAGCTGAAGCAGGTTTTTAGCAACAAAGAGAAGGCTTTGTTCAAAGAAAGTCTCTCTTCATGCACATCATGTGGAGTATTCCTTTATTTTTCCTGTTGCCATTTGGGGTGAATGGCATATAATCTTTTCCCTTCTGTCCATTCTTCTGCATCTTCCTGCAACTGCAAAGTCAGTTCAGTGAAAAAACATCTCCCATCCCTTTCCTCCATTTTCTTAGAAAATAGATACTTTGAAAGGCATGAAATATAATGCTAAGTGCTGCCTTCCTAAAGAATGTCTAAAATTCCTGTGAGACAATGCATTTGTTTCAAAACAAAGCTATTTCAGGCAATCCTATCCTCGTATGTAAAAAGCTGTTCATCTGAGAGACTTTTTTTGTCCCCCAGCACAAATATTCTTGCTCTGGGGTTTTATCTTTTAGAAAGAAAAAACAGAAAGTGTTTTGGATGATCAGTTTCATACCGTTGCAATTTAAAATAAAACAAACAAACCCAGATTCTGCAGAAGTTCAAACCAACTGCCATTCTTGTTGTCCATGTCTAGTCAAAGCCAGCATGATCTCTCTGGAACATCTTTTACAAACATTATTTATTTGATAGCCTCTGGTGGGTTTTTTTTCTGTCCAGTGTTCCCAAGAATCATGCGACATGCTTAACTTTTACAGGAAGAATGTAATGAGTTTGGTTTTACACACTTTAGGGTCTTCCATGGATCTTGGTGTGGTGAGAACCACTCCTATAGCTGCTGAATGTTTCTGAGTTCCCATCTCTGTGCCAGCTTTCCCAGGGTATTGGCACTGTGTGTATTGCTCTTTGGTGTGGTTAGCAGGAGAGAGCCAAAGCACTGGCATGTTGCAAGTCATTTTCTACCAGTGAACATGTGACCTATAGATTTTTATGAACTTGGATTCACAAAATCACAAAGCTGGAAAGCTATGGGCTCTGTAGAAGAGTTGTCTTTTCCAAAAGAAGAATTTTATAGAAGGCAGGTGAGTTTTGGCCGAGTGGAGAGCCTCAACTTCTGATTTACATACTCTCTCCATAAGTGAATTCATTGTGGGCTTGAACCAGGAAAAACTGGTTAATGCTGCCACAATAAAAGACAGAATAAACATAAAAGTATGGATAGACCAATAATGTCTTCATTTTTTTATTTTGCAGAAAACTGGGCCTCAGACCATTAGTGCCACCTCCTCTCTCAGCACCAAGCCTCCTCACTGAAGTTAGAGATATGAAACTAGCCCCAGCATTTTGGCTCCACTTAGAATCATAGAATCCTAGAATGGTTTGGGTTGGAAGGGACCTCTGGAGGTCGTCTAGTTCAACCCCCCTGCAGTGGGCACGGACATCCCCAACTAGATCAGGTTGCTCAGAGCCCTGGCAAGCCTCACCTGGAATGCCTCCAGGGATGGGAACTCAACCACCTCCCTGGGCAACCTGTGCCAGTGTTCCACCACCCTCGTGGGGAGGAACTTCTTTCTAATGTCCACTTTAAATCTACTCCTCTCCAATTTAAAACCATTACCCCTTGTTCTTTCCCTCCAGGCCTTTGCAAACAGGCCCTCTGCAGCCTTCTTGGAAGTTCCCTTTAGGTACTGGAAAGTCACTATTAGGTCCCCCCGAAGCCTTCTCTTCTCCAGGCTGAACAATCTCAGCTTGAAGTCATTGGGTTTGTTATTGTTTTAGGAGATAGATACAGAGCAAAGGCAGGACACTATTGCACTAAGACATATAACATACTCTCTGGGAAGTAGATTGTAGGTGTCCTAGATAAAGATTTAAAGATGTCCCTTTTCAGTGCTGGTGGTAACATGCAGGAAGCTGATAAAGCAGCCAGTTGATAATCAGCCAGTTTGCAGTGTTATCAGAAATATGTGCTTTTTTGCAACAACAACAAAACCCAGAAACATATTTTCTATAGAAATATCTGTTAAACAAACCCAGGTAGTGGAAAAAGAAAATTAGCAACTGCACTAAACTTTAAGATACAGACACTGCTTTCTGAGAGCTATCATTAGAGCCAAATTAAAATATAGGTGAGATTTTTCTAAATAAAACTGTCAGTGAAGATAAAAAGTTTTTATGTTGACAGTAAAGCAAATGATTTTTTTCCACTCTGTTGAGGTTTTGTAATGGTGCAGTATATCTGGGTGACTTATGGCACACTAATGACAGATTAACAGCTGCAGGAGAGACGATTGCCCTGAGAATCACTCTCCAGTGAGCAAATCTGAAGGCCTTTGGCAGGGGCTGGATTTGGATGCAAAAATGGGTGGAGAATTTACACAAGGATGCACATCGGTAACACAGAGAACAAATCAGGAAAAGCACTTATGGATGTGAGAGAAAATGGTTCTTACATTGAGGGAAGCCCCGTGCTGGAGCTTATGCCTTGGCACTGCAGGAACTGAAAGGCAGCAGCAAAGTAACTGAGCTTGGGTGTTTTCTGTAGGTTAGGGAAGGTATGCACAAGCAGCAGTGATAATTACTGGGGATATTAAGTAGTTTAAACAAAAATTATGATCTGCTGCAATCTTTTAATGCATTGCTAGTGTATTCAGCCAGCACAAATATCCTCATAACCAGGCTGAAATAGGAATTTCCTTGGGTGTTTCCCTGAAATACTCATATGCAGATAAAAGGTCATGCTAGAGGAATTTTTCTCTTCTCACTGCCCAAAACTGGAGCCCTCGTTCTCACTTTGTGACGGGAAAAAGCTCAGAACATAGCTATCCCCATAGTCTGGCAGGATTAGTCCTACTGTGGTAGGTAAATGCTGACCTGTCCTGTTGCACTAACGGTTGCCACATATCCTGATGGAGAGATGTGAAATGTCAAGAAGGCTTTGAAAAGTTGCCTTCTTGGTGGAAACATCCATTGTATTAAAAAATTTACTCCAAAATCATTACTAATCTACTATTATTTTATCTATCTGAAGTAGTGTTCGATAGTTTTTGTCTGAAATTCGAGTTATTTTTCTGCAAATGAGGCAAGAGAACAGTTTGAAGTGGAGTAAACTTCCCTCTGCTTGGTACCATCATTGCAAGATGATGGCAGTGGTGGTTGCACATTTTATCTGACGCTCTTTGTTGTAAACACACAGACAAAGAGGGGCTGGAATGGTGCAGCAGCAGAAGCCACTCATTGCCTCTCTACCTTCTGTCCTCTTTGCCAAAGCAAGTGGAGAGAAAAAGGCTGTGAATCCTTGAGCCATAACTCATTCTCAAGTCTCCAAATGTGCTGGAGCTGCTCCCTTCATTGTACAGTGCCCAGTTATAACCTTGTTCAGGAACAAGAACTATTGGAAGCTGTGCTAGATCCCCTACTCCTTAGTTTCTGAGTCCTCAATTTTAACATTTTTAGCAAAAAATATGCATTTAGGTCTTCAAAACTACCAGAACCTGGAGATCCTTGGATGCCTCCAAAACCACTGCCTGTGACAACCTGAATTCAATTGGAAGTATCTTCAACATTTAATTAGACTAGTTATTTCAGCAGAGAGGAGGAAGGAAAAAAGAACTCTTAGAAAAGAACAGCTTTTCCTTGGATTGTGATATGTGAATAATTTAAAGAGGTTTTGAGAACTATGCTTTATTTTAATTAGTTTCTGAATCAGTTTCTGCCTTGCCTATTCTTTCTCCTCCCTCTTTGTACTGTTTATTTTTGATGACATCTGCAATCCTGAAAAAAAAAGAAAAAGGAAGCAAATTAACTTGGTTCAAGCCACATCAGCACATCCCTTGGAAGATCACAGCAGTCAGCTGTAAAAAATGGGCTTATGCTGAAAGAAAATGAGGAGCTCAGAGGGCTGAAAATGTACTTACCTATTTATTAACTGCATCTATCTTTATTATTTTTGTATGACAACAATAAGTGTTCTTGGCACTTCACAGATGTGCTCAAAGGATGTGAGGTAGAGTGGTGTGACACTATTTTACTAAGCCCACTCTGCATTTACATCTGCCAAACCCAGAACAAAGTCTATCCTTTGACAAGCTCTCGATCTAAATAGGTACAGTCTAGGAGAGAGCAACAGGACAATAAATGAGCCACATGGCTGTGATTAATGCTGTGATTAAGGAACATCAAATTCGTTTTAGAAAACTTTTTGCTTCTTGCAGACCCCTGCCCCGTGATGCTCTGCCTTTTGCCAACAGTCCTTCCTCCTGTGTCCTATTCCCACCTAGCAGTGGGTGAAGGGTAACCTCTGCAGAGGCAGCCTGCCCATTTTAGCTAGCTGTGGGCCTAAGGAGAGTGAAGGGAGTCAGGGTGAAGGAGATGATGCTCACAATGATCCTAAGCAGAGACATGAGAAGGAAGAGATCCAGCAACCCAAAGCTGAAGGACACAGACCTGACCAGCTGATTGCTCTTTACCGCAGCATCACATAGCTACAGTTATGTGTCATTTCAAGTAGGAAGAGTTGTCCCTGTTGGACATGGGCAATATTATTTGCAAACTTAAGTTTCCTATACAAAGAGCTACTCTCTATGGGTGGAAGGAAAGGAGCTACAACTCTCTTCTCATAAACCTGGGGGCTACAGTAGTTGATAGAAAGATATGTGTATCTTTGGCCTATCATTGCAAGTCCACATTCAACACTGATAATCCTGTGTGCTTCCTGGAAAACTAGGATGTATAACAAGTGGAAGAACATGAACACAGTTGTAATTTTAAGATCATTTTATATGAGAAAGTAAAGAATTTACTTAAACCAATATATTTTGCAAATTAATACAAGCCTCAGCTAATATTTTGGTAAGAAAGAAAAGCACTAAGCAACCTGTCACAAAAAACCAAAAGGACAGAATGACTGAAATGTTTCATTTCAATCTTTGTCAGACAATAAGTTTTGAGTTTTTTACTTAAAGTGAACATTTTGGATTTTGTAATGTATGCAAGTGAACATTTTGGGGTTTGAAATACGCAACTTCCCTCCTTTTTTTCAAGATCTCCAAGTGACTCGTATGTTATGTATGTTTATTTTCAACCTTCTCTAAATGCTAGGCAGGCCAGAAAAAAAAAGTTATTTGTGCAGCTCTGAGAGAGATGTGCTTTCTGAACAGACTATGCTGTGATGAGGTCCTGAACAGTGACCCACTAGTTCTGATCTGAGTTCAATGAAGAGTATGTGTAAGGTGGGTGTGATGGAGGTAATTCTGTTATCATGTCCTTCTGTCCTGCCAATCCACTCCTAAGCATTATCAACTAATGTGTGACAGTTATAAAGTGGATTATAGGCTGCTCTGTCTGATATAGCTAAGCCGAATCCATCAAACATATATCACTCAGAAGCTCAAACTGGACTTGAACCTTAGTCTGTGAAGTTGCAGATCAGTACTTTGTCACGTTTTGCTAGCACCTTTCCTCTGCTTGGTGTGTCCCTTATGGTCTCATATTGCAATTCAGCATACTCATTTTAGCTGTGTTTTCAGGATGTAATATGAAAATTACTAGGCATTATAAAAAGGTCAGCTCTGTTAGGCTCACAGAGTAAGTAGCAGGAATGGGGCTGCTCTTAAGATATTCATCATCTGTCATTATGTCTTATTAATCATCCCAAACAAATCTTGGGTGGCAGTTCATTAGAGAGTGCATGTCCTACAACTGTCTGTGATAGGTGCCACTTTTACTGTAGCTTCTCTTTCTGGCTTTTTCAATTGTCTTACTGATTGAGATCCTTATTGCAGCATTTTGGTTATTGGGAGCATAAAACACATGCAAACATGTTACCTCTCTTAGGAAGAGTGAGCAGAGAACAGCTGTGTTAATGAGTGAGTATCATAGAATCACAGTATGTCAGGGGTTGGAAGGGGCCTAGAAAGATCATCTAGTCCAACCCCCCTGCCAGAGCAGGATCACCTAGATGAGGTCACACAGGAATGCATCCAGGCAGCTCTGGAATGTCTCCAGAGAAGGAGACTCCACAGCCCTCTTGGGCAGCCTGTTCCAGTGCTCTGGCACCCTTACTGGAAAGAAGTTCCTCCTCACGTTAATAATAAACCTCCTGTGATCCAACTTGCTCCCATTCCATCTTGTCCTAACATTGGATGTCATTGAGAAGAGCCTGGCTCCCTCCTCCTGACACTCACCCTTAACATATTTATAAACATTCCTGAGGTCTCCTCTCAGTCTCCTCCAGGCTGAAGAACCCAGCTCTCTCAGCCTGTCCTTGTCATCAGCAGCAGCAGCCTGCATGCAGCAGGGGTCACTGAATGGGGAAGGACCTGTGAACAGCTGGCTGCTGAAACCAAACTCAGCAGTTCAACGACATTCAAGAGATCCAAAACATTGTCAGCATAAGAGAAATATACAGTGCCAAAAATGTTTGACATACTTGGTCTAAAGGAGGCATTAGGCAGCATGATAATGGAAATGTTTAACTCCCTAATGCAATCCAGTCCACTGTACATAGCAGAGAAGCAGCTTTCATAAGAGCTTTCTCTGAGAGAACTCCTGATGCCAGAATGGGCTTCTGCACAGAGAGACTGGATGGGGTGAGTCCTTCCAGAGGAAGGAGTTTGACTGACGTCGTGTCCCTTGTTTCTGGGCTTCACAAACAAGTCCCAAATAACAGTATGGAGGGGGAAACAGTGTATGGAATTGAACTACGAAACTTATTCCTGTAAAGCTGATGAGCAAAGATGTGCTTCAACACTTCCAAACATCCCTTCAGAAGAAATAGACAGATGTGTCACTTCAGAAGGTCTCAAGATTTAAATGGGCTAGGTGGAAGTGCACCTGAAAACAACCAGCACTGAAGAGTTATCCTCCTACTAATCTGGAAATTAGAAAAAAATACCTTCTTAATATTTCTCTTCACACCTCAGATGTGAAAGCTTCTCAATATATTTCTTTTTGTTATATATTTTTGATGGGATAAATGGAAGGGAACAGAGGTGCAAACTTTACTGGGAATGCATGTTTCTTTTACTGCCCCTTTAAATGGCAAGAGTGGTCCAGGCTCTTCTCTGGTGGAAAAATGCTGCTCAATTTAGTGAAGCTACTGTCACTAGGTGACCCAGGGAAAGCCAGATCTGAAGCCTTGTGTCACATTTTTTCCATGTCAGGAATTGCAGGTTTTGCAGAGAACACATTAACCTAGTTTCCAATGGGTTTTTACCTGACCTTTCAGAATGATGAGAATAAAGCAATAATCTTTTCAGCAGCAGATGCTGATTGCTTTTTTTGAAACCATGGGACCAGACTCCTC
Organism: Bucco capensis; assembly: GCA_013396975.1. NCBI lineage: Eukaryota > Metazoa > Chordata > Aves > Piciformes > Bucconidae > Bucco > Bucco capensis. The sequence goes on along the minus strand of VWZO01021727.1, from coordinate 217,015 downwards.
TCTTGCATAAATAGGCACAGATCTGTGTGAGATAACTGGAGTTATGCAATTCTGTCCAACTCCAAAGGCTGTCCTAACTGTTTGCATGACTGTCTTCTCTAGCAGAGTAAAGCTTGTGATGAAATATCAGGAAAGACAAGGAGATAGACAGGTTGACCTCTGAGCAATATTTCAGTTCATCTTGTGTAATGCAGTGGTCTTATGCAAACTGCTGTGGCAATACCTGCACTGCTTCCTCATGCCTCTTTGCTAAGTTGCTTTTCAGTATTCCTCCCACCCACAAGGGATTTTTGTGAGACAAAGAGAATGACTCTGCTGTCGCTTTCCCTCCAGCTTCTTTCCCCTATGTGGATATGTATGGTCACAGGCAAGGCAGAAACCTGTCCCAGCTCATGGTGGCACTTCTCACAGGGTTTGTATTCTAGAAAGCACTTCATTCCATAACACAGGTACCAAGAGAGAAAAGGCTTTTGTGGAAGCTTCACTCCTTGATAAGTCTAATCCTGGTTGTGTAGGCTTTGCAAACGCAAGCCATGGACCAACACCACACATGAGCCCCAGAAGGACTGGCCTCAGAGCTGGGGGCTCTGCTGAGTCTGTCCACTTGGCCTCATGGATTCCATAGACTTTGCTGCATTGTGACTAAGAGAGGCAAAAGAATAGGAGCAGCTTTGCTTTTGTCTAGGTTCTTCCTTTATATTAAATGCCAGAAAGAGGAGAAATATATTTGAATGGTACAAATGGAGGTGGCTACATGGTAGGCAGGAGGGCTGTGCTGAGCCACAGCAAGTGGCATCATGGTCTTTATGGATTAGCACATGTCTTTTCCTTCTGTCTTTGTAAAGATCCTAGCATAGTAGAGAATGCTTTCAGAAACCTCTAGAGTACAAGTAAGAAATGGATAATAATGTGTTTTGTTTCTTTCTTCTCCTGCAGAGTTTGGTTTATGTTTGTAGAGTTATGTATAAGACATGCCACACAGACAGCTTTTGAGCTCTCTTTTATTTGGCACACTGCTGGTAGATCAATACATAGCAAGAAGTTCATACCTTGGCTTTTTTCTTTCACCATATCCAGTATTTGTTTACAGAGATTGAATCTATCATTCCAGGTTCACTGGCAACCATGAAGTGATTTTATAATTTCCATGGGAGCTGAGTTACTGGGGAGATAAAGGATGGGTGTGCACTATGGTATTTGTTCATAGATAACTCTTTAAATGAATTAGTAGTTGTAAGAGCAGATTTCTTTCATGGGATTCTCGAGAATAGTGTGTTTCAAGTTTCTCAGGCATTTGTTGTGTGGAGTCTGGACAGCAGATCTTTGTATATGACACAAAGCAATGACATGGGTGGCAGGACCAGGAGCCTGAACATCCAGCCTGGCATCCTTGGCTGTAAATGAGCAGGTCCTGCCCTTAGGAGCTACAAGGCCTCCCTCTCAGCAGCAGTGCATGGAGGAGGGAGCAGTCAGATAGCTGGGCTGTATCAAACCTTTTATTGTTTGACCACCTCTAGAGGGTGACAAATGGCCACATTGAAAGTTGTTACCATGATTTTGTCAAGAGATACTCTGTCATAAGACTTTTTTGTAAAGCTATATGGCAAATTTGTCATAAGACTATCTTTTATCAGTGCTCTTCTGGCACTCCTTTGCAGCCTCTGGCAGCAGGGAACCTGTGGAGCAGCATGAAGAAGTAGAGAAGCAAATAATAATTTACAGTTTCCCATGACGCAGGAACTGGAGAGCATCAAATCAAATTGATGCTTTCCATGCTGTTAAAAAGTGGCACTCCTTGTACAGGGCTATTTTTGAGGCTAGCACTTCATATTTAACCTCTAGAAAGTCCTTGCATTGCAGATGTTTGGAAAGGAGGACAATCTATTGAGGCAAACAAACTTTCCCTCTACTTTTGTTCTCTCCTGAGCCACAGTAAGGCACTGGGTTTGATCTAGAATGACTTCTATCTGACTTGGAATGGTAGTTCTTGTGTTGGGATGCATTGTAATGGAACAAAACATAACATTTTGCAAGAATCAGATGGTTTTGTTCTGTGATTGATGCAGACTTGGAAATCACAAGGGCTTTGCCGCAGTATAGCTGTATGCAATGTAGTTCTCAGAGTCAGAAAAAGGAGGTGATGTCTATCACCAAGTATGGAAATGTAGCATGAAAACAACTCCACCACTGAGATCACCAATGGACCTTTTAAATTAATAGAGGACAAACTGTAACTGCTTTTTTCTCCCCAGAATGATGACAACAACTTTAAGCAAAATAGTCTCTTTTAAATGTGGAATTAATAGTTTTAGCAAAAGATTTCTATTTCTGGAAACCAGCAGAGGGATTCTATCCAGCAGGCAGGTGAGCTCTAGTAACACTAATGGGACAATGATCAGTGGTGCAGGGGGAATGGTGTTATGTGGAGACTTGTGAGTGCAGAGGAGGGGACTTGCCTTCTTGCCTTAGTCGTGAATAACCTGAGAATGCACTTCCAATGTGAAGATATTCAAAAGCACATTGTCAGGATTACTACTTCAGATAACCAGAACTGAAGAAGAAATTCTTCTTACAAAGGAAAGTGAAGGTAGGATTTGGAATCTGATGTCAGGAATTGTTAAGCAAAATGCCACCCAGACACAGCTGCTTTGTCAGCAACATCTACCCATCTCTTTTTCTTTTGCAAGGGACTGCAGAGATGCTTGTGATACAATTATGTATGATGGTGCTATTGTTGCTTACAGAATTTGAGAGGGGAGAATGTTTGGAAAGAGGCACAGAAATAAAATAAAATCAAACCAAAATGAAAACCATCCGGACAGTCAAGCTGAATAATACCAGCTGAGGACCTGACTGATTTTGTTAAGTCTATGGCACACCAGATGTGTGCACATGTATTGTGCTTACTGCCCTGTGGGAGTAGCTGAAAGAAAAAAAAAAAACACAAAAAAGACATTTCTAGAACAATACTGGCATAAGGCATGTATTATCATACTAACCCCCCTGATGTGTTATGGATTTAGAGTAATTGTGTGGGTGTTTGCTATTTGAAGGAGAAAGGAGAGATACTACAATGAATCACATCATCTTTCCCTTATGGCTTTTGCAGTGTGGCAAGGCTGGTGGTGCTTCAAAGCTGTTTCTCACTGTATCACAAAAATGTGCATTGACCTTTTAATCTCTTTTCAGGTCACATGGGGCCATTTTGCTTCATTGACATAATCCAGTCCAGTAAACACTGCCCAGGTGAAGGTTTCCTGACTGCCCAGGATGCACTAGATGTCCCTCAGCAACCTAGCTCCCCAAGTATCCCTCTACTTGCTTGCTCTACCCTCTGGCACAGGCAGCTTGTTGATCCTGGTCTTACCCTTTGGTCTTTTGGATAAAAAAGCAGCCCTCTGTAGTCCCAACTAGGCAAGAGATCAGTCTGCACTGTCTGAATTTCTCTGTCAAGTGGTAGGTTGTGGATGGATGGGGGTTTTCCCCCTCAGTGGTGTCTCCTTGGAGCTGTGCTCTGGAGCCGAAATCTTGGCCACAAGGAAAGTCAAGGGAAGGTTTCCATTAAGTCTAATAGGGATAAAGCTGTGGCTGATGAGGCAAACACATAAGTGATGTATTCTATTTCTACTCTACATGATTAATACAGGGAACCAAATGTCTGTATCAAATTCAGTGTCTGTTGTAGTTGTGCCAAGTTTCAGGACTCAGACAGCTGGCAGCCGGTAAGGAATTTCTTTGGAAATACAAACCATTTGCAAATGGCCCTCATTCTTTTATTACCTTTTTCCTTCTCTTAGCTATTTTTACCTCTCCTTTTATTCATTCCTATTATGTTTGCAAGGGATTTTTCACAATCATTTTAAGACATGTTGCTTTGTACCACAGAGAAGATAAAGCCCTGTTTGGCTGAGGCAGCCAGCCCCAGCAAGGAGCTGCTGGGGATCCTGCTGTACCTCACAGCCTGGCTCTTCAAAGGGAAGCTCTGATGCAACATTTCTGTGGCCAGAGAGCAAAATGAGTCCCATGGGAACAGCTTCATTTCCTTTGATGTTTGGTGGATTTGGCAGTTCAGCATCACTTGATTCACCAGCCTGGCAGAGAGCCGGGATGCCTGCAAAGCAGGTCAAGGCTGTCATAATTCCACTGTGGAACAAACCTTTTTTTGGATGCTGTTTCATAACAGCAGCTGAGCATTTCCACTGCCCTGTGGAGAGGCTGGCCCCAGCAGCAGTGAGAGGATGAAACCTTGGCTCAGCACTTTCTGATCCCCAGCCCTGCCTTGACTCCTGCCTGTGCTCATGCACACACTGCAGCACTGCAGCCTAGGCAGTGTCCTTGCTGTGGCTGCAGAAGTGGAAAATAACACCCACATGAGAAATAAACTGAGAATGATTCCTTGATTCTGTGTTTCTCTGCTGCAAGAGCACAGCTGTGTGCTGCAAGGAAGTTCACAGCTTGTCAGCTGGTGACTCTCTTTCTGAGTCAGGCCCTGTGCAGAAGGACTGACTTGGATGGACGAGGAGTTGCTGGTTCCAGGGTGCACCCAGGACCTTGGAGGAGAGTATTCCAGACGTCTGCAGCTGTTCTCTGCTCTTTTGCAGGGCAGGGGGCTGTGAGATCTTGACATAGTTCCTTCTCATGTCCACTACCACAGCTAGAGGAGCTGCCATAAGGCCAAACCTGGATGCTGACTCTGCAAAGCTAGAGCCTTCTAGAGTCTTCCCCAGGGCTGCTGGAATAACTTACTTTTGCTCTGCAGTCGTGTCCAGGTACCCTGTACATTGTATGTGTATATATAGATATATGTGTGTATGTATATACATCTATGTGTCCACACATATATATCTATATATATCTCTTCCTTGGGAGCCTGAGTAGTAGTTCTTTATGAACAATCTCTAAGTCTGGATTAGACTTTTATATCTTTACCCCCTCCCCCACCAAATATTCCCTAAATCTGCATTAACTGTGTTCCTAGCCCTTTGAACAATACTAGTGATGAAGAGAGAGAGCTCAAATACAGCAATACAGGTTCTGCTGAGCTTAAGAGGAAAGCAGTTGTGCTTACTTTATTCCCCAGAACTGGTCACTCCTATAGGCTTATTTTGGGTTAAAGTAACCTAAATAGGCAATATTCATTTGTCAAGAGTGGGGATTTTAGGGTTCCGATGAATATTGTATTGACAGAAGCATTCAGTGCTCAGCAGGGATAAGTATGATGGTGCCTGAATCCACAGAAGGTTGGTCAGCAGCTCGGAAGCAGCTGCTGTCTGCAGGAGGACACCATGCTGGTGCTGCATGCATTGGAGAAATAGTTAGTGTTGGTCTCCCAGTTTAACTCATGTGTCCCCACATGAGGGGCTGCTTGAGTATAGTTCTGTGATGACAGCCCTTCTTTCCTGCTTCCCTCCCTGTCCTACATGGTTAATTGGCCTGAGTTAGAAGCCTCAGGATATAAAGATATAAGAGTAAAATGGAAGCATGCTATGCTTTGGAACTAATAATAAAAAGGGTTTATTATCTTTAATACTGGGAGCTGTCAGAGCTGAATGAAATGAGAGAGTAGCTTAGAGTGTGTTTGCTTGCGTGTGTGGGAGGAAGGTGTGGAGGCTGTTTATTTACAATCATTCCTTTTCTGGAGAGCTGGTGCAAGCCAGTGCTCCCTCACCCTGTTCAAAAATCAATGTGAATCCTTCTTGGCTTATACATTGTTGCTATTTCACATAACCTTTAAACTTTACCTGTTTGGTAAGCCTGTAATCAGCAAACCAAAACAGTTTGGACATGTCTGAATGAAAGCCAAAACCCTGAGCCTCAGCTTTGATATATATTGCAGTGGAGCACTGGCTGGTTTGGGGGTTTGTTGCTCAGAGGTTTGCAGTACCAGATAAGCACTCTGTGTGCCTGCTGAGATGGCAGGTGGCTGTAGGATCCCAGGAAAGCTTCCACTGATGATTTTAGTGAGCATTTTTTGCTAAGTCATCTCTGGTTTTCTTCTATTCTCCTTAGAGTGGAGAAATAAGCTGTGATCTTGCTACTTTTTCCCCTTTCATCTGAAAGTGCTATAGACATCTTGGAAGAGAAACAAAGGTTGTTTGGTCACCTTCTATGCACCCCGCAGGATCTCCACCACAAAGACTGTTTTTGCCTTGGTGACCCTCCCTGTGTTGCAAGTGCAGCAGCCCCAAAATGCAACTTTGCTGTTGCAGCCTCTTGCCCTACCCTTCCCAGGGTGGTTTGTCTGGGGATCCATCATGGTCTTTTTGTGTTTTACCCCAGAAGCCTCATTTGAATCCTTGCATAGGTTTCACTCTGACCAATAGGTTACAGAAACACCTAAACAAAGGAGAACTCCCATAAACATATATAACCAGGTGCAGTGACTGTGACTGCACAGAACTATCCTAGAACTAACCCTCAGAAGGCTTTATGTCTTTGCCTATAGACTTGGCACAGTAATGATGTATTTAGAGCTTTTCTGGATGGAAAAAATTAAGCAAGCTGTGTGACACCATGACTTCAGCCTCTGTTTTGAGACAGGTAATTTCTTTTGAACAAATTTTTGGTTCTGAATTGCTATTGCTGAGGGCTGAGATTGCTCCAAGTTCCTCTGAGCATCTGTGCTTCTGGAGCGTACGGTGGGATAAAATTAATTCCCTTCCACTGTGGCTCCCCAGATGGCATGTGCCAGAAGGGACACAGTGTTGGGATAGGGTCACTGTACCTTGGAGTATTGAGTGCCAGGCAGACTGTGAGTTTTTGCTGAGAAAAATATGGTAGAAATATTTATAGATATTTAACCATTATGCTGTGCTGCTTTCTTGCTGTGCCATGCACTAAACACCTTGTCTCAAGAGAACAGGCTTGGGATGAGGATGAGCAGAGAGGAGTGAGGCAGCTGCTGGAAGGGGATGGGAGGGAAATATAATTCCCCTTGGAGCCACAGGAAAGAGCTATGGCCACAACAGTAGAGGAAAGAGAGTTCCCTGGGCACATTTGTTGCCCATGGCTGCAATTGTGAAGGTGTTCTGTTACATTTGTGCCCTCTTTCCTAGTAATTTATCCTATTTTCATTTCTTCTTAAACTGCTAGCTTTACAGTATGCATTTTCAGGAGTAAGCACTGTGCTCACACCTTCTGTGGAATTAGGTGTTTAAAACCAAGACCAACCTGTGTTAGCTCGCTGAGGATGAAGCCAAAACGAGAGTGTTACTGCTTTTACTAACTTGCTGGGATTATGTAGCACAGTTGTGGATGCCATTGTTTCTTTGCAGAGAAATACATTAAAAATGAGCATTTTGGCTTGCACCACAAGGCTACATAATGACAGTGTTATGCTCTGTGCCAGCAATTCAACGGGATGTTCCTTTCTTTGGGTCACCTGTCTGTTATCTCTCCAGACAATGAGTATCTGATACAAAATAAAAGTGATGGATACTAAGTGAACCAGTAAGTGGGGAGAAGATACTGTGGTTCATTGACTGACCAAATTGCTTTGGGGGTATTTAGCTGTGTCTCTAGCTTTTAATTCTGCATGGACTGTTATAGATGAATTCTATGATGATTCAGCCTTGGAAAATTTAACCTGTTCTGTTCTCTGTGGGATGCTGGTAATTGCAGGAGAATGATGATATGATGAGAGACTATAATGGAGTTTCCAGGATGAAAAGGTGCAAGGTCTGGACACTGATGAAAATTGTTTTAGCATTTAATTTTGTAGCTGTTCATACTTACAAACTGAGCTAAAACTGAATGGTGATTTGAAATACGGACTGGACAGGGTAGCTTTAGGCAGCAAACAGTGTGTGCTATATCAATGCATTCACTTGGCTTTATCCCTCATTTCTTTCACTGCTGGGTTTGCCATTCTACCATGACAGAAACTGAGATGGATTGATGAGTTTTCCACAGAGAAAGCAAAGCAGCTCTTCACTGAAGCAGGGAAAATCCGTCAACAAGTTATCTGTAAATAAGTAAATAAAATCCTGGATTGGCTTTGCTGATGTTTGCACCCATCTTGTGTTTTTTTCTGAGGAGATTAAAACAAACAGATCTGTTACAAAGACTTTAAGATAAGCAGGGTGTTAGAGTTGGGTGATAAAGAATGTGTGCAGAAAGACATTTTGAACTGTTACTTATAAATGCACACCCTGGAAATTTTTCAGTAAGAATCATGAAGATAAGATGCCACCATCTATATATATCTTGTCCAAATTAATGAGGAAGGTCTGCTTTTCCAGTATCAAATACCAAATTCCTTATGAACAGTTCCAGCTGTCATGAAATACATTCAGACTGATGGTAAGTTAGTTTGGAAAATCTGATGCTGCTTTTGGACAGTTCATACCTAGAAGAGAATTTATTCTGTCCAATCAATCAGCTCAACTTATAATATAACCTTGTAGAAAATAGAAGTAATGCTATTATCAGGGAAACTATTAAAAAATCATTCCTGAACAAAAATGTATTTTAAAATTTTATATTGGCATACAAGGTGCAGGAACACTCAGGGGGAACTCTGGTTTGGTTTTGTTTGGTTTTTTTTCTGATGGGTGTTTGCATTTGGATTTTCTACAGACAGATTGGTTTTGCACAGAGACTCTGACCTGGTGCACTCACTGCCACCTTGAGTGAGTTTATGGTTGACCATGAACTCATTAGGAAGTTTGGCTAAAACCCATCTGCTAGTTAACCTGGAAGTTGCTGTGTCTTCTTCTGCAGCTGTTGAATTAAGATGATGGTGAAATAGTTAAAGACGTCTGGGAGGTCAAGGAGCTGAAAACCATAAACATGGAGAATTATTTTTGGAGATAAGCGTGTATAAGCTGACAAGCAGAGCCTTTACATTTAATATATGCTATCAGTAAGGTGTAGTCAAATAATTATTGAAATCCAGGGGCAGGAGATTAGATCAGAAAACAGGAATGTTGGTTAGTGGGAGGCCAACAGGGGGCAATCGGAGCCTTCCCTGCCTGCAGCTGTAACCCACCTCCAACCACTGCCATTACCCCAAATTATTATCTGTTGGGCTGTAAAGTGTTACACGTTCCATTTAATTAACAACTTAAATTTGATCTTGATGATGTGGGAGCTCCTGGAGAAAATGAAATAAATTCACAACTTGTAGCAACAAAGGCAGTGTTTATAAGGAGGTGGAAGCCAACAAAACTGCCTCGGAAATGTTAAAATGCTTTATTGGTGTGAGGAGTGGAGGCAGGTGAGGACTGCAGGCTCACCATGCAGAAGAGTTTGCTGATGGTTCTGCCCTGGTTTTGGTGACAGCCAGCATGTGTGGGTGATGGTCTCACAGCATACCTGCAGACCTGCCTGTGTCTGAAGCCTTTCTCCAGGTACCAGGTTGATGGAACACCATCCTGAGCTTCCTCCTGCTGAAAGGGACAGCTCTCTCCAAACCCAAAAGCATGAGGAATGACACAGTATCATTGAGCATTGGTGATTAATCAACATACTAATTATCATTCCCAGAGCAGGCTCTCAGTAGCATTTCTGTCAGGAAGAGCGAAGGCTGAGAAATAAGATTTAGTATGCAGTGAATATGAGCTGTTTCCCACATTGCTTGCCACCAGATGACATTGGAGAAGGTTTTAATGTTCTAGGAGTAGGAGGACTTACTCTGAGTGTAATTGTGGTTTAATGACCAATGTGAGACAAAAGCATTTCAAAAAAGATGAACTTCAATTTAAAACCATGTGGGGACCTTTGGCAAGAAGTGTGTTTGTAGGGTTGGGTCTGTGTTGGGAAAAAGGATGGATTAAGTAATTCCTTTCATTTCTTTCTTTATTATTGAATACTATTATTCTTCTTGCCAAGAAGAATTGTATTATTTTTATATTATTATATATTCTTTTTCTTGCCAAAGATACCTAGGAAAAGCAAGACTCCATATTATTTTTATATAAACTTGTTATTCCTCCTTCTTTTATAGGGAAATAACAATTTCTTAAGCAGTTCAACATGCAGACTATATTGCATGCGGACACATCCTGGCTTTAGGAGCAGGGAACTGCATGGGCTGTGTTGCTCCCTGACTGGGTGTTGCCAGGCAGGCAGTGTTGAGTGCTGCCCCACCATACACATGGAACCACCTTACACATGGGACTTGAAATTCCTCTTTCCTTCCCGCAGCCGTGGTAGGAACCAGCAGTATCCTTCTCAGGTCTCCTCTTGGATTCCTGTTCGTGTTTCATAGCAAACAGTATCTCTGTCATTCAGCAAGATGCTTGCTACTGCATTTCTCACGTTATTGAATTTGCTAGGCCCACCAGGGTGCTTGGTATGTGCCACCACCCACAACGTCAGCTCTGGCTGCTTTTATGGAGGCGGTTTGGATTTTTTTGAGGCAAATATTTTCTCCATTTTCTTACTGCATGTCAGTTCAAAATTGGGGCTGGAAGGAGCGAGCAGAGGGTGTTTGGTGCCACGGCAAGAGCAAGCTGCAGGTGAAGCCTGCGGTGGTGTGGGGGAAGAGAACGCCTTTATCTGCACCATGGCAGTGCTGGCTCAAAATACAGGAGCCCTGCCCAGCCACCACGGTGACTCACCACCCCAAGCGAGAGGCTGGTGGACGCTGCTCGCACGCAGCCACTGCATCCTTGGGTCTGGGAGGGGACGAGGGGACTCCGCTTCGTGTTTAACAGATCAGCCGAGTCACGCTCGCCGCTCGCATCACAGGCAGCCCTCGGCAGCAAAGCCTCAGCGTAACCATGGGAACAGGGTTGGGCTCCGGCAGCGCTGGCGAGGATGCAGTTGCTAACGAGCCTGGGGTGATCGGGGTGGGAGCGTGGGGGTGAGAGCGAGAGCCTCAGCTTTTGCTTTCCTCTCCCCCCGTGCTAATCAAATGCAAGAGAGTTGTGTAAATGAAGGACTATAATTTCCCTTCACCTCTGCAGCTTTTCTCAGGCAGTCTGTCGCTGGATCTCTCTCCTGCATTAAACACACCACCACAGGGCTTGCTTTCAAAATGAGATATTTTTTTTGGTGTGATGGGTAGATCAGTGAGATGCTCTGTGCCCTGTGAACCTTGGGAAGTTCCAGCAACACCTGTGGATCCAGGTCACGGGAACTCCAGCTTCCCTGGACCTCAGGACTAGAGCATTATGATCAAGGTGCTCAGTTCAGAGGTCAGGTAGTGCCAAATGCCTAATGGCCACCTCCGTGGCTCTTAAGGCCATTTTTTAGGGGCTTTGCTACTGGTAGCATGTGGTTCCTAAATGACAATTTTGGTGCCTGCTGCCTTGTATCCTGTATGTTATGCTCTGGTGACCACGGAGTTGGTGTCAGAATTACAGGCACCCAATGGCAGTAAATTTATTACCATGAATTGGTAAATTTCTCTCCACGTCCCCAAAGTGACGTAGGTGATACCAATTTTGGCTTCCCCAACAGATGTTGGTGGAAGCTGGCTGCAGCAGCCATAGCTGCTGAGTGCTCTTTTGCTCTCAAAGGGGATCAAAGGCACTTTATCTCAGTTGCTGTTCACATTTTATCCTAGGTTTTCCCATGATAAGAAGACATCATAAGATGGAACTCAGCTGCACGTGGACTAGTCTTAAATTTTCACTCCCTCTCCACAAAAACACCCGGAGCAACTGTAGGATCTAAACTGCTTTAAGAATTTTGTCCCTAATTAATGGGCTATTTAAGGATATATTCAAATTTTTACAAGTGAACAAATACACTTCAGTGCCACCCCAAGGAGAGGCTTCCCTAAACCAGCTCTCCCTGCCTGACTTTAGTGGGAGCTGCAGGAGAAAGGGTTTTTCAGAAATGTTAATGTAAGAAACATTCCTCCCCCTCATCACTTTTGCACTCTTCCTTCAGTGTGAATATTTTTTTTCTCAATTTTTCTGTCATCTACATGCATGACTAGAGGCTGAACCAAAGCCAGTCAGGCTGATAGATCCATTCTCACAGACCTACATGAGCTTGGGTAATCGCTCCGTGCACTGGGGTGTCAAAGCTGTGCTGAGAGGTCTCAGAGCACTTAGAGGTGTGAGCATTTTTGTACCAAATAGCAGAGCATACTGGATCAATGGCTTGCTTTCCTCTCCTCCAGAGCCATTGCTATTTTCCCCTTTTTTCTTTATTTCATTATTTTTGTCCGTTCTCTATTATTGTTTTCTGCAAATAGTTGGGGAAAAAAAAATCCATCTAAAGCAAAGAGCATGCACCAGCTATTGCCTGCCCCCTCAGGAGAAACCATTTGGAAATACTGTAGTGTGTATATATATATATAAAATTGCTACAGCTATTAAGCAGTGAACTGAGGCAAAATTGAACTTGCATCCTTGTTTAGCTGCTCAACACGGCAGTGCAGTAATTGCAAAAATGTACTTCTTGGAGTGAGAAAATGGTAGAGATTTAGGAAGCAGGATTGATTATTTTTCACATGTTGGAGTACTCTGTTATGATATTCTGCCCAGTTACTGTGAGCAGGGAAGGTAGTTAGCTTTCACATGGGGGTGTGCAAGTCAGACACGAATCTGTGGAGAATCTCTGTGAGACACACATAACCACCTCCAGACTTCACATCTCTGCCATTGTGTTGTCGAGTGAAAAGACTGATCCATTAAACCAGTCTGCTAATTCTTTCACTAAGACTGAGTCTGGGCAGGATTCCCAGTCACTAAACTTCATCACCTAATCTATGGTTTGCAAGTCGCTGAGGCAAAATGGAAATTCTCCCCAGCTTTTCACTCATATGGCCCTGCCCTGCATAAATCACAGTTATGGAGAAAGCCTAATCATGCTTACTTTAGGGAACATTGTTTTGCTTTCACAGCCACACCCAGTATGGAACTGGGACCAAACCTCACAGCCACAAATTTTCCATCCTTCAGGATGATTGAACATGCATCTCTCTATTGGAGCTTAGGCTTCCTACCCATTCTCCAACCTTGGATCAACATATGGGTGGTCTGAGGCTGGGCAGCCTGGGGAAGGGTGGGTGTTGGAGCACACAAACTCTGCCTTTTTGTGGACACATGCTGCGAGACAGAGAGTGCTGCTCACTATTCTTTGCAGTGCTGGGGCTAGATCCAAGCAGAACATCTGGAAGGCAATGAAAGAATGAGAAGAACCTGGGCCAGGCTCTGTTGGGACTTTAGGATTTGGGGCACTGTCCTCTGGTGAGCAGTGGCATTCAGGTAGTCTGTGCTTCAGCTTCAAAAGGAAATAACAGGAAGGTAATAATGATGACCATAATAATACTTTTTTTCATCCAAGGATCTCAAGGATAAGCACATTTAGGCAAGTCTGTTATTTTCACTCTACTTTTGGGTTTTGACTCTTAGCGACAGCAGCAGAAAGTGCAGTTTAGCTCAGTTTTCCTCCTCTTCCTTCATCACATCAGTCTCTGTTTGCACAAACTCTTCAATAGGAATGAAATATCTTTCATTACATAGTATGTATTCAATATATAATACTAGCAAATTGATCTGAGCATGAAAGGAGGCTTCCTAGAGATAGTTTTGTTGTTTAACCACCTCTTTGTTAATAACAATAGTTTCCTTAAAGAATAACAAAAGAGACAAGTTCGGTGTATATGTTTGCACCTCTGGGGCAAGTCATAGTCCTAGATTCTTCCAAGAAGGAGGAAAGAACAAGGAAAGAAGAACCTGGTGAGCTGTAACTCTCTCCTCTCCTCCTGGACCAATGAAGGAAGAGGCAGGGAATGGTTTGGGTTGCTTGCAAAGTGGCTATCACTGTCTAGGACAGTGTGCAAAAGTCTGAGACTATCTGACATCTCTTCTGCAGAGAGCATCCTTTGCCCTGCTGTTCATGTCACTGTGGCACATGCTGGACATTGCAAATAAAAAAAATCATGGCATGTATCCTCAGGAGGTGTAAATACCTTAGTTGCCCTGAAGGCAGTGAGAGGAACTGCTAGGTGCAGAGCTGGCCCTTGTTCTAGCTGCAGAAAAGCACGTGCTGCACGAATTACGTTATTTGGATCTTAATCAAATTTGTTTGCATCACTTGATGCTACTGGCTCAGCCTCTGGGCTGGATTTTTCTCTTGTTTCCAGGGCTGAAGACAGGAGGTGTGCTGGTTTTGGGTGGCCTGGGACAACAGACAGCTTTCCTCCATCTGACGTACACCAGAGAAAGCAGAGAGTGGAGTGAGGGCTGTCACCTGGCAGACCTGTGTTTGGGACCCACTCCCATTGCAGTGGTGCAGGCAGGGTGCTTGGGCAGGCTGAGTCTGCTCCAGCTGCAGCATCAGGCTGGAGGGGCAGAGCTGAGCCTCCTGTTTCAATACCTGCAGGTTGGATGTCATGTTGGTTGTTTTATCAGTGTCATGGCTTAACCACAGCCAGCAACTAAGCACCAAGTAGCCACTCACTCCTCCACCCTCCCAGTGGGATGATGAGGAGAATCAGGGAAAGAAGTAAAACTCATGAGCCGAGATAAGAACAGGTTTATAACTGAACTAAACTAAAATATAATAACAATAATAGTAAAATATTATAATAATAATTATAATAAATATAATGAATAAAAGGGAGAGATAAAACCCAAGAAAAGACAAGTGATGCACAATGCAATTGCTCACCCCTCTCTGCCTGATGCCCAAGCAGCCATCAGCCCCTCTTGGTCAACTCTCCCCAGGTCATCGTGGTCTCTCTAAAGAGGCAGGAAGAACTTGTGTGGGACTTTTTTGCTAGCAGCTTTCCTTCTCTTTAACAGAAGACATCAAAGGAGACTATAGAGAACTTACAGTAGAGACTAAATGTGTAGCACTAGGCTAAATAAGGTCCTGAGCATGATGTTCTCTGATACAGAATATCCCTTTGGTCAGCTGTCCCTCCAAGCTTCCTGTGCACCTGAACACCAGCAAAGCATGAGAAGTTGACAAGTCCTTGATTTCCTAGCAATAACTGAAAATGACAGTATATTATCAGCTTCCTTCTCATACTGAATCCAAAATAAAGCACGATTCTAGCTATTAAGAAGGAAAATTAGCTTTATCCCGGCCCAAACAAGTACAATCAGGAAATCAGGTTCTGCCTGCATAGAAATCTCCTTTTTCTTCTTAAAGCAGGTGAAGTCAGAGTCCCTTCGGGGGTGGGGGAAGGCTGACACTACTTTTATTTCCCCACCTTGCAAAGAGAGGCATGTAAACATGGCCAGATTGCATGTCTGAGGCATTGCTAGGGAGCAGGGTGGGCTTGAGCTGGAATCTTTCCCTGGGTATCCTGTTAGTCACCCAAAGAATTGTGCTTGTAAGCTGAGACTGTTGTAGCCCATGCAGTACTGGCAAGGGGGAAGCAGGTGGTGGCCTGGTATCTGCAGAGAAGTGACATCCTAAATGGCACTGTGAATGCTTCAAGAGATGGAGGGAGGTTAGGGCAGGGTTCATGCCAGTTCTTTTCTAAGCCTGTTTCTATAGCACTGCACAGAGCAATGGGGCACAAAACTATGTCAAGATGGTGATGCATCTTCTGTCTAATCTCATGAAGACACTGAATGATTTTTTCTCCTTTTGTTTTTTTGCTGGTTTGTTTTTTTTTTTAATGGAGTAGGGGTTTACCTTATGAAAACAAACCAAGCCTGTTAGTAGGCTGGTGGTAGTATTGTTCCAAGGTAGATGCAGAAGATTCAGAGAGCTGGATTTCATCCTTTTTTTTCTGGTATGCTGAGGGATTTTGGCCAAGTCTCTTGCCCTTGTGCGTCATCTTATTTTTGCTTATAAAACAAAGACAAAAGTGCTGTGTTCAGCTGAAAGAACTCTTTTTTATTCAGAGTTTTGTAATACACAGAGTAAAGGGCTGTAGAAGGGCACACAAGTGCCAAGTGGTTAACTTACAGAGCAAAGCAAAGATGCAAACCTTTGTAACCATCTGCAAGAATTATTTGGAGTCACCAGATGGCAGGATTCTAGACCAATTTTGTTTTTGTTCTGCAAATCAAAACATAGCATCTCTTACAAACGTCTGTCAAGTGAGATGTGGATCTTCTTAAATGCCAGGAGTATCACCACAAAGGATCCAGGTGCAGAGAGTCTGGGAGACAAGATGAATAATCACTAAAAAGTTGCTGGTAGGCAGGGTGGTTGTGGGGAACGCAGCTGGCTTTAGAAACAACTGGCACAAGAGGAGTGGCAAGCTCTGTGTTTCCAGGATTTCCACCAAGGTGGATTGTTTTTTCCAGAAGATATGCTGCAGCCCAGGCAGGAGCCAGTGCTTGGATGTGCTGCAGCTAGGAGATGAGGTCATCAAGCCAGTTAATTGCCATGATCTCTGCCCTCTTCCCTGTCTGCAGACCTGGAGAGTGTCAGCTGTAGATGTCAAGAGGTATTTTACTAGGTGGCAATAAAATGATATACATTTTCCACTTATTGGTGCAGGTGGCATTATTTCATTTTTCATTGCCTGCATGATGTAGCAGTGCTCAGGTCATCGTGGCCTTTCTAAAGAGGCAGGAAGAAATGGATAGGACTTCTGTGGGATGTCTTTGGTAGCAGCTTTCCTTCTCTTTAATAGAAGCCATCAAAAGAGACCATAGAGAACTTACAGTAGAGACTAAATGCGTAGCACTAGGATAAATAAGGCACGCGGTCTTTTGGATTTAGAGGACATCCCTTCATTTTTGCTCAGTGCAGTCCAGTCTCTCCTTTTTTAGTTTTCATGACAGATCTGACACAGACAATCTTCTCTTTAATGCTGAGCTGTGAGTGCTGCCAGACGCTCAGTTCTGTAAGAGCAGGCAGTTTTGATCAAACCAAAGCAATTATCCTACCAGAGTGATAGTTTACCATGCGGAGTGTGTCCATCTTACAAGGCACAGCTCGAGTGGGTTTGGGTTATTTTTGTTGCTGTTTGTTTTGGTTTTGTTTTTTTCTTAAATGCATGTATGTATTTTTTAGGCCTACACCATTATTTGATTAGATTACTACTCTGCTACAGAGCAAATGACACACTGCCATGGAAGTAAGCTACCTTCAGCTAAATAAAGACTTAATTGTGGCACAAGTAATTCAACACACATCATAGAAGACAAGTACATTCAGTCTGGAAGATGGATGATGTTGACAGCTTTTGAAAACTGTAAAATGTAACTGTTATTAGAGCAAGGTGGTGGGTGAGAAGCCACAAGGACCAAAGTAGATCTTGTCAGCAAGGCTAAGATATGTATATATATAAAGTGACTTGAGAATTGCTGAGGAGGAAATATAGCTGGTTTGAATCTCCTAATCAAGTGTGAGATGCCTGGGAGCTGATCATGGAATAACTTTTGGAAATGTAAAACTGCAGGGCTGGACTGAGTGAAGTCAGAAGAGAGCTCAGCAAAATTAGTTTTAGTTCTGCAGGGCTCTAAACAATGCCTCTGAGCATCATTTGTTCTTTCTTTAATTACAGAGAAGTGGTCAGGTCAGTGCAAGTTTACTCCTATGTACCCCTGGGCAGAAGCTGTGCAGGGAGGGCTTTTAGATGTGACCAGTCTCAGCAGACCCTGTGGGCAGGCTCCCATCCTCTCAAACATCAAGCCTGACAAGAAGGGCTTTCAGCCCACGAAAGGGAGGAGGACATTGCAGTAAAAATAATCTGGGCTGCTTTGCAAGTCACTTAAAAGCTTGAAAAGAGTTGCTTATTTTTTAGAGCCCATTGGAAAGTGCTCATCAATGGATTTTTTTTTTCTAAAGGTCGCGTATTTCCTGAAAGGAAATTACTTCTCATTCTGAGAGTCTCAAATTCACTGTCACTCCATCACTCTCCTAATATGTGTTGCTCTTAAATGCACTTGGCTTTAACTTTTCAGCTCTTCTGAGCGACATCACCCTCTTTTCTTACAGTGCTTTTGTGGTTTTTTCCAGCCCTCTCCAATTCTTACACTTTTGTTGGCCTCCTTCACAATGAGCTGCCTCTCTGACTCTTCTCCCAGGGCTCCTCTACAAACTCTCTCATGCTTTTATACCTAGTGTCCTTCAAGACATTTTTTAAAATGCCTTTTGTGCCTCTTGCAAGCTCTTTGCTCTAAGCCCCTCTCCACTGTCACCCTCTGTCTTCCCTGCTGGAACCCAAAGCACACTTCCTCTTGAGTATTTCCCATTCAAGCTGCAAAAGATGGTTTGTTAAAGTGCTATGTTAAATTTGTACTGGCAAGGGTTTGCCTAGGACTGACATTTTTTTAAATGCCTATCTCAAAATATTATTTTGCCTTGTTAAGTGGTCTTTTGCTGTGTCATGGCTTTTTAAAATTAGTTTTTGACTTGTTGCTATGAAAATTCAGAAAGAAAGATTCACTGATCTTTGAATTGATTTCCACACATGCTATAGAGAGCATGGTGGAAATTACACTGGAAATTGAACATTATGCGGTATGATAAATAGTAATTTGGAAGTATATTAACCTGCTTCCTTTAGGTAAAGAAATGTCTTATACAATAACTGTCCTCATTCAGGAGCTGACATTTCCTCCTGATGAGGCATTTATCTTATGGCTTGATTATCTTTCCATGAAAACACTTCAACTCTGACCTTTCCAGATGCTATAGTGAGCTATGCTTTCACACTGACTGGCAGATTGCGGTGGCATGGGGTCAGCTGGGAATATGAGGTGTTCTGCCTACCCTAAATCATTGAGGTGCTGACAACTTGTTGAAAAGCTCCTTGATGAAACCTAATTCCCTTCCTTTCACTAAAAGATAACTTATCTAGCAAAGTAAAATGGGTTGATGTTAGAGAAGATCACGTGCAAGTGTGGAGCGGGTTGTGTGCTGGAGAGAGGGGTTGCACTGCTCCCCACTACTGCTGATGGTAATGTTTCTTGAGGAGCTGATAGCTCAGAGAGATGACAACCTGTTTTCTGCCTGGGCTTCAGAGTTACTGAAAAAGATTGGGGAACATAGCAAAAGAGTGCTGAAACAAAGTCAGGTGCTGTCAGATGTCCTCTGGCCTTCCCTTGGTTTACCCTGACCTGGAATGAGTGCAGAAACTGGCTTAATTCTCTAGGAAACATGGAAGATCATGGGAATAAACTGCACCATTTTAAGACTGGGATTATTTACTGCTATACCAGCCAGAAAGTAGGTAAAATAGGACCAGGAACAGACTTGGGCTGCCCCAGCCCTTTCCAAAAGTAGGCTACACACACATAGCCCTTTCTCACCCTGCTCACTTGAGGGTGAGCTCTCTTTGTAGCGTGACTCCCCTGAAGTCTTTGTGAGATCTGCTAAAGTCATTGTACCAGCATCATACCCTAATTTATTTTGTAGTCACTGCCTCACTGGGCATAACATAAAGGCTGTCCTTGAAGCATCTACTTACAAGAAAACATATGAAATATATCCATGCTCTTGGGAGTACCTTAGATCTAACCGGTGAATCCTTCTACAAAAACTGAAAAAGAAATATGAAAGCATCCACAGAAAATGCATCTCAGTTTTGATGCCATCTGACAGATCCAAAAGCCACAGGTTCATGCCTTGTGTCACCAGAGTGGCTGCAGAGAGTTTAGGACAGACTCCATGGGAGCAAAAGCCGCCTGTATAGACGGACTGGGAGCACCAACCCTATTAACAGGCATTGCAAAGTCTTGTCCCTCACGTATGCATCTGACCTGCCCAGAGAAATGTCATGGACCTTGTCAAAATTAGAGTGTAGTTAGCTTGTGATTTCCCTCATTTTATGCTGCAACCTGTTTTCTTACGTTCTTATCTCCCCTGAAGAGGCCAGGACTTGGTATGCCACTCTCTCCCCACCAGCCTCCCACTGGAGTGAGACTCTGGCTCCTGAAAGGAATAAATCAGAGGATCAGGAGAGACACATGGCCTTACAAAGCTTTCTCTGTTAGGAGAGAGGTAGTGCAGTGGTGAACTGTTGGGCTTCATTAAAAGGAGCCCAGACAAAGCCACAGGAATGACTGAGCCAGCTGAATTCCCTCAGATTATTGTCCCCTTGAGTTCTTCTGTGAAATGAGTTTCCCTGCAGGCTGCTGTGCTGCTCTCCTCTCAGCAGCGAGTGCACAGCTCCCGCAGTGTGCCTGCCTGTGCCTTGGTCCTTCTGTAACCACTTTTGGGAGAGAAAGTGCTCGGTAATGCCTTGGTTTTGGAAGAGTTTTAGGAATATACATGTATACTTTTTTACATCAGCAAGAGCTTGCTCTGGAAGATGAGCCTTGTTTACAAGTGTTGCACTGCTTATCTCTTCCAGTTGCCTGTCCCACCACCTCCAGCTGCCCCAAACAGTAGATTTGGTGTCACAGAGACAAACGCACCACTCAGGGAGGGAAGCAAACCCACCACTCCGTTGTGCTGAAGCAGCAATGAAGTGGGAAACACATTGTACCTCAGAGTTCTAAATGTCCATGTGGATGTCCTGGGGTCAGGCTATTGAGCACTTCAGAGAGGAGAGCTAAGGTTTTGAATATGACTCCAAATTTGTGAAAGGCTGGTGAAGTGACAGAAAGCCAGATGTGATGTTTGCAGTAGCCTGTGCTGCTGAAGATATCCACTGCAGTTTTTTGTGCTTGTTTCTGTGTGTACAAGGGAGCTCATTACCCAAAGCAGGGCATTGAGCCCTTTCCAGCAAAAGCAAGCTAGCAGCACTGCTGATGCCCTCATGACCTGACAGCTCATTACAGCATAGGTATGGCAGAGCTGAATGCATCCATCAAGCTGAGATTGGATCCCATGTCCTCACTGTGCCCCACTGTGTCACCCAGAGTTGTTTAGGTTCAGACTCGTTATTTTCACCCAACAAGCAGCAGCCTCTAATGAGAAGAGGTCTTTTTCCTCCTCCAGCTTCCTGCTGCTTGGTCACTTCCAAGATTTAGTCTGAGGAGCATTGAGATTTTATTCAACAAAAGGGCTCTCTAAGCTGTACAAAACCAGCTGCCACATCTAATTTCACAGAAGACTCCTTGGAGGTCCCATATTCAAACACTGGTTATTGTAGTGTGGTCATTTTGGGAGGAGACTATTGTGGGTACACCAGTGCTGGAGGTAAAGGGGTCACCATTGTACCCTTATTGCTTAAACAATGCATGGAAGAAAACTGCAAAGAAATGCCAATGTAATGATTGCCAAAGATGTGTCAGAGCCAGGTACTGAGCAAACAGTTTACAGTTTACAGTTGTCTGGACAGACTAGTAAGCAGAGGGTTGTTGTTTAAAGAAGGGCTGTGATGGTGGTGTTGAGTGAAAATGTGTATGCAGGGCAATCTGTGCTTAGGATTCCATTTCATGGCAAATGCAGTCATTCGGGCATGGAGAGGATTCCCCCCACCACTGACAGTGTTTTGCAAATGCAACCAGAATTAATATGATGGGTAAATAAAGCCCAGACATGCTCAGCTATGGATTGAAAAGGACTGGAAAAGCTGAGAATCCTCCAGAGCTGCAAATGGAGTCTCAGCTTGGTTTTACTTACACTAGCATGAATCAAGAATAAATCCATGGAAATTGGTGGAGTTACACTCAGGCGAAGGGTGTAAATGAGAGGAGTCAGTCCCTGCAGTCTGTCAGAGGAGAGTGTAGCATTATCAAGAGCTGTCCTTCATGTGCTTTCTGTTGCTTATCTACCAACATTCATTAACAAAAGTAAAGCTCCTGTGCATCTCACTTGTTGAAGCAGAATGTTAATACTGGGAATGTAATTAATAGCTTTTGGTGGTGCACTGGGGGAAGTATCCATGTATGGGAACAGTGAGCTTTATAAATTTCCCTTACAGAAGAGGTAGGGTAGGAGAAAATGTCCTTTTTACTCAGGTCTCTTGAAGCTGTCCTTGAGGCCTCATGAGTGCCTTGAAGTGACAAGGAAAAGGAAGGAGCAGATGTGTTGGGTACAGCACTGAGGTGGGTGAGACCAGGAATAGGACTGTGGCACAATACAGAGTTATCAGAAACAGAGTGGCTCCACCGAGCTCCAAGGGCAAAACTGGGCTGTTGAGCAGCAGGTTGCGCACACAGAGGATGCTCATACCTCCTGTGCTGGGAGCTGCAAACCATGCACGCGTGTGAGCGACGAGTCATGCCATGACTCACGCTGCACTGCAGCCATGGAGGGTTGAGTAACGCTTGGGAAGCCAAGGGATGCAGCAGTTTGTCAGAAGACCTAGTGAGAAACTCTGCCAACACGTTGGAAGACTGTGTTTACAAAATGCAGCATTTTTGAGCAAAAGAAAAATGTTGCCAATTTTATTTATTTATTTTTTAATTCTTCTCACTCCCTGCACCTTTAGCACTCAGTAGTCAGACTGAAAGCTAATGATGAGGCCTGAGAGTTCAAGGTCCTTGACAAGCGCAAGAGGCTCATTGGTCTTCAGTCTGCCAGGCAGACTTATTTCCCACCCCAGACCATGTCTGAGGTGCTCCAGGGCTCTCTAGACTAAGCTGAATTCCCAGGCTGCTCAGGCAGGCAGCTGCCAGCAGCCTCTCTTTACATGTTGTGTTTCAAAATAAGCCAAAGATCCTTCAGCATCCATGTTTGGGTATTGCTGAGAAATTAAACATTGCAGAAATCCTGCTGTGTAAAAAAGCATCAGGCTGTGGGTGTTCTGCCCCTCACCAGCATGTAGGGCTTACCACCTGACTTTTTGTGGAACTGAAATGTCCCTTTCCCCACCAGCCCAATGTGTAGCACACATCAAACAGTCTGCAAGAATGACTGGTTCTTGTCAGCATTTAGCTTTCTCTCCTGTGGCGCCACTGAGGTGAGCAGAAATTGTCATCACTTTCTCTCCCTTCCTTTCATTTAGGGGTCTCTTTTTGGTGCATCCTAAGATTGGCCCCTGTGACATTTGCACGTTGACGTGGCATTAACATTCCCAGACTGGCTTGGAGCAATCTGTAGTTCAGCAACACAACCACCTGATGTACTCATTTTAGCTAAAATGAGGGTACACGTGTGTGCACTGGGAGGAGGCAGAGAAGAATGACTGAAATGACTAATTGCTTGGGGATTTTAACCCAATTAAGACCAGTTAATGGACTTATGAGGTGGATCATTTGTAAATATCACCAAAAGTTGAAACCGTTTAATTGAAAATAAGTTGAAGCTTCTGAGGTCTGACTCAGGAATGAGTGCCCACAGCACCACCAAGCTCAGCCCAGCATCTGTTAGCTATGGGACCTCTAGGGAGGAAACTGGATTTTGTATAATCATCCCTTTCCTGTACCTGATAACTGAGCACCTTTTGTTAAGGCTCTCTTCATCCTTTGGAGCAGACACAAAGCTGAGGTCCTGACTGCCTTGTGGTCATCAGAGATCCCATGGCATTTCTAGCAGTGGTGCTCTGGCCAGATTCCAAATTGGCTAATTACATTGTTTCCCCAAATTCCCCCTGTAGTTTCCACTGGATATGATTTTCTTTTTCACATCCTGTCTGAATCCATACTGTAACCTTGTAGCTAATTAATTAAAGAGCTTTGAAAGTATAAAACTCTATGTAAGTACTGCAAGTACTATTATTACTAGTGTCCCAATGTGATGCTTAACAGCTGTCACTGACCAGCCCCAGAGGTGCCTATATCAGAGAAGAGGGATGCTTTGGCATAACTTTGAGGCTCATTGAAAGGACACTGTATAAACTTGCAATGGAGTAATAGCCCTGGAAAAAAGAACAAGCAAGTAAATTATATTTATTGAACTTTAAAAACTTTAATACCAGTATAATCATCTTCTCTTAATCTCCTTGAGTGAAACAGTTTAACTAAAATATTCTTGTGATGTTGATTTACTCTCATTTATATTACAGTTACCCATAGAGAGATTGTCATCTCCTTACACTAAGAACTGTATAAACTGTGAGGGTTGAAGTTTATAATCTAGATAAGTCAGATAGGCAAGAAGATGAAAATGGAAGAACTAGTCATCCCAGACTAGAAACTGTGGTTGAATAGATTAACATTTTTAATCCCCCTCTGTAATCCAGGCCTCAGGGTAGCCAACTTGCAAAATACCCATAGATAGATTTTCACAGCTGGGACTTCTCAAAGAACAGGAGTGGCATATTGATTGAACTAAATGTCCCCAGAGAGCTGCTTCTGGAGAGGCAGTGGACAAGGGCTGATGCACAGAACATTTTGAGTCTTTTAGCAGTACTGTGGGAAGACCAACAGTTCTTATCCAGCTGCATGTGGCTGCCCAAGCACCAATCTCAGCTGGGGCAGCAGTGGCTGTGCCATTAGATGTGCTACTTCCTTGGTCCTAGCTCAGGAGCTTGACATGCTGTGAAGGTCCCCAAAATGGCCTGAATTGTCAGAGATTCTGAGCCCTGGTAAGTCAGCATTTCAACTACAGCATCTGTTGAGATGACCAAATGTGGCTTTGCTGATCTTTTTTAAGCATCCATCCTTGAAGCTGTTTTTTCCAGTGGGAGTAAATAGTTTCACACTAGGGGACTGTGTCCTATGCTACTGGAGTGAGAGGGTCAGAAAAGAGGGACACTCAGTTTTCTCTGTCTTTCTTCTGAATGTATGTGGAAAGAAGGACAGCAGAGGCTGCCTGGGTGATAGGAAGGGAAGGTGGAGTAGGGCTGGTCCTGCCAAGGATGAAGCTGCTGTGGTTTTATTTGCATGAGGCTACCTGCACTCTGACTGCCAAACTCCAATAACTCTGGCCAGAGGAGGTGGACTGCAGTTTAATTTTCACTTGGAGCAAAAGCCCAGACCTGAAGACACTCATGCTTCTTCTCACATTTTCCCCTCACTTTTCTTGTTCTATTTCTTCTGTGCCTAATGATGGCTCGCTGTTGTGAAGTACAGGTTAAGATTTTGAAGCCTGGTGGGAACAAAGCACAAAGGCCATACTATCAGATAACAGAAACTGTATGCTGCAAGCCTCTACATCACCCTGGAACAGCTGTGACCATTGTCCGCAGGCTGTGGTGCAAATAGGTGTGATGGCACCTGTGCCAGCAATGACATGTCACTGAGACCTTCAGGTCACCACTACTTTCTATGAATCTTGTACTGAAAGACTCACTTTCTTCATCTCTCTCTGATAAGGAATTGCCATGGGGAGTTGATTACTTTCAGATAAATGCTACACCAATGTGTCTAAATACAAGGACTTATATTTGAGTCTAGCTCTTGGTATACAGCAGGAGTCAACGCTGTGTTTAGGGGTGTGTGTGGATCCTGATGCACAATTTGCACAGCCATCTGCAGGCACCCTCCTGCCCAGCCAGGAGCACACGGGAGTAACATGCACCCAGCTGCTGCTGACGTGGTCTGCAAACCATCTCAAAGGCAGCTGCAGAGCTCTGTCTGTCCACAGAGCAGTCACACAAGCCAGGGCTGCAATAGTTTAAAACAACACTTGTCTGGTGTTTGTTAGCAGTCCTTACAGCTAGGTCAAGGGAAAAGGAGTGTGTAGCTGTATGTGGTACAGTGAGCTGTTGTTCATGGTCTGGCAGTAGCCACAGAGTCATCTTTGGTGTCAGTTTAGGCTAAAGGCAGCACTGTGAGGTAGAGCAGGGGACTGGCATGTGGCTGCTCTGCTTAGTGAGGAAGAGAGGCAGCTGGAAGAGTAAGCTGGAAAAGTTCTGCAGCTGGAGCTGTGAGCTTGTCTGTCAGAGCTTGTACTTTCAAAGGCCAGTCTGCAAAGCTGAGACTCTTCATGCTCTCCTAACAAACTGACACTGTACATGCTAGCAGGAAACCTGCAAACCTGTCTCCAGTCTACTTGCCTGCTCCTGCGTTTATTTAGCTTGCTCATACAATGACGGAGTTATTTGTTCCATAGTCTCTGTATTTCATGTTTTAATATAAAGGAATGTGCTTATTGCAAGGGGAGCTATTATTTTAAAGGGATGACTCTTCAGCCCGAGGAAATTGCAGGGATGCAGTGTACCATCTGCTTAGCTTCTTTGGTCATGGTAGGCTTTATGAAAACCCTTTTGCTCAAGAGGATGAACTGGATGTGAGTGGTTGACAGTGACATTTAGAAGAGACAATCTGGCAAATAAGAAAGTATGAGAGTCTCCTGTGAACAGTTAAATACTGAATAAAATATGATATTACCAAAATGAGCTATTTTTAATGATTCCACTTAAACCCCGCCAGCCCTCTGACGTGATAGTTAGCAACAGCACTCAAAAAGCATGAATAATAAAGAAAGCAGTTGAAAAGTTGGCCTATATATTAACATACATTCTGACATGGGTCTCAGGTGTCTCTAATGAAGAAAGATGGTTGCACAAAGAGCTAACAAGAAAATCATGGATTTCTTCCTCCCACATGGAAGTTATTGATGTAATTTAGTGTAATGATGCAGAGAAAAACCAAACAAGTTTGATTAAAATTTTCTATGCTGGTTTTGAACAGAAGCAGGGAGCTGTACTCACACTAGATGAGGAAAAGGAAACAATTTTAAGTTTAATAGCCACTGAAGAGAAAGCTCAACAAGATTTAGCAGAGTTACATTTGTTTGATTTAGCAGTCCAGGGGAATTTGCACCTAAGACCTTTAAAAATCTGGATGAGATTAGTGTCTCTGGTTAACAGATGTTAGTTTTTAAGAAGTAGTAGACCACAACAAATATGGGAATGCAGTATTCTAGTTGAGATAGAGAGCTGAAAGGGGAGGAAGTCTTTTTGGCCCAAATCCAGCTTGTAGCAGAGTAGGTTCATATCTGAGCAGGTTGCTCCAACAGTTGTCTAGCTTGGAAGGTCTCACATCTACTTGCCAGGCTTTGCCAAAGGCAGAGGGTTAGATCAGCTCAGGGGTTTGGGCATTTTTATAGTAGCTGTCACAATTTCTACCATCTAGGGAAGACCCAGGGTAGCATCAAGGGCCCAGGGCAGGCTGGGCTCTCCCCTACACAGTGTGGAGTGGAGATCTAGGCAACATCTCCATCTTGGAGTGAGCCACAGGAGATATCTAGTATAGGATTGTACCTTACATATTGTCTTGCTGTGCAGGCATCTGCTTCAGGGCTGCAAGCAGAGACCTGTTAGGATCAGGATCCTGGTTTGCAAGTCTAGATTGTGAGAATCTGACCTTTTCTTTCAAAACAAAACAACAGGAGGGACTTTATAGAGGCCTTAGAGTACTTAAAGGGGGCCTACTGGAAAGATGGGGAGGAACTCTTTATCAGGGGTTGCAGTCATAGGACAAGGGGTAGTGGTTTTAAACTGAAAGAGGCTAGGTTTGGATTAGATATAAGGAATAAATTTTGTATGGTGAGGGTTATGAGACATTAGAACAGGTTGCCTGGGAAAGTTGTGGATATCCCCTCTCTGGAAGTGTTCAAAACCAGGTTGGATGAGGCCTTGGGCAACCTGGTCTAGTGGGAAATGTTCCTGCCTATGGCTTGGAACTAGATGATCTTTAAGGTCCCTTCCAACCCAAACCTTTCTAAGATTCTATTAAAAAAAAAATAATAAGGAACTGGAGCAAGATGTGATGACCAGACCAGGGTTGCTTTCTATCCCTGCTTGGTGGAGAGGCTTGAATAAGTTGACTAGGGCCAGGAAGCATTTAGAGATGCATTAGTGTTCTGGAGCATCCTGAAGCAAAGGGGAGCAGGAGACAATGGTGGGGTTATACCATGCTGAGGGGACTCAAACCTTTCTCCCCCAAAATGTGACCCAACCTCAAGGCCACAGCTGAAGTGCTGTCTGCCTGTCCTGTTAGAACCACCTCACCAGGCTGGGCAAGTGGCAAGAGCTGTGGCAAGCCAGAGCATATCAGACTGCATTTCCCAGGGCTTTGGGGTTGTTCAGTATGAGCAGGGAGAACTTGAGGTCTTGTTTCTGCTCTTGGAAAGGGCAGTGCTTGGTCCCAGTCCTACTCTTAGGGTTTTTTATGTCTTTAATATTTGAGACTCGATGGAGAAAGTACAAAAATTGTGCTGGAAGCAAGGCTCAGTACCCAGAAGTGGGCCTCATTGAGCTACAAAAATTGTAAAATGTGTGTTCAAGGCCCAGAACATGTGTTGGTCCTTTTACTGACACAGCTGCTTCTTTCCCAGTGGTAGTGGTAATCCTCCTGTGCTGTGATAGCATGGCTGAGTGCTGCACTTGCAAGGGCCACTGTCCCCCTTGGGGTCAGGAGGATGCTGCTCCCCAAGCACTGAACCAGGAAAGCAAAGATTAACTGGGTCAGGAAGCAGCTTGGGGATGTGTTAGTGCTTGGGAACATCCTTAAGGAAGAGGAAATCGGCTGTTGGGAAAGATAAAGAGCCACACTGACATGAAGCAGGAGGATTAGTGCTCTAATGAAGATGCTCTCTCTTGCTTTAAAAAAAATTATTCCTTGCCACTGTAAAAACGTCCCTTTGGTCTCTTTCCTGTCCTCAGTCTTGTATTTGAGAGAGAATATGTCTCCATACAGTCATGGCAGGGAACCTGAGACTGCTGTGGGAATGTGATTTAGGAGAGCAGCTGGAGTGCTTGCCTGTGGGCTGAGCTGCTCCAAGCCCCTATTTCTGTGGCACTGAGGGTTTGCAGGGAGCTGAAGTGCATTTTGTCCTTTGGACCATCTTGGTCCTCACAGTATCCCATATGATCCTCTGTGCACTGTTTCAGTCCCCACTGCTCAGGTAAGAGAACCATGTCTGGAGCCAAAATTACAGAAATGTGCCAAACCAGCCCCAAACTCATGCCAGGTTGTTACAGTTCCTTATGGAAGTGCAGCATCTTCCACCGGTCATAGCCAGTGAACTGGGGATTTATGCATATACTTGTAGTTTTCCAGGGCTTTGACCAAGACCTTGTTTACATCCAGAAAAATTAAGGTGGATGATTTCCAAACCATACATTCATGATCATAATCCTTATTTATGTGAGAACTTCCACAAGCCTAAGCTCCTTACTCCCATTGTACTTGTAGTGCCTCTAATGGCTGTAGGTACATAAAGGGTAGACCTTCAGAAGAATAGCATCATCAGTCAAGTACAGTAATCCTTTTCCAAACAGATGTTAAAGTATTTACCAGGACCTCATGATACGTCTACCTGGAAACCTCTAAATTTGATTTAAAGGTACCCAGAGTAGTAATTAACTGAGAACCACCAAGTACAAATATAGTTTAAGGAAATATTTCAGCTTTTCAGTGCTTAAATGGAAAAATGAATTAATCATTGGCAATTACTGAGTTAAAAGACTTAACTCATGACTTGAAATACTCCTACACAATCTTGTTTCCAAAGCTTTCATTAACTGAGATAATAATTATTACTACAATTAGAGATGCAAAGCATTAAGAAGTCCAGAATAATAAAACAAATGTAGTTATCTGAAAAAAATTACCAGTCCCTGTTGCAGTGTGTAAGAAATTCACCTTGTGTCTTGTTTGGAAACCTTTCATTTTCGCCAAATTCTTGCGTTTTTGGATAGTAAAACTCTCTCACATGGTAGCACAAAGCATCCTGGGACAGCCCCAAAACAATGCTTTGCTCTGGCCCTTTGTGTCTATCTAGGATAGTCTGTGATCACCATCAGGGATCTAAATTTGTGGGAAGGTTATTTTTTTCTGGAGGATATGGAATGAAGCTGCTATGTCTGATTGTTTCTGATCAGGTCTCATATCAACATAAATAGGATTTTTTTATTCACTTCCCTGTTTTTGTCCTGTTTAGTACAAAGGCGATTCAGTGTCAGTAGCTGAAGGAATGACATCAAATACTAAACTAGGCCAATACTCAGATCTCAAACAATCATGTCTTTATGGTAAAACATCTCCTCCCAAAGGGATGGGTTCTCAGCCAAGAGGAAAGCTTGGAAAAAAGAAGAGGTGGGTGGGAAGAGAGGTCACAGAGACACAAAGGGTGGCTGGCAGTAAACTGTTTAGGAGTTTGGCTGGTGCACAAGAAGGGAAGGGGGGTGGAATGGACCTTTTTTTAACTTTCAGAGTGGTATTCTCATGTGCAGAGTAGCTCAGCTTTGAGCAGGAGAAGTTAAACACAAAAACGGGCTGTTTGCTCAGATTTTAAACAGATACTTTTTTCTTTTTTTGGCTTGTAGCTTAATTATTTCTTGCCAAGAAAACATGGAAAAATGCTGTTTTGCATCAATACAAAGTGCTTTGGTTTATTTTTCTTTTTTTTTTTCTTCCCCCCATAGCTTTTAGGTTAGCCACTGAAAAGGAAAAAAGTTCTTTGCAGGGCAGTGGTGTGTCTCAGACATCTCCCAGCACCAGCTGCCCTGGTGCAAGGCTGTCATGTGGCCTTTAGGAGCAATGACAACTTGCTCTGTGTTCCTGTGCTACCATCTGTGTTTGTGGAGTGTTCCTGGGTGAATAGCTTATGGTTCTTGCCATAATGTTGTACAGTCCCTTTTAGGAAGACAATTATAAAGCACTGATGATTTTGATTAGCGAAAAGCTGGACCACAAGTAAGAGTCCTGGAGAACATAGCAAATGGAGTTATTTGGAAGTTGTTCTGCAGCTATTGTTTTTGTTGTTGTTCTCCTTTGAACAATGTGTGTGTGTATGCACATCAGTGCATGTGTAATTCAACAGCAAAAGGCAAGAAGTTGGGGGGGAGGCAAATACATCCTCTTCCCTTCCTCCCTGCCCACGTGCAGATGGACACTCTGGGATGTTTTGCTTTGTAGAGGTGATGGACTTTACACAAAAAGTTACCCTTATGGCATGTCTTAGTCTTACCTTGTTAGCTTGTTGGCAATGGGCTGAAAGTGTGCTCGCATATGAAATTCTCACTGCTCTGGTCCTACAGCTGCAAAAAGTCCCAGCTGTTGGCAAATCCTTAGTAAAAAGCTTCAAGGTTTTTGGAAACAACAGGAAAGAAAGATGGGCTTAAACCAAAATCAGAACGTGTCTAGGCATTAAAATCCCCTGGCCTTGTTTGTGGTGGACACTGCAGCACATCTTTGTGGTATCTGTCATTAGGCAAAGCACTTGCAATAATTTATTTGATGTATTTTGTCCATTTTTACTCTTCCTAATTACACTAAAGCGATGTTTGATGTCTCTATTTTTTTTTATATTCAAATCAGATCCAATGTATTATGCCAGTATATTCTTGCCCATTGGAGTTATGGATAAACTATTTGCTCTATTTATGATTCCACACTCATTCTTCCAACCCTGTGACTGAGCAATCATGTGAACTAATACTAATTTTGGTACTTGGCTGACTCTCTGAAAGACCTACAGAGAGGAAAAGGGATTTCCAGCTTCTCCTGTGAGCCTAACTCAGTAGCAGTTGTTCCATGAACTTGCTTTTCCAATCTCAATGATTCTGTGACCTGTGGTATCTCTAGAAAACTTTTCAACCAACTTCTTTGTGAACAATGATCTCTTATAAATATTTGAGGAAAACCAATAAAACAGGCCACAGACTGAAGCGGATTCATGGGCTTTGCTCACATCACTGAACATTGGTATATATTTTCCAAGCTGTGATTTGATGGCTGATTCATCTGATTTCCATATAATAAGAAAAAGAATTGTTTTCCTCTAACTGTAGGCAATTGGATGAGCCATAAGTCAGAATTAAAATATGATTATCTGTCACAAAGATCACAGATCCCTTTCGAAGTTTCATTATTTACAATCCTTTACTTGGTGACATTTCAATTCTCAGGAAATTATGCTCTAAATTGTACCTAGCATGCTCACCACCCACATGCAACACATGCAATAAGCTTGAGAGAGAGTGAATGTTTCCATTTTAATTTTGTTTTTTAATGAGAGTTTGGAGTGGAGAATGAGTATTTTGCTAAAATATATGGCAGAGATTGCACAGCAAAAGAGTCTAACAGGAGGGCCTTCAATGGCTGTTATCTGCGATGTTACTTTCCTGCTATCTGGGTAAAATCTGTCCTGTTCTCTCCAAAGCAAGGTAAAGGATCTTTGTGTAGGAGCAGCACATAGAGTGAGTAATGCAGGAGGCTCATCTCCAATCAGCCCTGAGGTTGCAGCTATGGTTAGTGCAGGAGGAAGGAGACGTCCCCGAATGGTGCAGCCTCTCTGCAACACTGATTGCCTCCTTGTGCTGAGCATGGTGCAGAAGGCTCTGGGGTATCCTTGCTTGGGCTCAGTTAGTTTAGTAACATGAGTATAACCTATGAGAGCAGTAACTGTGTAGAAGGAAGCATTATCAATGGATTTTGCATTCATTGGCCCTATGTAGCCCTTGCAGCAGAGGTGGGTGGATGCGTCCTCGCCTCTTGGTCCCTCCCTCCAGAACCCCAGTGGTTTATCACCTGCACAACAGGGTTCAACTCCTCATGCACTTCAGCACAACTTCCTCGAAAATGAAGCCACATCCTTTTTTTTTTTTTTTTTCAGAAGAAAACATTACAAAACATACGTTGAGGGACAAAACAATTCAAAGCTCTAACTGGGTCAGAATCTGATCTCTGATGATTTGGCATGACCTTGAAGTAACTTTGTGGGACTGAAGCCAAGGACTCCAGTTTTTCTGCCTTTCTTTGGCAGTAAAGGAGCACAGAACCTCGTCTGTTATCTACTGGGATATACACTGTTGGAGGTGATTTTGTCTTCTCTTCCTGGAGATTGACTTTTTTGCTCAGAGCAAGTCTGAAATCAGAGGTCTATGGATGACATATCTGTATCATAAATGATTTATTTAAGGGTATTCCTTTCTCATGCCAAAGAAACTTACAAAACTGGCTTCTGAAACCAATATCTAATGCAGTGTTCAGTGCTAAGTCCTTATGGGAGCATGCAGTATTGGAATTACACTATTCCCATAGAGCAGCTGCAGTCTTTCCAGCAGGCTGAAAGACTGTCTAGAAAGATGGGACAGATTTCACTTGTCTTCACGTTCAGGAAGTATTCCCATTTTCTGTACTGGTGTCCAGATTCTCAGCATGCTTCTGCTGTTTACAGCCACAAAATTTGTCAGCTTGTATGTCTCAATGCTGTGATATAACAGCGGATGCACGAGCAATTCCCCAAGCAGCTCTGTAGTTACATTGCCCATGTCCAAAAGACAGCTGCAGAATGTGCTCATTATTGTACAGTTGTACTCAAAGAACTGCTGCACCCCAAATATCGCAGATGGTGCTGCAAAGGCAGGGGGCTCGGTGTTTGTTGACATGAACAACTTGGCAGCTGGGGTTCATGGAGGGGAGGGACAGCCCTAGCTGGAGACCTAAGGGTCAATACTGTGTCAGGATAGTATCTAGGGACAATGTGTTAGGTATGAACTTCCCTGGGAAATTATTTATACTGCTATGACTCTCACAGATGCTAGTGAAGATCAGAACACACTGAATGGAGAAGCATACTAAGGCTTCCCAGCCTTTCAGGGAGGGCTGATGGGAAGCAGTATGGGGATGCTGGGTGACTTTCTGCGATGCACAGAAGCAGAGGAGAATTGGGACTAAGCCCACTTCTCTGTTTTCTAAACCTTGGCCCAGAGATAATCCTTCCTTGCTTCTAAATTTTAGAGCATCCTGATCTAGATTTTCTTCAAGCCTGCCTCTGCTCCATTCTCTATAAATAGTCTTCGGATTCATCAGCTTAGATGAGAAAAAAAAATAGGAAGAGGCATACACTTTGCTGCAGAGCTTGCAGAGCTTGCTAAGCTCTCCTTTTCAAAACATTCTTGTTAGTAGGAAGGGGAGGAAGTAATGGGCATTTGACTAAGTTAATGCACTCAGTGAACCACTGGGGAGCTGCCAACTCCCTTTTAAAAATAAATGTCAGCATCCATTTTTTAAGTTTAGATGCATATTTTGCACTTGTGCTCAGCTCTCTCCAGTGCCACAGCCCTTTCCAAGGGGCAGGAGCCAGCACAGGCAGACCTCCCTGAGGAGCTCCCCGTGGAGGCAGCGGGGAATGGATGCTCGGAGCATTGCTGTTCCCATAGCATTTGCTACGTGGGTGTAATTGCTTCCTCACAGAGAAACCCTTACCTGCTGCTTAACTCACTTCAGAAATAAAAGGAAAAAGAATGAGATTTTATGTTTTCACAGTCCTGTTTATTTCCTTCAGGAGATACCAAACTGAACCTGAGCAGAGTATGTGTGTTCCAGATTATCAGCACAATGGCATCTCCTCTAAATAGGGTCATTGTAGTTATGTCTGAGCTTTGTTGAGTGCAGATTTAATTTAATCAAGGTATCTTTTAGTGTCAAGGGCCATCTGTTTAAAATTAGCACTATGATCTCTCTAGGCCCTCTTTAAAACCATGACGGTCCAGAATCTGTATCCCTCAAATGCTTTTGCTAGGCAAACAGCATCCAAAGTGCTATAGGGAAAGGTATTTTCCTAAGGATGAAGCACTCTTTGGAAAGCTCATAGACAGGCAGTAAAAACACATAAGTGAAGACAGAGTTGGTCTGTTCACTGGGGACTGCAGGGAGGAATTTGGCAAGAGGGAGGGCTATGGAGGATAGTGCAGAAGCAAGGTGTAAGCAAGCTGTTCCTTGGCACCAAAGTGGAAGGAAAGGTATTTCCAGATGACAGTTGGAGGGACCAGATGCAGGGAGGAGAAGGAAGCAGGCCTCAGTTTGGAGGATTCCCCCTGGCCCCAGCTGAACCACCAGGGCAGCTGTGGCCGGGCAGGACCAAGGAAGGCAGCTGCCTCTGCACAAGCCCACTCACGTGCAGGATGCTGGCTTGGCTCTGCAAGCTGGAGGATTTGCAAGGCTGTCCCACAGGACAAGATCTCCCAGAGCAAGAGCGTTAAGCAGACTGATGTTTGCCAAGGTCTCCAAAAGTGACCTCCAGCTGCCAGGTCTCATAACATGAGTCCTTTTGGTTACCCCACCAAGGAGGACAGGAATCACACGGGGCTGATTTCATCTCCACAGCAGCATAATGTATGAGCCTACTGGGAGCTGATGTCAGTATAGATTTGTTAAATA
The DNA here is from genome assembly GCA_013396975.1 of Bucco capensis. Taxonomy (NCBI): domain Eukaryota; kingdom Metazoa; phylum Chordata; class Aves; order Piciformes; family Bucconidae; genus Bucco; species Bucco capensis. Next base: position 182,246 of record VWZO01021727.1, on the reverse strand, counting down.
TTTTTTGGATTAAATGGGCCTATAACACCATCTGGGAATGTATCACTCAGTATGTAAGCTTTCCCTTGCATGAAATGCAAACAATACAGACTTCTTCCCAAAATCCACAGCCATATCAGCCCCGTTGGCCACCACAGTGGTCACCTTCACCCCAAGGAGAAGAGCACACTGCACTTACATGCAGTTAAATCTGGCCTGCCCAGAGATGCTTTCCTTCCCCCATTGCTCTCCTTCTGTGCCTGTGCTTTTCAAAATCTCAGCAGAATTTAAAGGCAGAGCTTGCAGTAAAAAAGAGCTGTGTCTTAGAAAACAGAACACCTTTAATCACAGTTTGCAATGGCAGCTTGCACAGTAAATAAAAGGTGTCTTAAAACGATATCACTCCTGTTCCGCAAACTCCTTTCTGAGAATAAAAATGCTGCCCAAAAGGCATTTGTGCTGCTCAGGACAAGCAGCAGATGTCCTATCATATCTCACAGTAACATGAGCACAGGTTGTCTATGTCTGAGGTCATAGATTTAGTGGACCAGTGCCACTAAATAATTTTTTTATGAGTTTAGGCATTTTTAAAGACCTGCTAGCTAAGAATTCCTTTCCCTATACTGAAACTCCATCCCAGGCATGTGGGTCGGAAACCCAAGAGCTTGTGTCCAGCTTTGCATGAGGTCCAAAATGCCCTGGAAAGCCTTGGGTCCCCAAAGCTTTCCTGAAGAAACTGCCCTCCGATTGGCTGTAACTCCACAAAATGTTGTGTTTGTGATGAAGCAGCATATCTGGTCTGTGGTGTTTTGGTGTAAACACTCAGCCAGGTTGGGACAATGGCTCATAGTCTCCTCACACTTCCGCCTTGCCCACCTTGGGTCCCATACAGGCTGTGAGCTTAGCAGAACCTCCTCAGCTTTTCTGATTGTCTTTTCCTGTCTTGATTTAGCTGAGACAACATCTCCTCCTTCTGTGCTTGCCTGTTTGCAGCTCTGACTGTGATGGCAGCTGCAGTCTCCAGGACGAAAGACAACATTAAACTGGGGGTGAATTGCCCACATTCATGGCATACTTTTGTAGCTGATGGCACAAGCGATTTGTTCAGGGGAAGACCGAGCCACAATGAGCAGGAGGAAGCTCTGAGTCACCTCTCTGAACTGCAAAGGCTGAAAAAGTTCCTTGGCCTCGATGGAGTTTACCCTAGTGACTCAAGGTTGCAGAGGCTTTCCATTTCTCTTTTTGAACTTGCTCTTTAATATTAACCAAAATCATTATTAATTCCTTTTTTAACCTAAAATGATTATCATGACTGTCTGTCAAGTACGCACTAGCACTCCTTAAAAGCAAGTGGTTTATACAGCACCTTCAGATTAATATATATGCAAATAAGATATTACAGATTAATTAGTATGCAAATTAAGCCATGTGGGTTTTGTGTACACATATATCTTTCCAAGCCTACTGCCTGGATGGGCCAGCAGGTAGCTTGTGTGCTTGTTTATGAACCTGTACCTAGTGTGGATGTTATTTCATCTGCCTCTGCCCAAAGATACAATGCTGAGAGTTTAAAGAATCTTCCATATTTTTAAAAGTAATTTTTCATGCCTGTAAATATTTGTAACTGAGCTGCTGATCTCCAGCTAAGATCATGTAGTTAGACTTCAAAGGATCACTTTTTCCAACTGAAATCACTACAGAGATGCCATTTATGATGTCCAAGTCACTAAAATCTCTGGGAGATGACGGATTCTACCCAAGTCATTATGATAACAGCAGTGGAAGCTGCAGGCAGGTCATTTGTAAGTGCAGGAAAGAAAACCCAGCATCAGCAAACCTAAAATGACTTGGGAGCAGCTGTTCCTGAATCAGCAGGTTGATGAGTAACAGGAGGGATGACATGAGCAGCTGTGCTGGAGGTCCTGCCAGACAACCACTTTCCTGGTGGTTTTCCTGGGACAAGCAAGGGCCAGACCCAGCCAGTGGCTCCCAGGAAGGTCTGCCTGTGCGATAGGAGGTGCCAGGGGTAGAGCTGAGACCTCCAGGGTTAAGTGCTCTGACAGGTGTATTTCCATCCCATTTGTCTTTCCCAAGCTCCAAATCATTTTTTCCAATCTATATTGGTTTGCACCCTACTTAACCCAGGGAAACATGGAGTTTGGCTGCAGACATTAAAAACTGGAAGTTCAAGGAGCGCATCCATAGGGCCTTCTCATGACCTGCAGAGCTCTCGTGGTGCTCCCCACATAATTTTCTTCCTCTTCTCCCAAACACCTTGGCTGCTCTCTCAGAGCATCCGGAGTAGCAGTCAGCTTTCCCAAAGCCTGTTTTCCCTGCCTTCTATCCCTCAGCACACAAGCAATGTGGGGCCAGTTTGGTGGGAGGCTTTAGTACAGCCAAGTGTAATGTTGAGCCGTGGGGTGGACCAGCCTTCTGTTTAAGAATTTTTCCCTATGTTTTGAACCCAACAGTGAAATTCCTGAGTCCAGTTCCATTTCATTGCCTCATTACTTCATAGATCATTTCAATAATCTGATTCCAGAGCTCCCTCACTCTATTCCCACTTCCCAACCATCAGCCAAGTGAGCTGGGTTAGATTTCCTGCAGCACAGAGAGGACTAGAATAGACTACGCAAGAGCCTAATTAGCAGTCTTTCCCTTCTACAGCATATTGAAGTTTTCTAGGCATTGAGCCATATTCTTTCATAGCCTTTCTCTTTCCCTCCCTCTCTCTTTTATTGGTAGCTTCTAATTTTTTATTAAAGGATAACAGCATTATTGACAGTACAAGATACTTTCTTACATACCACTAAGCATTACAATGGAAAGTGTCAGATATACAAGATAAAAGTAGAGCTAAAGCAGCTAGGCAGATTGCAGGAGTGCAACCTACAGCCATCATTAAAGCTATACCAGTCATTTGCTTTTAGTCAGTTCCTGTCTTGGGGCTTTCCTCCACAGACTTTCAGTATTACCTGCCTAGGACAAGCAATAAAACTTTTGAATTTTCTTCACTTTGCTGTGTTTCTGGAGTGGGCCACTTTGGACTGAGTTTTCTACTGCAGGGATTGTTTCCCAGACAAGTGGAACTGTCTCTTTCTGTCTGTGAGTCCTTCAGGCCAACAGTGGAAATGTTTCTTTCTGTGTGTGGGTCTCTCAGGCTTGGTTGGGCATGTGGTACATGTCCAACTGAAGTATGGTCACCACAAGTTCCCTGAAAATTAGAGGAAAATGCTATGTATTGGATTGTGAGCCTTTTGAAGACCTGTGTTTTGATCCTGAGAGTTGGTCACCAACCATCTAGAGTGTGGATAGTCTGTGTGACCAGTGGGTAGCTATTGAAATGATGAGTGGAATGAGGAGACACTGTTGTTCAGCAGTTGGCTCATTGCCATGGGAACTTTTCCCTTTCCCTGCAGGTGCTGAAGGTGGAGTGACTGTGGGAGGTTCGGGTCCATGCACTTCATCTACCTCATATGAGGCTTTAATTCTTCTCCTGCAGCATTAATGAGTGCCTCAGGCAGTCAAGTTAGATGTTTTTCCTCTGTCCCCATCAATGTTTAACGACTCCCACCGAAATGGCAGAGGTAGGCTCACCTTGAAGAGTCAGTGGTGTGTTGGGCCATTTCCAGCAAGCCTCTATAAAACTGGACCTGCCTCTTAAGGATTTGATTAAGTTCCCACTGAATTCAATAGCAAAACTGCTATTAAAACCTACTGGAGCAGGCCACATGGTAGCAATTGTTGGATTTTAATTCATTATAATAATATGAAAGCTAATGCTGGCTTTGCAATGAGCCCCTGGAAAGGTGGAATAAGAAAGAGGTGAAAAAGAACAGTGAAAAAATGCTATTAATTCAGAGATAGATCCATTTATTTCAAGTAGATTATTCTTAGAAACACTCATAGCATTATTTACAAGAATCTTTAAAAAATTGCAGTGCTACAAAACTGAGATTCATCACTGAGGTAAAACATTTCATTATTATTTCTCAAATCAATTCCCCCAGCAGAATATGAATTACAGGATTTCAGCCAGCCTTTTCAAGAAACCTCTTTTAAAAATTTACATAGCTTATAACAGATTGCCAGAAATATTGCAAGCAGCCATTAATTTACTCCTAACCAATTAAAGCCTGTGCTAACACATGCACTGATATGCACACGCTTGTTCCTAATTTTTCTTCTGCAGTTAAGCATGAACAAAAAGACATGCCTTAGAACTGAAAAGAATTTGAAGGCATTTTCATGTTTGCTTTTTTTTTCAGACTGAAGGGCAAATGTGTCTTTGATAAATATCATTATAGTTTTTTCTTCCAAAGAAGAAACCTCTTTACAAATCACTACTTCTTTTTTTTTTCTGCTATTGATTGACAGGTAGATTTGCAAACAGCAGCATATCATCAGAAACACTGTCTCTCTCTGAGCTTTTAAGTTTAAATTGTTAGGGGGTTTAATTTAATTTATTTATTAAGGAAACTAGGTTGAAGAAAGATATGGAGCAATGGGATTTGGGGTTTTTTTTGTTACCAAATTGAGAAGAAGATTTACAAAGCTGTGATGATCACCAGTGTTCTCATGGGAGTCCTGGATGTGAACCACTTTAGTTGCTCTTTTTGTTAGTGGAGATGGTGCTACTTCAGTTAAATGTCATCACTTAGAAGTAAACTACATGCCCAATAGGTTAGTGCATTAGAAAAGGGGAAAAGAGCTAAAGAAAGCTTGACAGAAATACAAGGATGGGAAAACAAGTTATTTGGCCATCAGTAAATATGTTCTCCTGCTGTCTCAAAGTGATGGTAGTGGCTCTTCTATCAAACCCACACTAGGTGGGATGGAGGCAGGGCTCCTACCTGAACCCAGGCCTTCTGCCTTGCCTCCACAAATTAAAGTCTGGTTTCTAGCCACCTATCCCAAAAAAGTTTGTGTAACAGGTGGAGCAGCCTGGCTTGTTCCCAGGGAATCTCAGGGCTTAGACAAGGTCCCTATGGCAGCTCCACCTGCAGCCATCCTGCAGGAGCCTTGGCTTGTTCCCAGGGAATCTCAGGGCTTAGACAAGGTCCCTATGGCAGCTCCACCTGCAGCCATCCTGCAGGAGCCTTGGCTTGTTCCCAGGGAATCTCAGGGCTTAGACAAGGTCCCTATGGCAGCTCCACCTGCAGCCATCCTGCAGGAGCCTTGGCTTGCCCTGCAGTTCCTGTGCATCTCTGATTTGGTGCAGCTCAGGCCAGAGACGTAGGAGTGTCTGAAGGCTGGCACGGCCACTCAGGGTTCATGCTTCATACTCATTCTCCTTGCCAAGTAAAAGCCAGTGTGAAACTGCTCTGCAAAGCTGTGGTCACCCTTGAGAGTTATCCATCTGAACTGCTGGCAATGTTCCACAGGGCAAGAGCTAGAGCTAAGCATTTTCCAAATTATAATAGAACTTAAGTAAGACAGATGAGGTTTAAAACATTGTGATCCATGCTGTGAACTTTCCACTGTGCTTCAGTTGAAGCTGTAATATAATAATCAGCACAAAGAGGCTTGAAATACTGGGTTTGCAGTGGAAACACTTGTGCATACTCCTCTACCTGGAGGTGTCAACACTTTATACTCATAGCATTAAAAGGCATCACAGGCACTTTTTTGGGAAGGCACAGTGAGTGTTTTTCCTTCTGCTGTAGCAAGACTTGCCACCCTTCCATGTACATTAAGACTGCAAATTTCAATAGGAAAAAGAAAATCAATTCTACTTCAGTATAATTTCTGATGGTTGCTCTAACTCCTCTGATGGGCCCAAGGAAAGGACTCCAGCTTAATGTGTGGTGTATTTTGAGCTGTACTCCTTGCTGACCCTCCAGTTTAATTTCCATCCTTCAGATGAGATGAATGGAGCGTGAAGCAGGTCATATCTCAAACCACTGACACATGGGTTACAGACAGAACTCACAGGCAGGAGAGGCAGCCAGTTTGCAGATTAAATCAAAGCAGTTCTGAATAGATGGGAGGTCACCAAGGGCCAGCTTTGACAGTTGATAGGACCTCGTGATCAATCAACTCTTTCTTGGGGCTTCCAGGTTTCTTGATGACAGTGCTTCTTAAAATAAATAAATAAATAAAACCAGATGTGATGTGTCAAAAAGTGCCAAGGAAGATCTGGATTGTGTAAAACAATAGGGAGTAATTATTATCAGAGATGATAATAGCAGGAGTTATTTAAAGCAGTCAGCATGGAAGTTAGTGCTCTTTAATTGCAAGCATTTTATCTACATGCAGTGGTAATCATTTTTTTGCATGGTGTGTATTATATCACTCTGATTTTGGTAAAAATCCAAAAGCATGTTAGCAAATCCTGTTTTTTTATGGCACTCAGGAGTAATCAGAAGGAATTCCTGATTAAAAACCTACTGTTACATTGAGGTGATATTCAGGCCTCTGATGAAATTTGCCTCCTGCTAAGTCATCACTGCCAGGATGATTTATCTGGAGGGAAATGTAGGAGCTTCCCTGAGAAGCAAATATTTGGCTTTGAGCATGGACTAGCTCTTATGAAATGAAACAATTTTGCCCAAAATTGTCAATGGGAGGAAGCCCCCCACTGTCTGTGTGGTCTTTGCCACATAAACATGCTCTGGCAGAAAATGCTTCTTGGGGAGCACTTGCAGCATCACTCCACACCAGAACTGATTTTGCTCCTCTGGTAAGACTTTTCCCACCGGTGAAGCCATCAGGAAATCCTCCATTTCAGTGTGTTTTCAGAGACAGCATTAGACTTTTTCTGGGACACTATGCAGCCTAGGAGGGTTTGTCGTGACCAAAAGGAGCCTGTGCTCTGACAAAGTTACAACCAGATTGTTTTAGTTGTATTTTTCCTTAGGAAAATAAATGATGTGGCTTCTTGCTCTCCCCCCTCCTTTCTTCATGCAAAAATTGGGAATACAGCATCTTTTGGGGAGTTTTCTGTGGAAATTCATTAGAGATCACTGTGAAAATATTGTTTTTCAGGAAACTATTAAACTTAAGAAATACTGCCAGAAGTTTCTTTTTGGAGCATAAAAGAAAAATAGATGCAAAAGCCTCATTTGATGGCAAGGGACATGCTGTAATGAAATGGAGAAGAAGCTGATGAGGAAAGCAGGATTTGGAAGTAGCTTTAGAGAACACTGAATTTCCCCTATGAACCACAAACTTCCCTGTGTGGTCTTGGCCTCTAGCTCATGGTTCATAGGCTAGGGCTAACATTTCCTTACCTTGGGAGATAAACCCCTTTCATCTACGACAATATAAAGACAGTAGACACTGCAGTGATGGAGAACCATATAAGTAACTTGACAGGCAGAGTAATGGGCTTGTGTTTCAATGCTCTGCTAAATAAGACTCTCTGAGCATCCCTGGACACACACTTTCAGCAGAAATGAAAATGTCAGAACATCTCATTGCTGCTGCAGGAATTCAGCTGAGCTGTGAGCTCAGAGCAGTCAGTGCCATGTGAGGGCAGGGTTGGTCAGAACCCCTGAGGCAGGTAATGACCATCAAAAGATGTTCACTTTCACAGAACTCCATCGATAGTGAGACGGTGGGAGAGTGGAATCTGCTAACCATAGCTGGATAGATGGAGCTAGAAACTCTTGACTTCTCTCACCTTGTTGTTCAGTCTCTTTTTGACTTGGGGCTGTGCTTTCTGGGCAGCTCTAGTTCTCTGTACTTTTGACACTCAAGTTGGGAGCCTCTTGGAAATAAGATCTATCTGCATGCCTGCCAGTGCACGCATTCTATGCCAGTGAATACTCACCTCAAAAAGGTCTTAAGTTCAACACTAGAATTTGCATATGGGGTGATAAGTTATTGGGGTTACATGGAACAACTGCCTATAGCTGGCAAAGAATTAGTTAAATTCTGCTGTTACTTAATATCTTAGAAATATTTCAGTCTTCTTTATGCCTATTTGTTTTACTGGACTCCCTCAACCTACCTCACCTCACCATGTGCTGTTGGAGTCTTCTCCAGTGCTTACTCATCTTTTTCTCCATGATAGCCCATATCCTTCCTGTTTAAATCTGTCTTTTTAGCATAATTTGTATATGGCTGTTTTCTCATCAGGACACTCCAAACTAACACTAGATGTGTGCTTGGGAGGAAAAGGAAGGTAACAAGGTCATTGAAGACACCCAAATGCCAAATATGTGTTCCCTGTGAAGGATACAGATTTGTTTTTTATGGTGAGCTCAAAGCAAATGCTGTTCATTTAATGAGAGATGCATACAGGGAACACTTCTTGTGATTAGTGATTCAGAGAACATTTGTGAGAGTCTTAAAAACATTGTGAGCAGCAAGAGGCTGTTTTAAGCTAGAAGGACTGTGCTGGGGGAGGGACAGAGCAGGACCCCTGCATGGGAAGAAGAGCCCCAGAGCAGCCAGGCCTAGTCTGAAGCTCAGCTACTGCTTCAGCTGAGGTTCTGAAACAGCTCAGAAAGAATCTGGTTAAATATAATGTGTAACTGCATTTTATTACTTCATTTCACTCTGCTCTCAGTTTTATAATTGAGAACTTAACCCTTTGCTCCACTAAAATAAAGGTCTGTCTTCCTTTCCAGGCTGGCAATGGAGTGCAGAGGTAAATCTGACATCTCATATGGCTTTATTCCCCAGAGAGTGTGCAAGAAAAGCAATGAGCAGCACCACAGGCAGATCCTCAGGGAGCCTCTGTTCAAGGGCAGATCTGGGAGGATGCAGGGAACTAGGGATTGTTTCCTACCAAGCTAAAAGAATTAGCTTTGGGCTGGTAGAGGTCAAGTGGAGGATAGCTTTTGCTAGGAGGTAGCATTGTTGTCTCCCTGGAGAAGTGGGTATGTGCAAAGACATGCCCCAGCAATGGGTAGCCCCTCTATGTAACAGATAGCATGTTCCTGGACAGCCTGCAGAAACACTTTTTGCAGGTCTTGGTCTTTATACATGAAAGCCTGAGGTGTTAACACACTGCCTCCCAATAAGTTCTTTTGCTATACTCAGGCTTCAGGAGATGAGCTCTGGCAGTAAAAGCAAGCAGTGTGAGGAGCCTGCAGGCTCCTTAAATGCCCTCTTCTTCCATAAAATCCTCAGTCCACCTCTTCTTCAGAGACAACCATTAAAACTGTTTCCATTTTTAAGGATCTGTGAAAAACAAGTTATTCTGAAACCATTACATATTTTGTTCGTATTCCAAATGCTGGCTGTGGTAGAAAAAGGGCAGCAACCAGAAAATGGTTTGAATTGTTTCCAGTGGAGGGAGGAGCAGATGCAGACCTGATGTAATAAAATACTACATGTGATGCATGCCTACGCCTGCACTGAGTGCTAGCAATGAGGAAGAAGGCTCTCCAAGACCTTTGGGACACTCTTTACCCACACCACTCCTCAGCCCCCAGTAAGTCTGTGCCTGGTGCAAGATCCATCACTTGCCTGCCTCATTGTATGGAGCTGTAAAAATATACAGCCTACTCTTTAGATATAGCTTTAATGTTGACAGATGCAGAAAGACATGAAGCAGGAGAAAAATAAACTGACTGGTAGAGTTGCTCTTTATTGCTACAGTTTAGCAAAATGTATCTGAGGGCAGAAAGAATGACTCTTTTGAATCATTTCTTGCATTTATTATACAGCCTGTGGGAGAGAGGAATGCTTGAGGCAAGCTTGCTGCACAATATCTTGTAACAGTGGCTGCTCTATCTGTATGTGCTGAAGAGCTCACTCGTGTAGGAGAGCCCAATGTGATTAGAGCCATTTCTTTCCTCCCTGAGATTTGTTCTTCTGAAAGCATCTTCAGACTTGAGCACCTGGCCTGAGATAAACCAGTTTGTCATCACAGTGTTTGCTCATCCACTCTGAGGAAGGACAATTTGGCACAAGGTGCTTATTCAGATAGGGGAATTGGTATTTATGAATTTGATTTAACCCCCAAAGTACTGAATTTGGTTTTTCCTTCACACTAAGCAAACACTTTAAATACACATATAGTGGAGCCATGGATTTCCTACCATGTGCTAGAATCTCATTTTTGGTGCCTTTTAATCAGGAAAATTAAAAGGTAATTGAAATGCTTTTGGAGGAATTAAAACGTAGGATTGATCCATTATTAGTCACACCATAATTTGTTTGGGAAATCTCTGCCCTACTACTTTACCTTAAATAATCTTGCTCTCTCCTATTTCAAATACTTTGCAGTCTCTATAGAACAGTATTTCCCCACTTTTATTCACAGTCTGAAAAGCAAATGCCATTCCAAGCTGCCATGTTTTTCACGCTTCATTATTGTACATTTTCTAGTACGTAATGAACTATCCCCATGAAAATTTGCTGTGAATTGTCTTGTAATTGCCTAGATGTGAAGGAAAATGTGGTTGGAGTAAAATAATATTAACGTTAAAAATAGGAAAATTGCAGTTAATCCATGTGAAGAGAAATACTTCATCTCGTCACAGAATGCTAGAAGAGAACTGGTGGAAACAGGGAGCTTGGTGCCCTGATGGAGGAAGGACATAGCAAAGGCATTGTAATAGGGGCAGGTTTTCTGTCCCAGTGGCCAGGGGATCCTGCTAGCAATGTCACCTTCAGCATTCAGCATAAGATATTAATTAGTTGTAGTAAAATCTGAGAATCTCACAGTCAGTACTGGGAGTCAGATGGGTTAACTTGTAAAAAATCATATAGCAGGGGAAAGAAAAAAAGAGTGGAGGAGGAATTAATGACAGGGAATCCTAGAAGCACAGCTAGAAAATATGAGCAATTTTAAGAAAGATGCAGAAAATAGGAATGTAATTATAAATGTGAAGAAAAATGTGCAGTCCTCAGGGAGGTGATCCTCATGCTGCAGGATTTTGCAAATCCGGCTGGAGAAAACTCCAGAGGCTGTCACTAAGGAGCAAATCATTTGCCTAACAGTGAGCAGGACCGAGTGATCTAATAAAGCTTTTCCATTCGTCACTTCTGAGACTGGGAAATTAATGCTGGATGTGGTGCCAAACTACATATGTTAAATGTGTCCCTGTCAGCATTGGGGAGAAGTTAATTTTGTATGTTGATGGTAGCATAGTCCTTACCACACTGTACCAAAAAGAAAAGCAGGCAGTTAACCTGGGAGCAAAGAATGTTTATTTCATGCTTGCCTTGGGGTAAGAACTAATGGCAAATATCACAGAAACAGCATGCTAGATACCATCTTGTCTTTTATTTAAGTGTACTGATTTATCTCCTGCGGGAGGTGGTGGTGTCCCTATCAGCTCTTCAGTCATTTAAAACTCAACTGAACAAAGCACTCATGAACAGACTCTTGGGAGCAATCATGAACTGCTTGGGGATGGACAAGATTAAATAGGAGGGTTTTAGCCAACTATAGTTCTGTGGATATAGAGTATTAATCGCTTGGGTGAGAGCAAGGCACTGAAGTGAGATGATTCTGGTGTCCCCTGACTAGGATCTCACCTGATCTTTGTGCACAGCAGCGAGGAAAGTGCCACCATGCTCCCTGTTACAGAGCATTTAAAATCAAAACCTTAAAAAATATTCTTGAGGTGTGTAAAGTAAACATGCTGAGGCTGTGGAGCTATGTGCTCCCTTGTTGTGACCTGACAGCCACATTCCTGGGTGCTCCTTCCACCCTTGCTAACTCACAGCAACAAGAGCATGTTTGGAGAAGAGAAAGTGCATGTTTATCACATGTCTCCAGGGTGTGATATTTTCAGCCATAAATACACGTGGCTGTCAGTGTGACAAGATAATTATTTTATTGTTGGGTTTTCAAGAAAAATATGGGCCAAACCTTCATTGTTCTACTCATCAGAAAAAATTCATTGAATTTAAAATCACCATTCTTCCAAGGGAAACGGATTTGGCCCTAAATCATAACTCATCAGTTGTTGGCACCCTGCGATTTAAATCTTTTCCGCAACAAGGAAATAAATCTTTTTAAAAGTATATTAAAATCAGTATTGATTATTCCAAGCAGGAACTCTCCATTCAGAGCTGTAAATTTTTTATTTTTTTTTTTAGGTTCCCAAGATAAAATATTGCAGCAAAACTGCTGTATAAAAAAAAGAAAAAATCACTACTGTTTAATCATATGGTAAATTACTAGGATTTTTCTATGTGGAATTTATAGGGCACCATTTCTTTTAGATTGAAAGGGAATGTTCCTGATTTAGCTCTGATTACTCATCTACAGATGGGGTTAATGTCATGCATCTCTTTGGGGATGTGTCTTATTAAGTAATGATGTCCTTATTGTGTGCTCTATGGGTCTGTTGCAAGACGCCTTTAAATATAGCCTTGGTGGCACATGGAGGCACCAGCAAATTACATGTTGAATTAACAGGTAATTCAATCCACCTTGGTGTTAATCTTATTGCAAAATAACAAGCTACATAAAAGCCATTTAAGTGCAATTTTAAAACTGTCTCTGAGATATAATCTCTTTAATCAGAAACAGATTTTGTTCAATTACCAATAGTCTCCTCTGTGAAAACAGCGAGACCAGATCTACTGTATCTCCTGGAGTCGATGTGCAGCTGGCTGTGGGGGTTGGACTAGGGTGCCACCAAGGAATACTTCTTGTGCTCCATCACCGTGTGAGATGGAGACAGGTTTGGGAGAGCAGCTATCTCTCTGCTTCCGTGATCACCTCCCTCACATGCCTGATGTCCCTGGGCCAACGCCCAGTACAGGGCTGATACAAGCTGCACATTCTTCCTGACGCTCCACTTTTCCTTTGGCTTTATTGGTTAATTTGGGGGAGAACCGGGGCAATTGGTGTGAAAATGTGTGAGGAACATCTTGAGGAAGGTGAGGAAAGCTTGCTCTGAACGGAGTGGAGACAAGCAGTACAGTCTCCTCAGGTGGTATCTACCCTGCTGGGGCTGTTTCCTTACAGGAGGGAGGATGCCAATAAGCATCAGTGTTTTCAGTCCCTGGAGCATTTCACGCTTTGCTGGAGGGCCAGGGCTCATCTGCTTTCACTGCTGCTTCTAGGGCATCTGCAGTCAGAGGGGTCAATGCAAGGTGCTGTGCCTGCACCAGTGCTGAACAAATTAGAACACACAGAAACAAGTTCCACTGTGCTTTCGCCTTTGCAATTTTCAGGCTCATTAGCTATGCAAAACTATTTGCTCATCCGCTGCTGATTGTCTTTCTGTTGTATGAATAACTACTTGGTTTGCTGAGAAGTGTGCTCTGTTTTGCTTTATTTTCAGGCTGCCTGTTTTGTTTCTGCTTTGACTGTTGCCAGCAAAAGGTTTCTCAGCTTCTGCTGGACTCTTGCACTGCTGCCAGTCAAATGCAGAATTCAAAAGCCTGTGTTTATTCCCCATGGCTTCCTGTTTGTGAGTGTGCACTGTGGAAGCCTCACAGCAGCTTCATTTGAAATGATCAAAAATTAAGTCATTCCTCAAAAAAAAACCCAGCTGTATTCTTGGAAATACTCAGTGATGTGCATTCCTCCCTTGGAACAACTTTCAGACTATCCTGTCACAAACTAACAGCCAGCAGATGGGAAATTCAGAGCCCATCAATCCTCTTCATTCATTCCACTACTTTTCTATACATGGCCAGTGTTAATCCTGAATTTTTTTAAGAGAGATGCGGAATCCATGTCTGAGAAATGGCTACAAAATGCCTCCTTATGAGCCTACAGCTGTTCTGTGTATGCAATGGTATCTGGATCTGAAAGCACAGAGCTCAGTCTGCAAAAAATACATCTTTGGTCAAATCTTATTACAGTCAATTTGTTCAGAAGGAGGATTAATGATGAATGGTGTCCCTTGCCCTGTGAATCTGTTTCACCAGGGAAGATGGACAATTTTGTTGGCTTACCCAGGTACAGAGGTCCAAGTGAGGCAATCACCCTCTGTGGGACATTGACAAAAATATGATTAATATGAGCAGAAATGGACAAGGAAATAGTATCCTGAGCAGTCTGGACTGCAGAAGTCCTCCAAGAACTAGTATATGTTCAAATCAGGTTTCTTTTTCTGACAACTCACCTTAGAAGCAGGCACTGAAGAAGCATCACTAGTCCCTAAATCTCTTCTTCCTGACCATTGCAATTGCAATTGCAATGAGTTAAATCCTGCCTCTGTATCCAACTTTATGCTGTATTCCCTGATGGGTGTGGTATAGAAATTGCAGCCAAGGCAGGGAAAAGCAAAAGTTACTTTATAATAGCTTTGCTCCTTCTCAATTCTGGTTTACAGGAAGGCCAAAGCAGTGCATGCTGTTAGTGCAGCCTTTGCAGCTGCTCTGACTCACAGAAGGTTTCCCAGGGCTGCCATTAGGTTGCACAGCTCTACACACAGAGGTCTATGGCTTTCTCCTGTCCTTACACCACCCTGCAGCCCACAGCTAAGTGGGATAGCCTAGGACCATCAGTGCTGGCTCTGCTCCCCCACAGCAGGGAGGTTGTCACCACGTCCTTCAGGTGCCCTGCAAAGCACACCTATGCCACCAGAACAGCCAGACAGAGGACAAGTTGGGCAAGAATGAGCTTTACTGTCTCTCTCCAGAAGAAAATCTTTATTGTGAATAGAGCTCTACACAATAGATAAGGCTTCTCAGATGAAAAACTGCTTCCCCTTCCCGGCAGAGCCTGAAATTTCTTCTGATGGTGATGATGCCTTGAACAATGGCAACCTTCATACGTCTCTTCTAGCCAGGAGGGAGCTGAGAGTTCATGTTTTAAACTCTTTCACTGTGCTGAAGGTGCATAAGCACCTCTCATCACTGTTCAAACACAGTCCTCTCTTAGGAGTTATTTAAGCAGGAACTGCTTTCTCTGCTCCAAACCTCTTTGTATGAAATCTGTCCAGCACTGTGTGTGGCATCAGCCAGCAGCTAATCTGGCGTGTGCTGTGCTGGACATGCCAGTAATGGATAGTTAATTAACCCAATCCATCAGTCAGTCCCTTTCCAGGACAGTATGGATTATTTTAAAGCTTAAATGCCATATCTTCTTTCTACCTTTGTGTCATTGTCATATATTAAAGAAATAAATAAATGAGACTAGAGGGCACTTTTGATTACTTCAATTTTTCTTCACAAGCTTCATTTTCTGAGGCATTTATATCAGCTAAGTTGTCTTTATTTGCCAAACTCTGTCAGGACTCCAGGGTTGCTCTTCTGGCAAAATGCAGTTTGATCTCAAATTTGTTTTCAGTTTTTTGCCTCAACATCTTTGGTGTTTTTTTCCAAAAAGCTAAAACAAAAACAAAGAAAAATCAAGAGTTGGTTGATTTATTTTTAGGTGCCTTTTTTTTCCCTTAAAAGCTCTTTTAGTTGTGAAACTAATAACCTTTATCAGCAAAGAAGGTATTTCTTTTCTATTGGAGCTAACACAAGAAGAATTGTCTTGCAATTAAGGTGGTTGTGAAGAAAGTTTACTCCACACCTGGCTTGTCCCAGCCTTCTTGTGTGACCTTGGATGTATCGCTCAACTCATGACAATTCTCCTCTCTGGCAATTAAGCTCTACAAATGTGTTTCCAGATTAAAGATCAGGCTTTTAAAGGTGTTGAGTGATTTTGTTTCTCTGACCTAATATATGGAGGTTGGGTACTCCAGCACCTCTGCAAATGAAGCCCTGTTACAGAAACTGGACATGAAGGGAAGCATCCAGCAATGCAGGCACCTAGAATCTCCAGTTACTTTCAAAAATCTTGGCCTAGGCCCATGAACCCTTGTAAAGTATTTTAACATCCAAATGTTGGAGAAGTGAGAATGATTTAAGTGTTTTGAAGTTATTCCCAGAATTAGAAGTTTGCAAGATTGTGTCACAATAAGGAAAAATAAATAATAGAGCAGATGTAATGAGGAAATTCTCACAAGTTCAGAGAAGAAGATATTTTCCTGAAATGCTCCTGGTTGGCTTTAGTTTGCTCTGGTCCTCTTCGTTCAAGGCTGACATAAATCTTCTGAGTAAAGGAGCTTTCCTGGGAGCTGAGCAGATGTCTGCTGAATCACTGAATTAAACTCTTTCTCAGCAGCCTGAAAGGCAGCATACATCCATGCCCTGGGAGGGTATAAGTCTGGGGACAATTTTCTGGTCTACACCCCATGAGTATCTGGCCTGTAATATGTCCTTCTACTTGGTGACTTGCTTGTTGTCTCTTTTGCACACAGACATCTTGGCTCTGCAGTGAGGACAACTCATCTGCCTCCCAAGCTTGCTTGCTGCAGATTCCTCCAACCACGCTTGGGGCAGAAGGTCCTTTCTTCAGCCCACCACCATGTGTAGCTCAATGAGGGTGGCTGCCTCCCTGGAGGCAGGCAGTGGCCAGGGGCCAAAAAAAAATAAAAATGAGGGAAAATGAACTCAGAAGAGAATCTCAGCCTTGACCAAATATAACCCCGCTCTTTTGGGGCCGTGTGAGAGGTGGGATCTCTTCTGAGGAATTTCATGCTTGAAAGGTGAGACAAGTCTCCTGAAAAGGTTATTATCTTGAGCAGACAAATCCTTCAGCTGGTTAGGCTTTTTTTTTTTTATACCTCAAACAAAGAGCCAGCACAATCAAAGAGCTGTAAGATCTTTTTCTTTTTTTTTTTTTTTCTGCCTGTGTGTCATTCCCTTTCATTTCTGCTGCCCACAGAAACTACCTCACCTCCCTATCTTCTACTGAATATACATCAAATAGGAGGTGAAGCCCTGGCAGTCTTCACAAGAGAAGCCAGGTGGCAAGGGGGAGGGCGTCTTGCATGCTGCACTGTTTCATTAATTTATTTTTCCTCCTCTTCAGGGAAAAAGTAAATGTGGGTGACCCAGAGCAGACTGAAAAATGTGTGTGTGTCACAGGCTGGGAAGGAGCCTGTGAAATGTGTGATGAGTGCTAGTCAGCTGTTTCTGCCACTGGGCTTAAGGAGTGTGGGTCTGTGGCAAGGATGGTGCTGAAGGGTCCCCAAGGGCTGCCAGGACCCCCCAGGCCAGGATGGGCTGCTGCAGCCTGGGTCTGTCTGGGTGCTGCACCTGCCCACACCTACCTCCTCCCTTTTGGGAAAAGGCTTTTCCAGAGCTCCCCTAGAAACAGATCTGGCATGATCACGGGTCCACTCCAGGTTAATGTTTTTCTGCTTCTCCAGATGTCTTTACCTCTTCCTTTAGTCTCACCTACACAGTGCCATTTGCCTATTCAAACCAACACTGCTGCATATTGTTCCCGTCGGTGTATGTACTCCTTGGCCTGGACAAAACATTGTTATCAACCTGGTTTATTGTGCAGTTTATTCAGCATGAATTAATCTCAGAAATGTTATCACAGAGGTAATTGCCATTCTTGCGGTGCACACTTGCCTTGTGAAGCCTTTGCTTGAGGGACTAGTTCTAACATTTGGCTAGTTCTCTTCAAGGGGCTCTGTTGTTAATTATCTTGCTTGCAAACAGGAGTCACTGACTACCTGGCAGTAGATACCATACTTATTTTAAGGAAAATGAGCTGCACAGATAGGTAGAATAGCTAGCAGATAGGAGATGACCGAATCATACTTGCTTTGTTCATGGGTCAGACAATAAAATTCCTGGCTATGTAACACCTAGGACTATCACAGCAAGACCCCTGGGGCTTGGGGAAAGGGAACACCACAAAAGACTTTGTACCCCAGCTTGTTGTGCTTGGAAAGAGCCTTGAAAGTCCATGTTTCTGAAAGCAAACCCTGATATGTGTGGATATTGTCCAAGTATTGCTCAGGATCTTACACTGGAAGGTGAACAGAGAGCATGTTTTGGCTCAGGTGCTGTAATGTGCTTTTCTTTCTGTGCTTTGAAATGCATCCTTTCATTTCACCCTGGAGCTTTCACTAGGCCTTTCTGGCAGCTTGAACTCTGTCTCCTGTAGTGTTTGGGCCATGAAGATATTTTGTTTTTTCTGGTTTTTGCATCTCTTTGCTGAAAGCCTTGAAGGACCACCCTGCTGGGGATCTCACTGGTAATGCTCATACGAGCAACTCTCACACAAGTGATTTCAGGCTAGGTTCTCAGCCCACCCTGGTCCTACCCTTAGCCTGATGTTGCTGACAGCTGGCCAAAGAGGAATAGGTTCATTTCCCCTGCTCAGCACCTGACAAGGGGAAAGCTGCTTTTTCTTAGGTTCGTATTTCTACCAAGCATAACTTAATGAGCGTGGTCCTGCTTGCTGTCATCTAAAGAAGGGCTGATAGACATGTGTGGGTGTGAGTGCACCATCTCATACAGCAGTGCTGTGTCATGAGGAGCTGACAAATCCATTATCCCCCGTAGCACTGGCTGTGACAGGAACATGCTGCTGTGGCTCCAGGCTGGCACGTGACGTCTCGAGGTTGTGGCAGCACAACACATCTACAGCATTTTGGGTTTTTGTAACCCACAAATTGCAAAGAGAGTGTCTTTATTTTTAAGCTCTTCTACTATAGAGGTAGCCAGATGGTTTATGGCATGACAGTGGGTCACCAAAAAGTCTCTAGAAATGCTTATGTGCCGTGTCTGCATGAGAGAGGTCATCTACAAAGATGCAGATGTGGTTCTCCTTTTAAAACACAGCAGCAGCCTTATTTATATGGAACACACAGCAAAGGTTACAGTAAGTGAAAAAAGTAGCTCTCCCTTTTTTGTGCAGATAATCTTGATTTCATTGCAAATAATCCATTCAAGTCAGACAGCAAAGGTGCACAGTTCTCCTGTTGTTACACTACAGGCATTTATTCCTCCTCATGCTGTGAGGTTTCCTACATGGAGCAGTAGGTAGCTCTGGAAGGCTGTTCATCTTTCTCTGTCACTGTCTGGTTTATTTTTATTTAGATCTGGCACATTTTTAAATGCAACTCAGATATGTCACTGCACTGAGGCTACTGTTTAATTAACAAACATCTTCCAAAAGCCTCATCCAGCTCCATGCCCTTCCTGGGGGGCTGAGATGCC